>OX451739.1:1285790240-1286169786 GCA_948472305.1 Vicia faba | reverse complement strand
TATATATATATATATATATATATATATATATATATATATATATATATTTATTAGTTATATTCAATAAAAATAAAATAAAATATATACAAGGACAAAAGTATATTAGAACAATATTTTTTTAGTGTAAATAAAATAAAGAATAAAAATAAAAGTATAATGTTATTATATATTATTTTCATGTTTTCAATAAATAAAGTATATACTAATTAAATCGTTTTTTATGTTAGAAAAAATAAAAATAAAATACAAAATAAATGTGAAAATTTATAAAAAAATATTTTTGGGTATTTTTTATGTTTGGAAATAATAAAATAAAAATAAAATAAAAAACATAAAAGTATAAAGAAATTGGGCCAGGGGGGTGCATTCAGCAAAAGGGGGGTGTTAAAAACAAAAGAAACAAAGCCTAGCCCAAGCCAGACTTCATCTTCAACCTTTGTCTTCAAATTTCGTGTGCCCTAAACCAAACATGAATAACCTGCATACGAGCTCTAATGCAAAAACACATAATATCAAAGTTGTAGGGTTTTCCAAGACGAATTCAACCATATAAAAAACTTGTCCTAACTCTCAAAGACCATAGAGAATTTCTCTGGCCCTAAATCTTAACCTATTTTTTTCAGGATGTTCATGGACCAAATTCTCTTAGCATGCTTAACTAAAATGAAAACTGAGCATATGTGCAGCTTCATGGCTATGAATACTACATTTCTTATTCACAAACCTAAGCCTAATTGTTCCTAAATAGAGAGATAGGAAGTTGATAAAAACCTGTTTCAGTTGAGATCGTGTTTGACAATGTGAAGCTTTTCAATGAGGCCTGAGATGTTTGGGAGCTTGCTTGAACCTCCCCTGACCTTCTCTAATGCCTAGCTTGCCTTGAATGTGCTTGAACAAGCCTATAGAACTCAACCTACACAAGCTGAAATCAAAAATGGAAAACCTTGTAAATGGAGTTACAGTTAGTGTTTAAGAGTTGGGATAGCTTGGATAAGTTGTATGGAAGGTATTTGAACAGGTTTGGAACAAAACGCACGAGCAACTTGTGAGATAGAACTCAAGATGCAGATGCTGCCCTGTTTTGCCAATGGAAGGTGATTTTGTGCTATGGGAGGTTTGAGGGCTCAAAGGGTCGTGTTTCTGGTTCAAGGGGATGTGAGAAAAATGTTTCAAAAGCTTGCACAAGTTGGTTTTCACAGATGTTCCAGTTGTGTGATATTGGACATGTTTCTTGTATATGAAGCAAAAGTGGACAAGTGATGCAAAGCAGGCCTGTACAGGTTATCCATCAGCTTGCATACTATGCTCTTGGCCCCTCAAGTTGGTGGGTTTGATTTGCTTCACAAGATATGGCTCAATGCTCAAGAATGTTGTTTTGACATAAAGCAAAAATTAAGCAAAAATGGCAATGTTGCTTTTTCTATTTAAGGATTAATCTTGTGTGCAATGCTCTAATGACCAAAACAAAACATTAGACCAATGGATTTGCATTTAATTATTGAGTATGGAATGGTTTTGAGGCTTGTAATCTAGTGTAAAGCAAACTGATTTGAATTTGCAACTTGTATCAATATGAACATGCCATGGATGAAAAGTGAGTTTTTGTCAACTTCAAGCCTTCGATTCTCCCTAACCACAAATGAGTTTGGAGAGTTCTTAGACATTTTGGAAAGCTTTCAGCATGCTCTACATTCCATCTTTGAAATGCAATTTGAGATTCCAAGTGGAACTATGTGAAAAATGGCCATGAAGATAGGTCAAAATCCTGCCTAAACTAGGGCAAAATTTCACTAAGTTAAAAGTTTCATGGACCCTTGTTCCAAAAATCATAACTTGAGATCCAAGCTTCTTTTTGGAAAACTTTGTGAATCAAAGTTGTAGACTTTATGGAGTACTACAACTTTCATGTTGGAAGTTTTGTTTTAATCCAATTGCATCATGGTAAAAATGTTGAGCAAAGTTAGGAAAAATTAAGAGAATTTCATAACTTAGAAAAATTCGAAGTTATGAAAATTTTCAACTTTAAACCCTAATTTGCAAAATTGGGTTTCTTGATGAACAAGTTTCATGTTTTGACACATCTTGATAAAAAATGACCCTTGGCACTTAATTTTGACCAAAAAGTCAAAGTTTGGCTTTTCAGTGTACAATCAAATTTTGATCAGTTGACTGAAAAATTTATCTGTCAATTCAATGCAATTGAGATCTTCTGAACCTTGTGAATAGGTCAAGATGATGCCATTGAATCCTTGAATCCATGCTTGAGCCAAATTTTCCATTGGCTAGGACAAAAATCAGAAATTGCCCTTGTGCAGTCAAAACCCTAAAAATGACCATTTTGCCCTTTTGGTGATCTGATCAAATTTCTTGAGGAGTTGTGGTCCCAACTTGATCAAATGGTTCATAGGAGCCTATAATGTTGATGTGGATCAAATTCTATTAGGTTTGACTGTATATTGTCCATAGTTGACTTTTTCCCCAATACAGCTGATTTCTAGGTCAACTGTCCAATTGACTGGGCAAAAATTTGATTCAAGGCTTGAAACTTGGTATGGACAAACTTATGAGTCCAACATGAAGTATGAAAGTCACTTTGAGCATTGAAAGTCCAAAAATCTCTGTGCAAACTCAAACCCTAATTTAGGTCATCAATGCAAGGAGATGTCTTGAGCAGTGCAAAACCTTAATCCTGTTTGGAGTTCAAAGAGTCTTATGAGGGGAAATCTTGATAAAATGAGAGGGCAAATTTTGGGGTACAACAGATAGCCACAAAATTCTATTTGAGAAGACCCCACTTGCCAAAAGTTTTACTAACAAATGTGAAGATCTCTCCATTATCACCATCTCAAACAAGCCTCTTAGGATCTCCTCCAAAGGTCCTATTAGGATTTCAAACTAACCAATAGTTGCTCCCTTAATAATTACCAATCTTGGACCAATTCCCTACTCTTCAAACAAGGCAGTGCCATGGAACTATGGTGCTGAGGTGTTTTACCATGGGATAAAATAAAACGCTTGGATCAAAGAAGAAAAAGTTGATGATGTTGGTAACATAGCTGGCTCAAGCAAAGTAACCAAAACTGGGAGAATATTGTCACCCAATATCTCACCACCAGTTGTTACAAGGCGCCCATCCGCATTACTGCTACCAAGCCAAGTACTGATACAAGAGGGAAAGAGAAGGTTGTTGAGCCTGTCGTAACTGAAGTACCCGCAAAGGACGTTGCTGACGGAGAACCTTTCGCTCGTGAGATGGACGAGATCTTGAAGATAATAAAAAGGAGCGACTTTAAGATTATGGAACGGTTGGGGCAAACCCCTTCTATGATTTCAATGTTTTCATTGCTACTCTATTCTGATGCCCATGCTCAGACACTAATCAAATTCCTGAAAAAGGCTCATGTCCCCCATGAGACCACAACGGACCAATTTGAGAATTGCATGGCTAGCTTGACGGCTGATAATGGCTTGGGATTTTCATATCCTGACCTAACACCGCTTGGGAAGAACCACAATAAAGATCTACATGTTTCTGTCGAGTGCAGAGGGACTACCTTAGCACATGTGCTGGTCGACACTGGTTTTTCTCTAAACGTACTACCCAAGGGGGCATTAGACCATCTAGACTATGAAGGTTTAGTCTTGAAACCCAGTGATATCATCGTGAGGGCCTTCGATGGATCAAAAAGGAATGTTCATGGAGAAGTAGATCTTCCAATCAAGGTGGGCTCCAAAATCTTCAACTCCACCTTCTACATCATGGATATCCGTCCTTCATATTCTTGTCTGTTAGGTCGCACGTGGATCCATAAAGCTGGGGAAGTAACCTCAACTCTCCATCAAAAGCTTAAATATCTTGTCAAGGGAAGAATTGTCACCGTCTGTGGTAAGGAAGAGTTTATGGTAATCCACCTTAACTCGTTCAAATACGTAGAGATGGATGGAGAGTTCATTGAGACCCCGTGTCAAGCCTTTGAAGTCGTGCCACTGATGGTTGCTGCTATCAAATGTTCCTCTGATGAGTCCAAAGTTGTTAAAGTCGTGCCAAAGATGGTTTCAGTCAAAGTTTCTTGTGCTGCAATTGAAGAAGGAAGTTGTGATACTTGGGGGCAACTCCTTGATATACCATTCAAAGCAGACAAGTTTGGTTTGGGCTTCACCGTCAAGGCTCAGAAGGAAGTGAGGCGTGCTCGTGTAAGAAAGCCACCTCTCCGCATTGGAAGCCGTGAAGTTAATGTTGTGAGTGATTCAGATGAAGAAGTTACATTTGAAGATTGGGTGTATCCAACTACAACAGAGCTGAAGAATTGGAATTCAAAGGACTTCGTGTCTATCTCCTTGTTTGAGGAGTAATCTACTTGTTTATTGCTTTTCTTTCCATTCAAGAAGATTTTGCCTATAATATTTAACAATGACTTTTACACCATGTGCCTGGCCCGGGGCACTTTGGTCCATTTGTCAAGGGTTTTATTTATATTCATCTAATCATATGATCATTCATTACATTGGACTCTTTTGCATTCAAATATTTGTGTTCATTGTCTTTCTTTTCTTTCAAATACATTTTTTAAAATAGTCATGTATCTTACATGCACACACACATACACACACACACACACACACACACACACTTGCAGGTCCTCATCCACTCTGGATCTTATTGCTAATGACTTTACTATTACCGACTATGACTTCGAATGTCCAATCAACCAAGCTGAAGATGAAGGCGAGGAAGATTATGATATACCGGAAGAACTAGCTAGACTTCTATTACAAGAGGAAAAATCTATTCAATCGCATGAAGAGTCGGTTGAAGTCATCATATGGGTACTGAGTCAGATAAGAAGGAAATCAAGATCAACACTAACTTGGAAAGCAGTGTCAAGAGCGGGTTGGTTCAGATGTTGCATGATTATGTGAAAGTATTTTCTTGGTCTTATGAAGATATGCCAGAGTTGGATACCAATATCGTAGTTCATCGTCTGCCGACAAAAGAAGATTGTCCTCCTGTCAAACAAAAGGTTCGTCACATGAGACCTGATATGTCTGAGAAGATAAAAGCTGAAGTGATGAAACAATTTGATGCAGGGTTCCTAACTATGACATCCTATCCCCAATGGGTTGCCAATGTGGTGTCAGTGCCAAAGAAATACAGAAAAGTTCGCATGTGCGTAGACTATAGGGATCTGAATAGGGCAAGCCCCAAGGATGACTTCCATCTACCTCACATTGACGTCTTGGTCGATAATACTGATCAACATAAATTTTTCTCTTTCATGGACGGTTTCCCCGACTATAATCAGATAAGTATGGCTCCTGAAGACATGGAGAAGACTACTTTTGTTATGCAATGGGGCACCTTTTGCTACAAGGTCATATCGTTCAGATTGAAGAATGAAGGGGAAACATATCAAAGTGTTATGGTAGCTTTGTTTCATGATATGATTCATCATGAAATAGAGGTATATGTGGATAATATGATTTCCAAATCACAAATTGAAGAGGAACATCTCGATCACCTGTTCAAACTATTCGAGAGGCTGAAAAAGTACAAGTTAAGGTTAAACCCTAACAAGTGCATATTTGGAGTATGATCTGGGAAGCTTCTAGGTTTTGTTGTCAGTAATAAAGGCATTGAAGTTGATCCTGCCAAGGTGAAGGCCATCCAAGAAATGACAGTCCCTCATTCTGAAAAATAAGTTAGAGGATTTTTGGGACGTCTCAATTACATCGCTCGCTTCATATCTCACTTGACTGCTACTTGTGAGCCAATCTTCAAACTCCTGAAGAAAGATCGGGTAGTCAGATGGAATGATGAATGCCAAGATGCCTTCGACAAAATCAAAGAGTATCTACAAGAGCCTTCTATTATCATGCCTCAAGTTGAAGTAAGACCCTTGATCATGTACTTGACAGTATTATAGAACTCTATGGGGTGTGTTTTGGGCCAACATGACGAGTCTAGCCGAAAAGAGCATGCTATTTATTACCTGAGCAAAAAGTTTACCAACTGTGAAACCAGATATTCACTGCTCGAGAAAACTTGTTGTGCTCTGGCATGGGGTGCTCATCGGCTAAGACAGTGTATGTTAACTCATACCACTCTGTTGATTTCTAATATGGACCCAATCAAGTACATCTTCGAGAAACCTGCCCTCTCCGGACGGATAGCAAGATGGCAAACGATCTTGAATTAGTACGACATTCAATACACGATGCAAAAGGCCATCAAAGGAAGCGTACTAGCAGATCATTTGGCCCATCAAGCTGTCGATGATTATCAGTCTATGAACTTTGACTTCCCAGATGAGAACATCATGCTGGTGATCGACTGTGTGAAACCTGGACCATATGACGGACCTGAACAAGGATTCCGATGGACTATGGTCTTCGATGGGGCTTCCAACGCCTTAGGTAATGGAATTGGTGATGTGATCATCTCTCCCGAAGGTTTCCACACTCCTTTCACTGCCAGGCTCTGCTTCGATTGCACAAACCATATGGCTGAATACGAAGCATGCATTTTGGGTCTAAAAGCTACCATTGACTTGAGGATCAAGCATTTGAATGTGTTTGGGGATTCCGCTTTAGTGATCAGGCAAGTAAAAGGAGATTGGGACCACTAAGCACCCTAATCTCATCCCTTATAAGGAAATTGTGCTATCGCTAATTCCTTACTTCGAAGAGATCACTTTTGATCACTTCCCTAGGGAAGAAAATCAGCTAGCCGATGCTTTGGCCACCATGTCTTTAATGTTCAAGGTCAGATGGGACAACTAAGCCCCTATGATTATAATTGAAATATTCGACGAGCCTGCACATTGTTGTGAACTTGACACTGACACGGAAAAACCTTGGTACCATGAGGTGATGAGATACCTTCAAGCACAAGAGTATCCCTAGGGAGCATCCACCAATGACAGAAAGTTCTTACAAAGATTTTCAGCCAAATTCTTCCTAAGCAACGGAATATTGTATAAGCGTAACCATGACTCTACTCTACTCCGATGTGTGGATAAGAAGGAGGCAGAGGAAATTATAGAAGACATGCACGATGGTCTCTTTGGTACTCACTCAAGCGGACATACGATGGATAAGAAGATCCTGAGAGCTGGTTACTATTGGTCAATAATGGAGACTGATGCTATCAACACTCTAAGACTTGCTATAAATTCCAAATCTATGCTGACAAGGTCCATGTGCCTCTTATCTCTCTCAATGTCATGACCGCTTCGTGGCCATTTGCAATGTGGGGCATTGACGTGATTAGAGAGATCAATTCCACCGCTTCCAACGGACATCGCTTCATTCTTGTCGCTATCGACTATTTCACCAAATGGGTCGAAGCCGCCTCATTTGCCTCAGTCACCAAGAATGTGGTAGCCAGATTCATCAAACATAACCTCATCTGCCGCTATGGTGTCCCCGAAAGGATCATCACCGACAATGGGACTAACCTCAACAATGCTATGATTACTGAGCTTTGTACTCAGTTTAAGATCAAGCATCACAATTCCTCTCCATATAGACCTAAAATGAATGGTGCAGTCAAAGCAGCCAAAAAAACATTAAGAAGATTGTGTAGAAGATGGTAGTAACCTATAAAGACTGGTATGAGATGTTATCGTTTTCTCTACATGGCTATCGTACTTCAGCTAGGACATCAACTAGGACAACTCGCTTTTCTTTGGTCTATGGCATGGAAGTTGTTCTGCCAGTGGAATTTCATATTCCCTCATTAAGGATCATGGATGAGGCAGACCTAGGCGAAGACGAGTGGATCCAAAAGAGATTGGATCAGCTGAACATGATTAACGAAAAGCGATTGGCTGTTATTTGTCATGGTCAGACGTACCAAACACGTATGATCAAGGCTTTCAACAAAAAGATCAAGCCTCGAGTATATCAAGCTGGTGACTTGGTGATAAAGCACATCATTCTGCCACAAGGTGACCCCAGAGGCAAATGGACTCCCACCTACGAAGGTCCATTTGTTGTCAAGAGAGTTTTCTCTGGCGGTGCCATGATGCTGACTACCATGGATGGTGAAGACTTCCCACGTCCTATAAACGTGGACATAGTTAAAAAATACTACGCATTAAGGACCCTCTAGGTTAACACAGATAGGAAAAATAAGGGCATCCCGACAAATAAAAAGGTTTGGGCAAAAATTAGGGATATATACAAAAGATTGTACACCCGGCAAGTTGAAAACCCGAAAGGGCGACTTGGGCAAAAATGGGTATCCTGGTGGACTAAAAACCCAAAAGGGCGGTCCAGGCAAAAGTTAAGGATTGAAAGCGTATGACTATGTCCTGTTGGAATCACCACAGTCAACTTTATCACCAAGGTTCGAGTTCAAACGGTCCAAGATCAATCCAATCAACTTCTGTCAACGGCAAGGGGCATTTGAAGGCATTGGGGAAATAGTAGAGTTGGAATGCAATGAGATCATTTCCACATGGATATTTGTTTTTGTTTTCAAATTTTGTTTTCCTTTTGATGATTTCCTCTTACTAGGATCTCCGTCTCTTTGTACAAAAATGTCTATTCATGGGTAAAATATCAATACAAATATACTTTTAAGTGAAAACTTTCTATCTTTGTTTTGAATGCGAAGTTGTCCAATGACTAAAATTGAACGAACATATGCATATGAACATAATTAAAACTGTTTGGCACATGTGTCCTGCTAAGCAGTAACAAGCATCTCTTTAATGTATATGGCATATCCTCACAGAGTTATCTCATTAACATCATCTCCACAAGACGGCTACAATAAACCAATCCTCAATAGAGTTACCCACAAAGTTTCTTTGCCCAGTTTGATCTCCAGCCAAAGTCCCAATCTCTTGGCAGCTCTCTCTCCTCAGATAAGTTGATCCTACAAGAAGAAGAACTCACCTCTTCAGCAGTTCATCAACAGGGTTTATTTCCCCAACAAATAACGAGATATCATAACTCCTCAGCCGAGTTTATTTCCCCAACATACAACAATCAAGGAACCACAAAATTCCCAAGCTTAGTCTATCTTCCCCAACTGAGCCTATTATCCCCAGCTGAGTGTATCCTCCCCAAGTTGAGTTTGTCCTCCCCGACTGAGTCTATATTCTCTAGTTTGAGTTTGCCTTTTAGACTATTGTAAATTATAGGGCCACAACCCCTAATCCACAGTAAAGTCGTCAACAAAATCTTTACTATCTCCAAAAGATACTATGAAGTCTGGACCTGACCAGATATTAGTACAACTTTAAGATATTATGAAGCCTGGACCCGACCAAATAATAGCATACTTTCAAAAACTATGAAACCTGGACCTGACCAGATAATAGTTCAACTCTTCAAAGATATAGAAAAACCTGGACTCAACCAGACCAAGGTTTAATTTCTTTTCCCCGATAGAGTTTTCCTCTACCCCAATAAGTTACTGTGAAGTCTGGATTCGAACAGATATCAGTTTTCAATTTCAAGTAAGCCTGGATCCGACCAGATAGCAATTCCCCTCAGAAGTTTGTTGTGGAACCTGGAATCCGACCAGATAACAACTAAATTCCCAAGCAAGTTACTGTAAAGCCTGGATCCGACCAGATATCAGTTCAACTTCGTCTATTCAAGAAAGCTTATTGTGAAGCCTGGAATTCGACCAGATAACAACTAGATACAACCCTTAGCAAGACACTATGAAGCCTGGACCCGACCAAATAATAGTACAACTTTTCAAAAAAAAACTATGAAGCCTGGACCCGACCAAATTACCACTTCAAGTTACTATGAAGCTTGGACCCACCAAATATTAGTTCAACTTCACCTTTTCTAGCAAGTTACTGCAAAGCCTGGAATCCGACCAGATAACAGTTAACTTCCTTACTCCCAGCAAGTTGTTATGAAGCCTGGATCTGACCAGATAACAATTCAATTTCAAGAAATTTTTTGCGAATCCTGGAATCCGACCAGATAACAGTTAATTTATCCTTCCCCAGTAAGTTACCGTGAAGCCTGGACCCCGACCAGATAACAATAGACTTCCTCATCCTCGGCAAATTTTGAAGCCTGGATCTGACCAGATAGCAAGCTGACATTCAAGAGATATTCCCCAGCGGAGACATTCTTTTAACAAATTCGAAGATGTGCATATTCTTAATCCCCAACAGCAATTCGGGATTTAGAACTCCTCAACATCAGTCAGAGATTTATTTTCCCAGACAACATACATCTCACATTCATACATCATAGCACATACATACAAAACACATTTAGCATAATCTCATTCATCTTGTGAACATCATGCATACATCTGCATTTAACTAACCTTTTTCCCATAGGTAAAACATCAAGTTTTAGTATAAATCTACCAAATATTTATGCTGATACTTCTTCCAGTATTTACCAACATTCCTCCAAATGGCATCTATAAGCCCATTCATAATACATCTTCGAGTGCAAATTTTTGGGCACTCTAGTGTCCAATCATCTTACACCTTCAAGTCACGAATGGCGGACCCGCCAATCTAAATCTTCAAGTTTAAGAAGATTGAACAGGGGCATCTGTTGTAACACAAAATTTGCCCTCTCATTTCTCAAATAATATCTCACAAGATCTCCTTGGATTCAAAACTGCACAGGGTTTGATCAGCTCAAGACACCTCCTCTAGCACTGATGACTGAAAATTAGGGTTTCAGTTTGCACAAAGAAAATTGAACTTTTAATGCCTAATATGACTTTCATGGATCATTTTGGACCCTCAAGATTTCTCATGACAAGTTTTAAGTCTTGGATCACATTTTTGCCCAGTCAATTGATCAGTTGACCTAAAATCAGTTGTATTGGGGGAAAGTCAACTGTGGTCAATTTATAATCAAACTTCATAATTTTTTATCCATATCAACATCATGAACTCATATATGTCATTGGATCAAGTTTGGATCACAATTCCACAAGAAATTTGATCAGATCAACAAAAGGGCAAAATGGTCAAAATTAGAGTTTTGACTGAGAAGGTGCAATTTCTGATTTTTGACCTAGTAAACGATTGATTGGTTTAAGTTATGATCTCAAAGACTCAAATGCTTGATTTTTGACCTAATGGCATGGCTCAAAACATCTCAAGTTTGAATGGTTGACAAATGAATTTCAGTCAACTGATGAAAAGTCAATTGTATACTGAAAAGTCAAACTTTGACTTTTTGGTCAAAATCAAGTATCAAAGATCACAATTCATCAAAACTTTTCAAAATATGAAACTTGTTCATCAAGAAATCAAAAAGTCAAGATTTCATTTTAAAAAGTCAAAATTTCTAAACTTAGAAATTTTTCTAAGTGTTGAAAATTTCATATTTTTTCACAACTTTGAGCCAATTTTTCACCATGATGCAAGATGATTCAAAGGAAACTTCCAACATTAAAGTTGTATATCTCAATGAGATCTAAAACATTGTAGAACATAACTTCTCCTAGAAATGAATGGATTTCAAGTTATGATTTTGTGAATACATGTTCATGAAACTTGGAAACTTAATGAAATTTTGCCCTAGTTTAGGCAGAACTTTGACCTAACTTCATGGAAATTTTTCACATAGTTCCAAGATGTATTTTCAAACTTTTCCAACATAGAGGTTGTAGAGGATGTTACAAGATTTCCAAAATGTCCAAGAACTCATTGAGATCATGTTTGAGCAAGGAGAATCGAAGGCAAGAAGTTAGGGTTTTCAAACTTGAATTACAAGCCATTTTGTGAAGAACACATGAACCAAATCCATGCTAGGCTGCATAATATTTGCTTTGCAGGCCTCAAAATTGTTTGTCACTCCATAATTAAATGTTTACACAGCTGTTAGAGCTTTGATCCAAGCATTTGAGCCATTATCCAAGTTGCATTTCCATTTATGGCACAAAGTTACCATTCCATTCTTGAAAAGTTACTTTAATCACAAAGTCAACTTGTCTTGAGCTTCTAACTTGTTCTTTCTGCACACACAATCCCTATAAACCAAAAGCAATATGTTTAAGGCCTCTTGGAACTCATAACATGCTTGTACAATACTTGGAGATTTGTCTTTTCACTTTTTCTTCAAAAGCAAGTTATAGAGCCAAAGGGCTAAAACTCGGAAGTCTTGAGTGTATTTGATCTAAAACTTTTTCCATACATATACACAAGTCTATTACAAGAAAAGGCACGATTGAAAACACTCTCAAACTCCCTGAAAACTCAGATTGCACAAAAACTCCATTGTTGTGCAGGACGTGACCAAAAACTCCCATCTCTGAAACCACTTGTGTGTTTCCTCTCCAAATAATCTCAAAAGCTTCCTTACTTCAACTACAACTCATCCCAATCCCTGTTCCTAAACTGTAACACCATTTTCACCATTGTTCAAGCTCAAAAACAGAGCATTGCAGTTGGACTTCTCCAGGCCATTTCAGCCACTCTCAACTCAAGCTAAGCATTGCATTAGCTTCCTAGTGACTCAAGGAAGCTAACCTGATCATTGCAGCACCTTGATTCAAGCTCAAACTCATTTCACGATTTCTAGTTTTGAGGTATTTTTCTTGAACTTCTATCTTCTCATTTAGGCATTGTTAGGCTTGTATTTATGAAGATAAAATATAGAAACCATTGCCCTGAAATTATACATGTCCATAGATTTCATTTATGTTACTTGAGTAGGGAGAATTTTGAGTTTGAACCTCTGAAAATATTTAGTTCTGAATTTGGTATTGTTAGAAATTCGTACTCATCTTTGAGAATTAGCTTAAGTTATTTACATATTCAGAATCGTGAGGAAATTTCTAACAAGTTTGATGTTGGAAGTTTTGTGAATGGATGAGAAATGAATGAGTTACAAGTTCTCTCGCTGGAGGTTGAAGATGAAGTTCATTTAGGACTTGATTTATATTATATATTTGTTGTTTTGTTTATATGAACGGATGTATAGTCACCCCAGTGGTAAAGTGCGTGCCTGTTAATCCTTGGGACCTGGGTTCGAGCCTCAGTGGTACCCTTTTGGCTCTTTTTCACATTTTTTCCATTTTTTGTTTGAAACAGGCGCCTGGACCTATCTAGTGGGCTTTATGGTTTTTACTGGCCTTTAACCCCTTGATTACTTTCGCACCTCTGGCCCTTTATTTTTATTATTTCTTTTTCTTTATTTTATTTTATTTTCATTTTCATATTACTTTTATTATTTTTATTATTATTATTATTATTATTGTCATTATTATTTTTATTAATAAAAATTCAAAAAATATATTTTATTTATTTACATATTTAAAAATGCTCATTTATATTTTATTTTTCTTCATAAAACAAAAAGACTAAAAAAATTTCTTTTAACAAATTAATTTATTTTTAATAATTAATATTTAGACTTAGGATTAATTATTATATTATTTTCTTCTCTTAATTAAAATTAATTTATAACTTAGGTTTATTTTAATTAATTAATTTCCATATTATTCTCTTTAATCTAAAACCTTTTCATAAAAAACCCTAAAAATATTTTTAACTTAATTTCCTTCTTAATTAATTTAGGTTCAAATTTTGTTTATTTTTCATTAATTATTTTCTTAAATAGGTTTAGGTTAAAACCCTTTCATAAAATTAAACAAAATCATTTCTTTTTTCATTTACATTCTTGCATTATTATTTATTCAATTCTTGTATATTATTCAATATGGTTGTAATAGTTAATTAGGTTTAATTTTCTTGCAAAATCCCCATTTGTAAATTTGTATACCCCCTCCCCTAATGATGTAATTGTTTGGTATTTTTACTTTCCGCAATTTACCGCTTTATATAAATGCTAGTAAATTAGGGTTTGTATGGAAAGATAAAATCAACAAATTAGCAAACCCTAATTCAAGATAAGCAAACATATAAATCAAACACACTTGCACAATTACACCCTTAGGGTAATTCCACTTTGTTGCCTTATAAAAATGGTCATGTTATGCATGTGGGATATCTTAGCAAAAAGCAATAAAAAATACAAGATCATAGTCCCTCGATGACGCTATCAATGTTGCCTTTCAAAATGATCTTAGTCTCTCAAAGAGAATTGCTAAAGACATCTCACAATATTTCTATCATGGCTATACGATGACTCACGGCCGTCCCTCTACATCCTAAGATAAGGCTTCTTACCAAATCAATGGTAAGATAACAATATCAAAGGAAAGGAAGAAATAAACAAAGACTTTTGAGTAGGTAGATTGTTCCTAGTTGCTTGCTCATTTTCAAATCAAAAACATTCTTGCTATTTTTAAAACAAACACCAATACTTTCAAAAACACTTTCAAAACATTTTCCAAACATGAAACATTTTCAAAAGATCAACACTTTGGATACGTTCTTACGAACGAGAACTATTACAAAGTTCGCATAAACGATGTCGTCTTTTCAAAATACTTTCAAAAACCACACAAAGCACATTTTCAAACAAAAATAAATTATCTAGCAAGCAACTAAGAGCCCATAGATAACTATGGATGAAAAGGGTGTTAACACCTTCTCTTTTCATAATCTATCCCCTGAACTCAAGAAATAATCTCAAAGGTCTTTCCTGTTCTTTTGAGCCTTTCCTTTTAGATAAAAGAAAAGTCGGTGGCGACTCTTACTAACCGCGATATTTGCAATGAAAGGCAAAACATTCAAGTTAGTTCTCTCACTGTATCATAACATCCATTCAGAAATTAGACGATCTTACCTTATTTGGGAATCAATCAAAATATGTTATTACATATGATTGATAATATTTTATGGGCAACATGTAAAGCAAAAAGTCCGGTCAAGTTATGAGACATCCTATCTCTAAGTGGTTGTGGCATTTTAGTAGAAAGCAGTATCTTAAGCAAAATGTATTAACTATCTCTTATTTTTTACACCAAACAATGCCTTAATTTTGCATGGTAACTTGTTCTATTGAATAGTATTTTAAAAATAATGACATTAAATATGGTGAAAGTAGTTAAGTCTTGTTTATATTTTGAACAATCAAATATGACTTCTTTGTATATACGAGACTAGAGAAGAATTATATGCTAATCTTCATCTTTTACTTATTTTTTATCCTTTAAGGTTTACACAATTCAAAAATACATTCTATATCGTCCACTTTTACTATCAAATAATGCATGTCTTCACCACAGATAGCAATCTCAATATAGGAAGTATATAATGTTGAGAGGAAATTACAAATGCATCGGAATAATTCAATAAGACAATCTCTCTTAAATATCAAATGCAACTTAGAGATAATTAACAAAAAAAATACCAAACAACCTATCACAATTTTATTGTGAAAAAATCTCTGTTAATTAGGAGTAAAAAACCACGGGACCCGTATGTCACTTAAATCCTCCACTATAATCAACAATAGATACAAGCAATATTCTATCTAACACTAGTTATAGGCATACATAAACATCATCAAGATTTGTAATCTATCTTGGAATTCAACAATAATCAAGAGAGACAAAATAGTCCAAAAACACCAAGAAATTCTGATCTCAAAGATAAACTCGACAGACCAACTTAGAAAGCTCTGAATCTAATGAAAATCGCTCAAAATTTGCTCCTATGAATCATGAATGTTTTGTCAAAATTTCAGGACGGTCTGATCTTTGGATTTTGCGCAAACCCTGATTAAGTGAAACTACTCTATGCTGAACTAGGGCTGTGAGATTTCACTCTTCTCTCTACTTTTCACTTGTTGTTTTTCACACTAAAACCCTATTCCTCTTTGTTGGATAATAACAAAGGCTTACACATATGGGACACTAAACCACATCATTTGGGATCAATCCAAATAGGAGGGATAGCCCAACAAACTCCCCTGACCGACTAGTTGGAGGACAACACCAATCCGACTTCCATACGACAAAACTCAAACTTTCCTCTACGCAACACCTTCGTCAACATATCCGAACCATTGTCATTGATGTGAATCTTCTCAAGCTCCATCAACTTGAAATATAATGCATCACGAATCTAATGATAACGAACATCAATATACTTTGACCTCGAGTGAAATGAGGAATTCTTCGATAAGTGAATGGCACTTTGATTATCACAAAACAAGACATACTTTTCTTGTTTCACACCAAATTCCATTATAAATTTCCTCAACCATAACAACTCTTTTGACGCTTCCACGACGGCTATAAACTCGACTTCTATAGTAAAAAATGCAACACAATTTTGTAACTTTGATTTCCAAGCCACGGCTCTCCCGAAAAAAGTCACCATATATCCTAACATGGATTTTTTATCATCTAAGATTCTGGCCAAATCTGAATCTGTATATCCAACCAACATAGGCTTCTTGCATCCCAAACTTAGTCTCAAATTCGATGTGCCACACAAATATCTCATCGGCCACTTCACGGCCTCCCAATGATCTTTTTTCAGATTTGAGAGATAACGACTCACCATTTCCACGACATGAGCACTATCGAATATTGTACAAACCATAACATACATCAAACTACCAACGACCGACAAGTACAGAATGTTCTTCATACTCAACTTTTCTCCATCCGTAGATGAACATAATTTATGACTAAGCTTGAAATGAGAAGCAAGTGGAATTCTCACCGCTTTAGCCTTATCCATACTAAAAATCCAAAGGACTTTCTCCACATACTTTTCTCGTGACAAGTAAAACTTCTTCTCATTTCTATCTTGAACAATTTCAATACCAAAATTTTTTTGAGCCTCTCCTTAATCCTTCATAGCAAAATATCCACTCAAAGTGTTCTTCAACTCTTTAATTATTGAAACATTATTTCCAACAATTAGCATATCATCCACATAAAGCAAGAGAATAATGAAACCACCTTCAAAAAAATCCAGAAAAACACACAATAATCGGCCTTAGTTATCTTGTACCCATGTTCAATCATCACCGAGTTGAACTTTTGATACCATTGGCGAAATGCTTGTTCCAAACCATAAAGAATTTTTACCAATTTGCAAACATAGACTTTTTTGCCTTTCTCTCGGAATCCATCTGGTTTCTCCATGTAAATTTATTCATATAGATCACCATGAAGAAAAGTCGTCTTCACGTCCATTTACTCTACTTCCAAATCAAGATTGACGGCTAGCTCAAGAACCACTCGAATAGATGCATCTTCACAACAGAAGAAAAAATCTCGCCAAAATCAACACCTTCTTGTTGTTTAAAACCTTTTACCACCAAGCAAGCCTTGTATCTTCTTTGAGAAGTACACTCATCTTGATTAATTTGATAAACCCGTCTATTCTTCAATGCTTGATTACTCTTTAACTTCACTAACTCAAAGGTATTATTCTCACAAAATGATTGCATTTCATTCTCTATGACATCCATCCATTCCATTTTGTTCTCATCCTCCAAAGCTTCTTTAAAGCTTTCGGATTCTCCACCATCGATAAGAAAAACATACTCATTTGAGAGGTATCGAACAAAAGACCTTTTACATGAATATACCGCCTCAACTCATTAGAAGCACCTACATCAACAATATCTTCCGTAGCACCTACGTCAACAATATCATTAGAATTTAAAACATTGTCAGTATTCAAATCCATACCTTAATTTAAATTGGAACATCTTCGAAAGTGATAGGGATTTGATCAATAATATTTTAGTTCGTATAAACTATTTCTTCATCTTCAAAAATCGGATCTTTATTCTCAACTTTGTCGATGTCCTCAATGGTATAATCCTCCATGAATACGACATCACGACTACAAATAAGCTTCTATTTAACCGGATAAAATAATCGATATCCAAACTCATCAAGTCCATACCCAACAAACACATATTTCTTCAACTTCTTATCCAATTTCAATCTCTCATCATTCGGAATATGCACATAAGCCATGCACCCAAACACTCGAAGATGGTTGATAACAAGAAATTGTATCATATAATTGCTACGTTTTTAATCCATTTTCATACTGCATTAATCCATTTAACTCCCGATTGTTCCGAGTTTTTATGTCTTTTCACAGGTACAACATGTTTCAAGTCAATTTAGTGAAAAAGATCATATGAAGAAAGCTAACATGAAAATCAGAAGAAAAGGAACAAATCTGCAAAGTTCTGCGGATTTTGATGTTGTGACGGTCGTCACAGATCTATTATGACCGTAACGCGCTCACATCATGAAGAACGCTCGTCACACATCATTGACGAACGTAACACGCTATTTAAGCATATTACGACCGTCACCTCTGCCTTACGATTGTCACACGCGTAATTCAACGTAATGAAGAACATGGAGACGTGGGCAATGTAATGAAAGGGTTCTTCAACTCCTACAATCTATCAACCTCACCAACGCCCAGTCCTGGTTTTTCTCCAAAAGAAGTACAACTCCGCGTTCCTATTATTTCTTAACTTCCAATTCCTCCTCTATAAATAGGAGAGATTTCAATGAAGGAGGGACAAAGTTTTTATTTACAGCCAGTTTTATTTTCACAAATTCGTTGCGGAAGCTCTGCCGAATTTGCGAACCGTTTCCAGTTTTCATTTTTTCTACTGTTCTTGTTTTATATTCCCTTTTTCCTTTAATAGCCATTTCCAACATTAGGAAATTGCTATTTTAGTTAGAATTTGTTTTTAGCCTCAGAATTCGTTTCAAGTTCCGATTCCGAAGGTTCCAATCTTGTGGAAGTGGGAGCATGAGGAATAATATTATTATTCAGGTTTTTAATCGCATTTAATTTAACTTTAATACAATTTGCTTATGTTAAATTACTGTTATTTATTTATCATGAATGTTTTATTGTTTCCCGATTATATTTCCTGTCTGTCTGTTTCAAGTACCATGACTAGCTAATTTTCTAGAGTCGGGATGTGATAATAGTAACTAAATAGATTAAATTGTTCCTAAGCTAAAATCCACATTAACTTAATTTATGGCTGTGACTTTTTATAATTAAAATCAATCTTTTTGTTACGAGAGTAAGAAATGTAGAATAGGTTACGATCAAGACCACGAGAGTGTGGGGTTTTAACCGGATAGCTAAAGTTAGGCATTTGATTTAAATACAGCGAGAGCGCTTTAAAACGAATTAGATTTTATTAAGTTTTCAAAGAGTATTTTCTAAACACTTATGGGCTAGCGAGAGCAGGCATAGGGCTTTAGGGATATAATCCGAGATAAGACCACGAAAGTGTGAGTTGAGAGTTTTTAAACTGATAATTTCTACAGAACCATCTAAGTTAAACATCTTTATATGCTTAGGTTCGATTAAATCCACTTAGGTTCACTATATTACATACCGACCGTTTTATGATTATTATTCCCTTAGTTCGATTTAGTTTTCCTCTACTTTAATTTCCCCCAAAAATCCAATTATTCATTAGCCTTAGCTTTACAAAGTAGCGATAGATTGCAGTAGGTTGACATTGGTCTCTGTGGTTCGACAATCTTTTATATTACTTCGATATTTCCGTGCACTTGCAGAATTTACCCATCAAGTTTTCGGCGCTGTTGCCGGGGACCAACAGTCAATATTTTTATTCCGTTGTTGCACCGTATAGACTAAGGCATTCTTGTCCCAATTATTATGTATCACCCAATTTTTTTTCTACAACTCCCACTCCGAGTATTTCGAGGAATCACAAGAATCCCATAAATCCGACCTCGAAATACTATTGGAGAATTTCAATGCGTCACAAACTCTTTCTCACCCGAATTACCTTTCCAACTACCAATCCCAATATTTCGAGGAATCACAAGAATCCCATAAATCCGACCTCGAAATACTATTGGAGAATTTCAATGCGTCACAAACTCATTCTCACCCGAATTACCTTTCCAACCACCAATCCCAACATTTTGAGGAATCGCAAGAATATTATAATTCCAACCAAACTTATCCTCAACCAAATTTCCCCTACAATCACTACACCCAATATTTCGTGGAGACGCAAGTATCCTATAAATCCGACCTCGAAATATTAATGGAAAATTTTAATGAAATATCAATGATGACAAAGCGCTTTGTGGAAACACAAAATGTGACTCTTACCCACTTTGAAGAATCAGAAGAATCGCATGATTTCAACTTCGAAACATCAATGGAGGATTCCAATGCGATGCTAATTCACTCTAGGTTAGAATCTATGATGGAGCACTTTGTAGAGACACAAACTGTCCAGAACGAAGAGTTTAGAAAACAAAGTCTTCAAAACAGTGAAAACCTTAGGCAACTGACCACTGTGGTTGAGTCGCTCGCGACTCACAACATAGCCTTAGAGACTCAAATCTCCCTGCTTGAACAAAACCCTCTAGGACCCTTCCCTGAGGAGAAAATGGATGTTGTAACAACCAGTAGTGAAAAACAAATTGAAAATCCTAAGGAGAGTGATAATGAGGTTGAGGAGAGTGATAATGTGGTTTAGGAGAGTTCAGACGAGAAAAGAGTAAAGATTGAGAAAAATCCCCCAACACCATCTAAAAGGGAGGTTGTAGAAGAGGTAGAGAAGGAAGCACCTATTGTTGTTCCTCATCCCTATACCTCACTGATTCCTTTCTCGAAAAGTTTTATGGAAGCTTAGATAGACTCCCAATCTAAAACGTATATGGAGGTATTGGAAAATATCCACACCAATGCACTCTTGTTTGAAGTCTTGCATAAAAAGTGAAAATTAGATGACCATGAAACTAGGGATATTATTAGAGTTACGAGGGTAAGGTTAATCTTTGAGGTGGTGGATGAAATCACTAAGCCCAAACTTGAAAAGTTGATACTTAGGATAGATCCAGAAGCACCACCACAAGTTCAAAAGAATGAACCACCCCACAGAAGAAAGAAAAGAAAAGGTGAGGGATATGTGAGCTGGCTTGATAAGTGGCCATGGAAAATGATGATTACTAAAAGTTCAACCTAGGAGTCATTCTCGAGAGAACCACCATGAGTGCTTGCACTCCTGAGCCGTCGAGCTATCAATGTTAAACAAAGCGCTGCGTGGGAGGCAACCCACAAGCTTTTAATTTAATGTTTTGTTTTTATTGTCTGAATTTGCAGAAAATGAAGATATGGATTGCTCCTCACGTATCAGCCATCTCTTGGCGGAAAATTTATAGATGATCATCTCGAAGATGAGCCAGTGCCCATGCACATTCCTACAAATGTCGCTGCTGGTGGTGACACTGTTGATGAGTACGATAGGAGAAGGTACTTCCTCTGGATGCAGAGCGGATTTGTTCGTGATAGCCCATCAATAGCATTCATACAGGTTCGATCTTTCCTATTTTCACCTTTTATCAAAACATTGAGGACAATGTATGGTATAGTGTGGGAGAGGTACCTTTCCATTTTCCATTAAACAAGTAATTTTTACGATATTTCTAAGTTTCAATTCTTCTCCGCTTTATTTAGCCATACCGAATTTTTTTTGCTTTATCTTCGCATAGCCCGACATACCTACCTTAACGAAATCCTAGTTAGGAAGCTGAGAACGATTCAACAAGATCGATATGGTTATGACACCTTAGACTTCCTACTTACGCGATCCGTTTCAATAACCGTTATACCTATATCTTGAGTTTTAGTTCTAAAATAACCCCTAATAGTTTATACTAGCAGTCAGCACCGTCTTGACACAAACCACGTGGGGAGCCGATGAATATAAGTGTTTGAGGCCTAATCAATGAAATATCCTTCTTATCTCGCTGCTGAAAAGGAAAATTTGCACCAAAATACAAGGTCGCATATACGAGATGAGCAAACAATGAAGGAGCCCATTGTTGGTTGGTTCAGAGGTATCTGGTTCTGAACTTGGTAGGGCGTGCTACGGCTCGATCCCCCACAACCTCCAATTTGGATGATATGTGTAGGGTTGCCACATTCGTGTACCAGACCCCGTGCTAAAAGGATTAAAGTCACTAACCGGTTACTCAACTACGTGCGTGCTAAGACAAAGGCCTTAATGTGATTACGCTAGAACAAACCGGGTGAAATAGGTACAAGAAACTCTGGGTAGAATTATAACAGAACTATTGGACAGTTTGTTTAAAATGGAAGTCCACGACTTAGCTTATTGCTTGTGTCATTAGCGTATCGATAGTGTTTTACTTAAGTATCGGTCGAACTAACGAATGATTTCCCGTAATTGCTTTGAAAATAAAAGGTATGTTATGCATGTGCGCCTGATAAAACTTGTCAGATCTTTCTAAATGATTATTTGCTTGAGGACAAGCAAAGGTTTAAGTATGGGAGAATTTGATAACGAGAAATCGTATCATATAATTGCTACGTTTTTAATCCATTTTCATACTGCATTAATCCATTTAACTCCCGATTGTTCCGAGTTTTTATGTCTTTTCACAGGTACAACATGTTTCAAGTCAATTTAGTGAAAAATATCATATAAAGAAAGCTAACATGAAAATCAGAAGAAAAGGAACAAATCTGCAAAGTTCTGCAGATTTTGATGTTGTGACGGTCGTCACACATCTATTACGACAGTAACGCACTCACATCATGAAGAACGCTCGTCACATATCATTGACGAACGTAACGCGCTATTTAAGCGTATTACGACCGTCACCTCTGCCTTACGACCGTCACACGCTTAATTCAACGTTATGAAGAACATGGAGACGTGGGCAACGTAATGAAAGGGTTCTTCAACTCCTACAATCTCTCAATCTCACCAACGCCCAGTCCTGGTTTTCTCCAAAAGAAGTACAAGTCCACGTTCCTATTATTTCTTAACTGCCAATTCCTCCTCTATAAATAGGAGAGATTTCAATGAAGGAGGGACAAGGTTTTTATTTACAGCAAGTTTTATTTTCACAAATTCCTTGCGGAAGCTCTGCCGAATTTGCGAACCGTTTCCAGTTTTCATTTTTTCTATTGTTCTTGTTTTATATTCCCTTTTTCCCTTTAATAGCCATTTCCAACATTAGGAAATTGCTATTTTAGTTAGAATTTGTTTTTAGCCTCAGAATTCGTTTCAAGTTCCAATTCCGAAGGTTCCAATCTTGTCGATTTGTGGAAGAGGGAGCTTGAGGAATAATATTATTATTCAGATTTTTAATCGCATTTAATTTAACTTTAATACAATTTACTTATGTTAAATTACTGTTATTTATTTATCATGAATGTTTTATTTTTTCCCGATTATATTTCCTGTCTGTCTGTTTCAAGTACCATGACTAGCTAATTTTCTAGAGTCGGGGTGTGATAATAGTAACTAAATGGATTAAATTGTTCCTAAGCTAAAATCCAAATTAACTTAATTTCTGGCTGTGACTTTTTATAATTAAAATCAATCTTTTTGTTACGAGAGTAAGAAAAGTAGAATAGGTTACGATCAAGACCACGGGAGTGTGAGGTTTTAACCGGATAGCTAAAGTTAGGCATTTGATTTAAATACAGCGAGAGCGCTTTAAAACGAATTAGATTTTATTAAGTTTTCAAAGAGTATTTTCTAAACACTTATGGGCTAGCGAGAGCAGACATAGGGCTTTAAGGGTATAATCCAAGATAAGACCACAAAAGTGTGAGTTGAGGGTTTTTAAACTGATAATTTCTACAGAACCATCTAAGTTAAACATCTTTATATGCTTAGGTTCGATTAAATCCACTTAGGTTCACTATATTACATACCGACCGTTTTATTATTATTATTATTCCCTTAGTTCGATTTAGTTTTCCTCTACTTTAATTTCCCCCAAAAATCCAATTATTCATTATCCTTAGCTTTACAAAGTAGCGATAGATTGCAGTAGGTTGACATTGGTCTCTGTGGTTCGACAATCTTTTATATTACTTCTATATTTCCGTGCACTTGCGGAATTTACCCATCAATGGTCGTAGGAAACATCTTTACCACTCCAAAGATGATTTGGAACAATAAATTTTAATGGAACACGTGGAATGAGGTTTAAAAGATGTACAACTGTGCTCAATGCTTCTCCCCAAAAGTATTTGGAAAACTTTGATTGAGAAAGTAAACATCTCACCCTTCCCACCAAAGTTCTATTCATTCTTTCGGCTAACCCATTCAGTTGTGGTGTCTCTGGAGGAGACTTTTGATGACGTATACCTTAATCTTGACAATACTTGTCGAAAGGTCCAACATAATCTCCCCCGTTATCGGTTCATATACACTTGAGCTTTTTCCCCATTTTATTTTAATCGATGTTTGAAACGACTTGAAGGTATCTAACACTTAATCTTTCGTATTCAAGGTATAAGCTCGTGTTTTTCGAGAACAATCATTAATGAAAGTCATAAATTAATATGCATCACCAAATGACTGTGTCTTCATCGGACCACACATCGAAATATACTAAATCCAACACTTTCAATTTCCTCTTTAGTTCAGATGACATAAAGGAAATTCACTTTTGCTTACCCATTAAACAATGCGAACACATTCTCAATTTTGCATCAGAAACACCATACAACACATTCTTCTCTGGAAAAACGCTCAAATCTTTTTCACTCATATGATCCAAACGCTTGTGCCATAATTTAGATGAGTTATCATTATCACAAGTGTTGATGTAGAACTTATAAACCCCAAGTTGGACGACATACAAGTTCAAATTCCTTTTTTCTTTAGCAACTACCATTGAGCCTCTCTTTAAATTTCATCCATTGCCCGAAAAAGAATTATAATATCCTTCATTATCCAACTTTCCAACGGATAAAAGATTGAATCGAAATTTCGGAATGTGTTTCACACCTTTTAGAACTAGAGTTGTCCCATTACTAGTTTCGACACATATATCTCTCATTCCGATGACATTAGCTTGCCCATTATTTTCCATACAACAATCCCAAAGTCACTGATCTCGTAAGTAGAAAAAAGACCACGTATCAAGATTGCATGAGTAGAAGCATCAATATCAATCACTCAATCCATCTCATCACATGATAGATTGACATTCTCAACACAACTATTATAAAAAATAAAGAAATCGTCAACAATAGTAACATCTTTATTATTGTTACCTTCCTTTTTGTCATTTTTGTAGCTCTTCTTCTTGTTTTCCCTTTTCAACTTAGAAAAACACCTCTTTATGTCCCCTTTCTCCACAATGATGACATTCAATATGAGAGAATTTATTGAACCTCCTTGTGATTTATCACGTAAAATTTTACGATTACTTGAACCTCTACTTTGATGTCTCCCCCTTGATTCGATAATTAACACCTCGGAATATAAAGAAGAACATTGTGACTTACGCCTCAACTCCTCACTCAAAACACTACTTTTAACCAAGTCCATTGAGATTATACCATTCGAAGCGGAATTAGACAAGAATGTTCTAAAAGTCTCCCAAGAATTAGGTAAAATACCAAGAAATCACAAACCTTAAATTTCATCATCAAAAGTGAGATTCATTTTCGACAATTGATTTAGAATCGCTTGAAAAGTATTCAAGTAATCAGTCATTGGTGAGCCATCATTATATCTCAATGACATCAATTGCTTGAACAAGAACAACTTATTGTTCCCCGTCTTTCTTGAATACAACTCCTCAAGTTTGGTCCAAAGAGAGCGAGCATGAGACACCAAGCTCACATGATTCAAAACAATATCATTCATCCCTTGACGAATATAACTACAAATTTGTCTATGCAACAAAGTCCTTTCTTCATCACTTATTCCATGGAGTTTTTCATTAGAGAAAACCGACAAGTGAAAAACTTTCTCATAAAGCAAATCTTCTATTTTTCCTTTCCAAATATTATAACTTGAACCATTCAAGCTCACCATCCTAGATTTGTTTGTCTCCTTCGTTACACAAATCAAACCACGACTATAGATACCACTTGTTGGGAGAAAATTACAAACGCAATTGAATAATTCAACAAGACAATCTCTCCCAAATATCAAATAGAACTTAGAGACAATTAACAAAAACACACCAAACAACACAACACAATTTTATCGTAGAAAACCTTGGTTAACTAGGAGTAAAAAATCACGGCACCCGTAGGCCACTTAAATCCTCCACTATAATCAACAATGAATACAAGCAAGGTTCTCTCTAACACTAGTTAGAGGCATACATAAACATCATCAAGATTTGAAATCTATCTTAGAATCAACAATTATCAAGAGAGACAAAACAACCCAAAAACATCAAGAAATCCTGACCTCAAAGATGGATTCGACAGACCGACATAGAAAACTCTGAATCCAATGAAAATAGCTTAGAATGTGCTCCTATGATTCATGAACGTTGTGTCAAAATTTCAGAACGATCCGACTGTTGGATTTTGCGCAAGCTCTGATTTAGTAAAACTGTGTTGAAATAGGACTGCAGGATTTCACTCTTCTCTCTACTTTTTCACTTGTTGTTTTTCACACTAAAACCCTATTCCTCTTTGTTGGATAATAACAAAAACTTACACATATGAACCACTAACCCACATCATTTAGGCCCACTCCAAATAAGAGGGATAACCCAACATTTTATACAGAATACAGATTTAGTGACTTTACTATGTTTGAGACAACTTATGTTTGATTAATCATGTGAATCAAATTCTGGCATGTGTTCTACTTTATAATTAAAAAAACTTAGAGTCAAACATCAGTAAAAACACAAAAGGTAGTGACCCGCATTCTTCTTCATCCCCTACTCTCACACCTCCTTCTACCATGGTTGTCGCACCAAGCTCCCTCCATTGTTGTAGCGCCGACCAATATCTGGTTAAGCTGGTTTCTTACTATTCTACTGCTATGTTTTCTTGATTTTTAACTTTTACAAATTGCTTCGCTTTTACAAATGACTTGTAAGTTATACGCTCCCTGACTACAGGTTGTAGTTCCATCTTATTATTTGAATGAAGTAGGGTTTCAATATTACAAGTCATATTTATAAATATTACAAGTATACTGCTAAACGGTACAGCCTCGGTGCGCTGCTAACTCTGCTCCCACAGCCCCTGACCCCCTTCTGTGATTATGAGCCATATTCAACATGCACATATTACTTAGCAGTGTAAGAACTCTACCATCATGGTCTTTCAGAATTGATAAGCAGTGAACTAACAAATATTTCCCCCCTGACACATTATTTTGTGAATGGACATAACCAAAATCAAGCGCACGAAAAAGGATATGATATCGACTGGTGGACTATTTATGCTGCGACATTTTGCGAAACATTTATGATTTTGAGGATACATAAACAAAAGATTTCTAACTTCATGAATGGCTTAAGAAATGGCAATCATCACATTACATTTGCATGTATAACTTCGTACCCTTGATGTCATCCAAGATGATAAATGATGGGTGTAGTAGAACAGCAGCTTGGATTAATTTAGACTTGGCAAGTTCTACCACAGTCTTGGCTAATAAGTCAAAGGGAAATGAAATATCAGCACCAATCAATCACTTCAGTAATTAAGCAATAAACATTTATAATTGTAAGTTCATTTATCTATCTGATGATTGTAAATTTTGAAGTAGAACGAAGTTAAGTAGGAATTGGGAACTCACCACCCCAACAAAAAGAGGCAGCTCCTATAGACAAGGCATTTTAAAGCCTCAATTACTGGTTTTGCATCTTCAAAAGCTTCATTCTGTTAACAGAACCTTTGCACTTTAAAGTTTCAAATTCTAAGCAAGCATACAAATTATATGTTCACAAAGAATATGTAATCTTTGAAATAAAAGAACTTACAGGTTGATGATCTTTCAACCAAACAGGTAGAGGTCTGCTAGCATTCTCAGAAGTAAAAGGATCTCCGCGTAAAAAATCGGGAACAAAAGAGCATAGACATTAAAATCATCCATGCCTTAGATTCGGAGCTTCAAATCCTGCAGAATAAGTTGACCAGTGACATAGGTGTTTAGACCGCCACCTCAGTTTGGGTTGAGGATTGGTGCGTTTGAGCAGCATCCAGGACCTGGCATTTTTCTTCTGTAATGTAATATAATTTCTTCACAACATGGGCCTCATTTTCTCTGTTTTCGGATTTATATAAAACCATCAACTAAAATGTTCATTAGATTAAGATTTTATGATAAGACTTTCTGGGTTTAGTGCTTATTTATTATTGAGGTGATGACTGAAAGCAACATAATCTTTAGAGAGGAAAATATACGATCAATAAATAATCTTCAATTCTCAACTTGCGTAATCACTTACGTTCTGTTGACAGCTGGGCAAAACACGGTCAAAATGATTGTTTATTCACCATATTTTTTAAGCTTCCTAAACTTAAAAGAAGCCATCTATATTGTGATACTTTCCATACACTACACCTTTGAAGAGTTTCCTCTCAATCACCATAGAATAAACAAAGAACATATAAGTTGATTAAAACCAGATATTTAAAATATAAGTCTTAAAATATGATTTCTTAATATAACAAATTACAACTGTCCACAGGAATAAACATTACATTTTTCATGTACACACGCTGCTGAATCTATCTATAATCCGCGTTCAATGCGAAACAATACAGCATTTCATTTAGGGATGGCAACGGGTCGGGTCGGGTGCGGGTTTCACACTACCCGCACCCGCACCCGAAATCATCACCCGAACCCGAACCCGAACCCGAAGGCTATTCGGGTGACAAAATCACACCCGCGCCCGCACCCGTTGGGTTCGGGTTTTTTCACCCAAACCTGAATCCGAAGGGTATTCGGGTGACAAAATCACACCCGCGCCCGCATCCGTTGGGTTCGGGTTTTTTCACCCAAATCCAAACCCGCACCAAAAATCAAAAAAAAAATTACAATTAAAATAAGGTCTCTTTACATTGTCTTCAAGAAAATGCAATCACAATTATCTTAACATAGTCTCCAACATAAATGATTTAAATAAGAATATTACCATTTGAATGATTTTTTACATTTGCATTAGCTTAAAATTGTGTTTCGTCATTGAGATTTTATTTTACTCTAATTTTTATTAAGATTCTTTAATACCTACTAATATATGCTCCTTTTAAATCACGTCTCTATATTATGACGTAATATATTGAACACACTATTCTATCACGGAAGTAATCTTAATTAAGCTTAAGGCATAGAGACCTACACCAATCTTACTAATATTGCCATAGCTAAAATATAAAATATTAATGACGTTGTAGTTTTCCAAATCTTCTTAAAATCAACAAGACATCTGAGGTTATTAAATCTAATTAAAAGATAAGAGAAATATAAATTGAAGTGTTTAAAAATGATAAATATGTAGCTTTATTATGATATTAAAATAAAATTATAGGTTTTAAAGTAAGATAAAAATTAATAGGTTTGGTACTAAGAAGTGATGTATCTGAATTGAATGTCATGGTGATACCTCCAAAACTAAGAGGGAACAATGCAATCTATTTAATACTATTTATTGTCTTACTATAATCTTAGAGTATAAAAATCATGAATTTAAGGTTCATGAAATTAGAAAAAGATTTCTCAACTAATTGGTAGTTCAAAGAATAGTCTATCATAAGGTATGTTACACAATTTTGTTCTTCTCACACTAACTTATTCTCTTTGTGTAATGGGTAATCTCACAAGTCTCTTTTAACCCATTTACATCTTTCATTAATGCACTTAAAAATATAGTATGCATTCCACACTTGAAGACAATCGGAATCAATTTCACAATATGGCTCATAATAATCTGTTAAGAAAATAAATGATAATACAGATTTACTAAAATACAATAAAATATTGTGTGTGAACTACCATGTAAAAAACCAGCTATTGGGATGTTAACTAATGGCTGGTATAACAGACTGTATACAGTAACAGGACAGGTACTGTTAGATATATTACAATGTCTGTGTGTGTGTTTGGTGTTACAATGTCTGAAGAACTTTAATAACATAAACTCCATTCTATTCTATCTCAACCAATTAGTCATATAATGAATTTAATATGTCAAATATACCATGCAAAGCAACATTAAAAGATATGTACATTCATGCATAAGATAAATATAAAGAGATTCTTCATAAACCTTACCGAAATGTCACTTGTTGGAGTATCAGGCTGGCAGGCTGCTCCTGAAACACAATCAACAGTTCTGTCGGCCTAAATATTAGAAATGGTGTTAGAAAGTGGCCTAAGAGTTATATACATAGTTTATATATTGTTTGTAAATGGTGCTAGAAGGAGGCGTAAGAGTTATCATAGTTCATGCATTGCTTGTAAATGGTTCTAGAAGGAGGCCTAAGATTTATCATAATTGATGCATTGCTGTGAGTTGAGCTTTGAGTAATTTATTAGCATCGAATAGGTGCTTTGTAAGGACAAAATTGTAAGACTCACATAGCACTCCAAATTGATTAGTCCCTTCTAAGAAATCTCAAATAACAGTAGCAAGTAAAATAGATGAAAAGCAACAAAGTACTAGTAGTACATAAAACATATTCTCATTCTAATAATAATAACTTGAAATACAAGTCTCTGAATTTTCATCATCAATGCAAAGGACATATTAGCTAGCTAATAGCTAACCCCACAGACACTCCCTCTCTCTCTCTCTACCTTTAGAGATAGAAAGAAAAAAAAAACACAATTCCTTCTATGAATTTTGATTGTGACCCCGTCCATGGAAAAGTCAAGTTTCCTGTGATAAACTATTCCCCAAAAGACTAGGTATGTAGGATTTCACCTACCTAAAACATTGGGTAGATATATAAATAATGATTGGTTTATAGCAAGAGTATGAGAACAAGTTCAATACAAAAGATGTTAATATTACTGGTTTATTATGGTTTCTTGTTTCTGAATTATGTTAATAGAAATGTTGTCGCTATTGAATGCTTAGCTTCTGATCAAGAAGCTCTTCTAGACTTCAAAAATGGGCTTCAGTATTCTCACAACCGCCTCTCTTCATGGAGAAACACCAACTGTTGTCAATGGCAAGGAATACGCTGTGACAACGTTACAGGTGCTGTCGTTGCAGTCGAAGGCATTTGCAATATCTGATGCATTTGATAATATCTGAACCTGTCAAAGGCTGGCTTTGCTGGCTTTGCTACCAAACTTGCAGTATTTGAATTTAGGGAACAATGAAAATCTCAAAGCAAGCTGTTCTCAACTCTTGATGAAAGGATGGGAAAGGATACAAGTACTTGATTTATCGATTAATAAATTACACGGGAGACTTCCTTCATCCATTGGAAACTTGACCTATCTTATTTACTTGGATCTTCATGATAATGCTATTGAGGGTGGTATTCCTAGTTCCATTGGTCAACTCTGCAACTTGAATATTATCGATTTATCAAGAAGCAAGATGACAGGAACTCTCAACTCTACCTGAATTTCTTCTAGGAATACAAAATTGTCCTTCCAGAAAACCTCTTCCTAATCTTGTGTATTTTATCAATGACTACTCAAGCTTTATAAGTACTAATAGTATGTTTGGTAACTCATTTCATTTGGACAATGTTTCTCGCGTTCCAAGGCACAAAAAACCTGAAAATATATAAGCTCCAATTTGGAGCTTTGGCCAAACGTATTGGACGCGGAAACAAACACACGCTAAGTAAATCATATTTCTAGTAGATGTGGCCATGCAAGACTCTAAGACACCTCCTAACACTCAGAAACCACTCTAGACTATTGGAAACATTGCAGAAGATTTCTACGCATAGAGCTAACGGAGAACCAAAACACAACAGAAACATAGAATACAGTAACAGCAGGCAATTGTTAATCAACAGATTCCGTTTTCATCAATCAGTCACAGGATCAAACAAAAAGTGTTGAACGTATGAACATTCACACAAATGATAATAGAATTTCAATTTCGAAAAAGTAGAAGTTGCAATTCTACCTGAGGAAGCAGGACCGAAGAGAGGGAGAGTACGAAGTCCGGTGAATGGAGGAAGTAGGGGTTTGGATTTGACTTTGGAAATCCGGAGTTTTGGCGGAGAAGGAGGAGGAAATGCGGTGAAGCGGACTAATGAAGCTGAAGGAGAAGTAATAGAAGGTAAGGCGGAGCGGAGAAAGGACGTGTTCCAGCGGCTGGTGGTAGGTAGCAGGGAGATTGAGTGGCTAGCTGGAGATTGAGAGTCGCGAGGAGGATGAAGGAGAAATTTTGTTCTGGTTTTTTTTCTCTCTCAAGATGTGATATAAACCCTACATTTTATTTTTAATTATTGAAATATATATATATTTAGGGATAGTTTTGTAATTTAATATATAAGCGGGTGTGGTTTCGGGTTTCGGGTGCGGGTTTAAGCTATCCCAAACCCACACCCGAAATATCGGGTGGCACCCGAACCCGAACCTAAACCCAGTCAATTTGGGTTTCACCCGTTGACTCGGGTGCGGGTGCGGGTGGGGCCCGCGGGTTTGGGTCTGCTTGCCATCCCTAAATAAAAGTGAAGAATATGAACCTCTTGACAAGAATATGAACCTGAGACGTCACTGGAAAAATCGGATTCTTAGCCTCCATTTCAAAGTTAGTGGTTTTAATTCATTGCATAGCAGTTCAGTCTTGACCTCCATATGTCTTTGTACTTGAGTTAAACAAATTAAACAAAAATCAATTTTTAAAATAACCATGGTCATACACGTTTATAGTTATTTAAATTATATCATTACTATGATATTATCAATCAAAATTTCTCACAACTAATCATTGTATATCAAATATTGATTTAGAAGATGTTATATATTTTAAGACCTATTTGGTGTCACTTTTGTACTTTTCAAGGAAGGACTTGGAGAGGCATATGATAGAGATATTGCATTTGCAAATGCTCTAGAAACTTTTGGTGGGGGTCACAATAACCCCATCAATGTAGATTTTAAAGGTATGCCTTTTTACTTAACATTATGTTTAAGATGGTTTATGAAAAGTTTTATGTTCTGCCACATGGGCGAACTTCTTATGTTCTTGCACATAGTTGATAATACTTATCAAGGGAAATGAAAACAATTTTAATTCTTATGAAGACAATTTTTTTGAGAAAATTTATTTGCAGTTTTTCTTTATAATATGAAATATATATACTTACTATATAACTTTATGATTTGATTATAATGATGCTCTCCTTTCTCTTAAAATTTCAACAAAAGTGAAACAATTTCTGTTTGAAACTCTAACTTCACTTCAGGCCCTGTTATGACCAAGTTCCCTATAGCCTTAAGAGAAATCAGGTTGAGGCTGTAAGAATGTTAATATGCCTATTATTTCAAGGTTCTCTGTAATAATGTTAATATATCCTTTCAAATATTCTCACGTGGTTTAACTTTTTTCGATTAAATTCTCATTATTCTATACTCTTGCTTTCAAATACGACTTTTGATCATTACTCTATAGGTGACTCCAAGACTAAGTGGAGACAAAGTAAAGCAATAAATTGATCATTACTCTTTATGCATGTTATATTAATCTTCGACAAGAGTTTTATGTAATTGTATGTGGTATGAAGTTGGTAACAATTTGTTTACCGTGAAAATTTGTAAACAACCGCTGATCTTCCAAAAGGGTTATTTTGGTTACTTCTGGATCGATCAGTTTGATCCTAGGACATATGTTAAGTATTTTTGGGTTTGAATAGGTTTAAATGAACAGGTTTGACAAGATACTAAGAGTAAAAGTAGGATGAAGGTAAAAAAACTTGATAAAAACGCAAGTAAAGAATAAAGTAAATCTGCAGTAATTTAGAAGGGTTGTAATGGTAAAGTTTGCAGTGAAATGTTAAATGGCAAGAATTGTAAAGAAATGTAAAAGACTTTGATTGCAATGGTGATTCAAACGTACATTCTCAAATATTCTTTCTCTCACTGTGGGTACTTGAATAAAATTGAGTGACTTGTACAATGAGTTAAACCACAAATTCTATACAAATTTCTTATATTTGTACTGGTAATAAGTAACTGTCGAACGATTGCTTCGTCCCAAGATGAGGACAAGTGTCCTCTGCATGTTCTTCGACCTCTATCTTCACGCCATGTTGCTTTTCCTAACTGCCAAGTGAACTGCCTTTCCTTCCTTTCTTTAAATTCAAATCCACTTGTTGTTGATACAATCGGTCGAAGACTGCCTTTAACTTTTAGAAAATTCTCTAAGTGTTTTCTCCTTCTTAACAAGGATGACTTCGACACAACTCCTTTCATAGGCTCTCATGTCAAAGTGTCTTCAGCTTAGATTTCTTTAATATATTTTTAGCCAATAAGGCCAATATGTGTGAGTGTCGAATTTAGGAGCTAAGAAATTGCCCCCCAAGAATGTCAATTTCAACACAAGGAGGAATATCCATTCTTTGATATTTCTATTCGACACTTGTCCACTTCTTGGTTACACAAGTTCGTAATGAACTTTTTGTCTTCCACCAACTACTACTGACATCAGAGCCATCATTACACTTTTTCCAATATGTCACCATCAGTCATCCGTTACACGCTGCCATGATGACCATTATCCCTATAACCTAGGAAAGCATGGCAAGTGTTAATGGTGGATATGCAAAGTCTTTCTAACTATTCTTGGCCAAAGCATTGGAATAATACAATTTCTTTAAAAATCTCGTGTTTGGTGTGGAGAATGCTTCAAAATAGAATTCCAATTAAAGACAAAACCTCTTTTCCCATTTGTTTGAAACAACATTCCATTGGTTTTTAAGAGAAACATTTTAGAAGTTGGACTTTATGGTTCAATGAGGTAGAGCAAGACAACAAGACAACCATGCCGAAATGCTCTTTCGCTGCTGCCCGCCACGTGTTTTATAAAATTCCCACCCTAGACATATTTTGTATTGACTAGAGGAGAAGCACAATTTTGTATTGTCTAATGGTTTATACTCAAATAGGAGATTTACATTGTCTATTTCGAGGATTCCATTGTTACCCCGATGGTAGAGATGGAAGAAAAGGTATTTCTCATTTGTGTATCTCATCTTAAGATGCTAAACCTATGTAGTGACGAACGGAAAATGTCATACAAAATGCTATTGGGAATGATTATAATTTATTTACGGTATTTGAAGAGTCTTTGAGGGTGGTTGAACAATGGTTATATGGAAGTTGTATGAGCATACATTCCATGAGTCAGGGATGTCATCACCCTGATGGTCTTGTTTGTGTCACTCATAGGACTAGAGGGGTCAGAAGTCACATTGTGGGTATTGTTAAACCGTCCATAACTGACTCAGATAACCTCGAAGCAAACGAGGAGCTTGTTTAGGATGCAAGGTTGTTAGAGAGAGTTCTTACCACACCTATCTTCACTGTGAAGAGTACACCTCTAAGATGTTGTCTTTCTTTCTCTCAAACATTGAAAGATGCTCTTTACAAGGTGATTTCTGATTCGGGGTCAGTAGGTGCATGGGTTCAGTTGTTACTTCTGTTAGACGATGGTAAGTTATCTAGAAGGGGTGAATAGATACCTAATTCAAGTTTAAATTTAAAACAGTTTTTAAATCACATTAAAAATAATGGTTAGCGGGAATCGTGTCCTCCGATCAATGTTGTTTAAACGCACATGATTATTAGAACTCGGGTATGCGTCCAATGAATTCAAGTTAAGTAAAGATGATAAGTGAGCAACACATAAAACTCTCAATCTCAATAATTTGAATAATTAAGCAGCCTATTTCCAATGAAATCAATGGTAAAAAGTTACTTAGACAATTTATCGAACACCTAGTGTGCACTTTAATTTTCCATAAATTCCTTTGAATTTTGTTGATGTTAAAACCTCTTACAATCAAAGTGATTGTAATAAAAACAACAAATTGATTTAAACTTTCAAAGAAAACCTTTATTCTAATCAATTTGCACAATCAAGAGTGTAATAAATTGCTAACAAAATGTAAAACAAATAAAGTGAGATAAAGAGTGAGAGAGAGAGAGAGAGAGAGAGAGAACCCTATGAGGATTTGTTAAGGATGTTCGTCAATCATTCTCATTATGGCTACGTCTCCCCCCAATCCCATTTTGGAATTGAGACCAATTTCTTACTAATTGCAAAAGTATGTTTACAAGAGAAATGTTACAATGCACCTCTATAACACCAATGATTGATAATGATCCAACAAAACTCCCTTTAGCTTGAAGGAGTTAGATCAAGCCCCCAACAACTCCACTTGATCCACCGTCTTGCCCTACTATCTTGAAGGAAACCCCTTCTTCAATGTTCACTCGGCTGAATCCAATTGCAAGCTTGTTGTCACCCAAGATTACCCGATGATTCACCGTCTCACGCTACTAGGCTTGCAAGAACCACCCCGTTCTTCAAGGTCTTCACTCGGTTGAATCCAATATCGGCACAATCTTGTTAAAAACCCTCAAATCTCTTCATGATCTTGAGGTAAACATTCTCGAATTTTTTCCGGATGAAACCCCCTTGATTCTCAATCCAATCTTAGGTTACAACCAACTTAAATTGAATGTTATCAACCGAGTCTAGATGGTATCCAAACAATGAATGATTATGTGTACGTTGTTTATGTGTATGCATAGGGTCAAGATCGAAGATGAAGAGCAATCAAATAAGTGTTTATAGTTTCATCGAAATGAAAATGATGCATGTATGATATATATATATATATATATATATATATATATATATATATATATATATATATATATATATATATATATATATATATATATATATATATATATATATATATATATATATATATATATATATATATATATATATATATATATATAGGTGTGAGACTTGGAGGCAAAAGAAAGACCTAGGAACACAAAAGAAAAAATGATTTTTGAAGTTTGGTACAAGATGTGTCGACGCGAACAAGTGATGTGTCGACACATACATGACAAAATAAGGCACATGTGTCGACCTGTAACAGGTTATGAGTCGACACAAATTTATAGAGATTTTCAAGCTTAAAAACAACAGTACATGAGTCGACACGAAACACAAATGTGTCGACACATAGAGCCGTTTTAAAGACACGTGTCGACACAAACAGGAGGATGAGTCGACAAAAATTTCCAGAGAATTATTTACTTAAAACAACAACACATGTGTCGACTCGAAGCACGAATGTGTTGAGACATAGACATGAATTTTATGCAGGAACTTATTTTTCTTTTACGAGATCAATGGATAACCAAACCAAACTTGTTATATATGTTTCTTTGGGTTCCTAATGACTTCTAATGCAAGGAAGCACACAAATACTCAGAGATACCATTCAATATACTGAAAAGCTAAATCAACTCCTAGTTTTGACATCATGCAAAACATCTAAAATAGAAATAAATCCACAACTTCTCCCTCGTTATACATTACAGGTGGTTAAGCCTCAGAATAGGAGGGATCACATGTATGGAAATCGGAAGTCCTTGCAGCAACACAACATTTTAGAGTGTTTAGATACTTGGAGAGACTCAGGTGGTCTTGTCAAGGGAACTCGGGTCGTGGGGGTGTTCATATTGAGGAGAAAGATAAGAAGATGAGCTCTAATGTCAAGCAACGCCTCTTCAAGGTTGCAGATGGACATTTCATAGCGATTGTAAAAGTGTTAGGGTCATCCGGTGTGATCTCCTATAATGAACATACAATGAAGGCTTTGGAGGCTAAACACCCATACATATTACTTCCCTTCATGCCGACCACCTTATTCTTAAAATCTCCCCTAGTGACCGATGCAGATACTATCTTCAAGTGTATTAAATATTTTCCCAAGGGGATGTCATGTGGTAGAGATGGTTTACATGCTCAACATATTTTAGATGCACTGTATGGAGAAGGTTCTACTGTGGCGAAAAATCTTTTATACACAATCACTCTAGTTGTTAACTTATGGCTAGGAGGGAGATGTCTCATGAGTTTGACGGAGTATGTTGCTTCTGCACCATTGACACCGTTACTAAAGTCTAATGGTGGGATACGACTAATTATTATGGATTCTATTTGGAGGCGGTTGGTATCCAAGGTTGTTATGAAAGAGGTCAGTAAATATATGGAGCTATACCTCAATGAATTTTATTTTGGGGTTGGGGTATCAGGTGGTGCTAAGGCCATTTTGCATAGTGTCAACAGGGTGTTAAGAAAGCAACACGAAGATGGTTCCTTGGCTATGCTCATTGTAGATTTCTCAAATGCTTTCAACATGGTAGATCGATCCGCCTTATTGCGCGGGGTGGGGGTGAAATTCCCATTTTATTTCTTTGCGGGTTGAGTTTATTTAGGGTCAGGAAGCAAGGTTATACCTTTGGGATGGACATATTATGTCAACTGTTGGAGTGCAACAAGGTGACCCGTTAGGATCGCTCCTTTTTCCTCTTGTGTTACACCCACTCATTCATCAAGTTAGGGACAATTGTAAGCTTTTTCTTCATGTCTAGTATTTTTATGATGGGACTATTATAGGGGATTCATCGGAGATGGCTAAAGCCCTTGATATCATTTGGAACACATATCCAAGATTAGGTCTTGAATTGAATATTCGTAAGACTGAGATCTTTTGGCCTTCATGCGATTGTAGTAAACTTCGTGAGGATCTATTCCCGTCAGAAATTAGGAGGTTGTTGTTAGGGATGAAGTTGCTTGGAGGGGTTGTTAGTCGGGATAACGATTTCATTAAGGAGTTGTCTAAGAAGAGAGCTCTTAAGGCTATTGATTTAATGCACCTTCTACCACAACTAAGGGATCCTCATAGTGAACTTCTTCTACTTCGATCCTGCATGGGTATTGCCAAATTATTTTTTGGCCTAAGAACATCTCAACTTACTCATATGGAGGAAGCATATGTTTAGTTTAATAAAGAGTTGCAGAAGGCATTTAAAGACATCGTGGTTGGTGAAGGTCCTTTCTTCGGGGACCTTCAATGGAGAGTGATTTCATTACCCATTAGAGTTGGGATTTGGGTTTATACTCGGCTGTAAAGGCTTCCTCATACGCCTTTCTGGCTTCTAGGGCCCAATCTTGGGTGTTTCAGGATCATATATTGAGATACAGTGGAGTGTATGATATGGACTCAGATTTGACATAGCTTTAAATGGTCTTTGTGTTGCAATTCCATATTTTAACCTTAGCAATTTTACTAGTAAGGACACCGTCCCTCCTAAAGTACAACATATTTTGGCGAGTGTCCTTTTTTATAAAATTGTTAAGGACATGAATGTGAAGTTTGACATGACCATAAGGCAGAAGGCAATTTTTGATTGTTTGCAAGACGCACATGCTCATAACTTTCTCCTTGTTATTTCTCTTGATGGGTTAGGCTAACATATGTCACGGGTGAAGTATCGTACTATCCTAAGATACCACCTTATGATTCTTATTTCATATTGATGAGGTTTGCCCTGTTTGTTCACGTTTGGATACATTTGGGAAACACGTGATTCATTATAGGGAGCTTCCAGGTTTCAAATACCGATATGACCTTATTAAGGATGTCTTGTTTAATATATTCTGATGTGTCAGAATATCTGTGAAGAAAGAGGGACCTGTGAATTTTTTGACTGACCCAGTTGAGAGGAGACCGACACTTAGGTCATCAAATGTTTTGGTGTATGGGTGGATAGAAGGGAAACATGCTTGTGTGGTCTTGACGGGAGTTTCTCCACTGGTGGATTTGAAGGATGGTGGTTTTATTGTGGGACAAACAGTTCTCAAAGCTGCTTCCAGTAAAGTGGTCAAACATCAAAAAGCGTGTTCTGAAAATCAACATATTTTTATACCATTTGCCTTTGACACTTTTGGTTTCCTAGCACCAGAAGTAGTTGATCTTTTACAGAGTGTTCAAAGGCTTATGAATAGCAATGTTGTATGTCCTAGGTCTATGGATGTAGTTTTTAAGAGGATTAGTTTTGCGATCCAAAAAGAAATAGCGGCGCAGCTTGTTGCCCGCTTGCCTTCTATTTCTGTATTGACATAATTTTTTTGTTAGATAAACAATATTAAAGATAATCTGGCAATAAAGAGGTGTAAGATTGGGAGATCAATTAGGTGGGTCGGAGAGTACGAGAGCAATGAGTCAGTTTCTCACCTATTTTTCAAATGTTCATCATTTTTTGCAAGTGCGTGGAGTTCCATATGTGAGTGTGAAGCATTTGGAAGCCAAGGAATGATAAGATCTTCCATAATGAGAAAATCCGAGTTGAGAAAATCCGAGTTGAGAAAATGACAGAAGCGGCAAAATTGCTTTTCTGAAAATGACTCTGATTAAAATTCGTTGTTTGGATAAAAAATATGGAGAATTGTTAAAATAATATAAATTTATGAAATATATTATTCAAGTCAAATTTAAGGAATTTCAAATGACACTGAAAAGTAAAGAATTTGAAATTGCTCCATAATTTCAATTTTAAATTGTTTATTATTAATTTTTCAAAAATTTTAAAGTGATCCTTATATTTTATGAAAATTATAAATTTATCCCCAAAATTTTCAAAAAATTGCAAATAAGTCCCTAAATATTTTACAAATTAGTCTTTGAAATTTTCAAAAATTGCAAATTGGTCCCTATTTTTTATATTTTTAAATTTGGCCCGAAAATTTTAAAACTTATGAAAATGACTCCAAAATTTTAATAATGAATCATTTTAATACTCCATTAAAATTGAATGAATTTCAATTGAATCATTTAAATTACTTTGAATTTTGAATTTCTTAAAATTTCTCAATTACCTCATCCAAACACACTCTAAAGGAATAGGTAATTACATAGCTATATGGTGTCTAAATCCTAAAGCTTATCTCGGCATCATGAACGTTTGATTAGAATTTTCTGATGTCTTGACAATTTTCCAAGTTGAGTTTGCAGTCTTCTTTGTTCTTTTTTCGGTTCAGCAGCTTGTGAAGTGATTGGTCATTTAGTAGTCGTTTCTGGTGTCATTGCTTTGCAGCAGTAACTTAGGCTTCAAGCGTCATGTGTAGGCACTGTGTCACAGGTGTCTATTAGTTTAGTTGCTGTTTCCATATTGGCTGGCCTTTATGTTTTTAATATTATAGGAGTTATCTCTTGTTTGGTCTGGCGGTTCTTTTGATAAAGGCTGCAAAGGGTTGTAAGAAATTACCATATCTCTTAACTGGCAATATCAGACAAATGACAGAATATTTCACTGTGTACCAAACATAGACATATTGATCAAGCATCCAAGGAAAATGCAAGCATTTCAAAGGATGATAGGCTTAATTTTCTAAGTTTAATAAACAGTGTAACTTTCCAACTAGTGTTCAGAACCATAAGTGTAATCCCACCAAACTCTAATGTATAGGAGTGAAACAAAATCTCCAAATTCATGTCCACTTGTTGATAGTTGAACTACCCTTGCAAAAAAATTGCCCCACACTTGTTGTTTCTTGCTTTTCTATCATAGTAGTATCAAATAAGATATCTCTTCATCATTTGAAAAATCAGGAACAAAACTAAGTGTGGCAGCCTAGTGAGAATGTCTTCCCTCAATTTTGGAGGGCGATAATGTCTTTCTTTTGGATTTTGTATCATGATCCTGACATGTAAGTGTATCGTGTTTGAGCTCCAGTCGTAAGCTCAACAATTTTCGCTGCAAAACATATATTAAGGAAAAACATCAGATATTCGAGATGAAATGATGATGACAAGAAACTAAGGCAGATATATAGATAAATATCAAGCGCACCTGTAAGAAATCCTATGATGGGTACAGGTTCCAAAACTTTCTCTGTGCTTTCAAGTTTTCGTCTAGAAAAACATTCGCCAGGGAATTTTTAGTATCATATTGCAATATACAGTGTGTAGAAAAGTGAAAGGAAGTTAAAAAAAGAATAAAAAAAATGAGAGTAGAATGTGAAATCATTGGTACCTAGTATATTTGCTGAAAAATGGATCTCTCATTAGGTAGAGTACAAATAACAGCTTCCGTCGTTTAACCTGCAGCAAAACTATGTCAGCAGTAGATCTTTAATGGGAAGGTAAAGTTAGTCCTATGGCAAGAGCATCTTATGTCGTATCTTTCTAGGCATTGTTTGGGTAAAAAGCTTATTTAAATGCTTATAGCACAAACACTTATCATAGTAAAGTGTTTATGCACATATTATTTCTATAACAAAAGATAAAAATACAACTAAACTGTTTTTATATAATAAGCTGTAAGTTATCCTGAAAAAAGCTTATGAAAATAAGCTATAAACAACTTATAGACTAGTAAGTTATTTTCAAAAGCACTCTCTCTCAAACATTCTTCCGAATGGTTATGTTAGTAAACAAGTTTAAATAAGTCAACCAAAATAAAACCTAAGTTAAAACAAACCTCATCCTTTTCTGGAGCAGAAATATGAATCACTTTCTGATTTTCGCCCGCCACTGTCGTTGTAATAAGTGAGAGAATACAGTTTGATATGGTATCAATAGCCAGTGAAAGGAACCAAGGGGTCCATGACCGAATGCCGTATTTTCGAATAAATAAAACATAGATAAGTGGTCTAATAATAAATAGGACTTCTCCAATCAAAAACAAAGCTCCACGAAACCCCTTTTTCGACAATATGGTGGAAAGTGTAGGTTTCACTACCCTTGAAGCTGTAACAATACAGTGGAAAACAAGTATTATTAGAATTTCACATATATTACAATAAGAGATTAATTCCAACTCACTCGTGTAAATTATTTTTATGTGTATCCAATCAAATTACATCATGATGTCGCTTTGTTATTTTTTTTCTTGAAATATCTCTACAAATATCTACATGGTGAAATGCAGATTAAATGCACGTGTAAAAAAATTTAACACTAACAGTGAATAAAAATTAAATCCTTATAATTATAATCTGTTTCTTTACAGAATAGTGCTAAAAGTATCTTTAGAACAGACTACCGGCGGGTTCCACGATAGCTTGTTGGTGTTGAACCCTACGTAACCACACCGGATCTGACACCATCCTCGCTTTTTCTCCAAATTGACTTAAAGCAGACAGTGCTCTTGCTTCCAGATTCCACGGGTTTGTTCCAGCATTGTAACGCCCTTTTGGGTTTGCGGCAATTTGATGTTGTGAAGTAGAATCATCATTAGACGTCTCCCCTCCATGTAACAGCATTTTATATCCACTCTTTCGGAACAAAGATAACCGAACCAGTACCCTGAGTAAGAGTGACGCAAGATAATAAGAAAAAAGAGACGGATGATTACAGATATAAAACGACATCTTCAGGAGAATATGCCAAATTAATTGCATTGGGCTGCTTACTTGATTCCTTCGGTAACAGCAAGGAAATTCCATTTCCTATCATCACCATAGTAATGTTGTGCCACGACTTCAACTAACGTTTCCAAATCCTTTAATGCAGATAAGCATAATGGATAAGGGAATGAATTAGGCTCAACAGAGCCTGTAATATTTTGGTCAGGAGCACTATCAATTATATGTTCATTGATAGCTGTGACGATTCCCAGAACGGTAGTCACTACATGAAATCATATATCTTCTCAGTAAGGTACATGTTTCTATAACAACAGAAAAGTAAGTAAAATATATACTATAAGACAGACACAACTAGTTTAAACTTTAAAGACAGTGTCGGTAAACTACTAAACAAGGAAAATGTAATAAGATTTAAAAATTTGCAACAGGAATCTAGCACAAGGCCCACTCAACTAAGTTATTTGTTTTTCCAAGTTAGTGTTTTGATGATCATTAAAATTTAATTGTTGATAGAAGCTTAATTTCGTGTCAGCTCAGTTTTAGGAAAAAAAAATTCTTCCCATTTTGTCACTAACAGAAAGAGTCTTATAAGTTATACTACTTTTTAAATCAAAAGAAGTAGCCAAAAGTTACCAAAAATTCACAAAACCTGCTTCTGGTCCAATCTCTGATTCAGAAAACCGTTCAGGAAGAAACCATGTCAACCCCTGTCCACATATTCAATCAACAAATAAGATAACAAGTTGTGTACAAATGCTCATATACAACAATGTTTCAACAATGTCCTTCATAGATTTGTTTCGGCAGACAATAACAATCTAACACGGTCACTACACAGATTCTGACATGCTCTGACATGCTGACACAAATTTGAAAAAAAAATTACACACTTCAACATAATCATATATGTAGGTGTCGTGTGTCAGTGTGAGACAGACACCAGAGATGACTTCGAATAAAACTATCATGTTACATAATCATAAAACTGGTTATTTAATTTGTTTTAAGATTGCATTTATCAGTGAAGCAAGAACCCAAACTTTTGAAGGATTATACGAATCTTTAGGGAGAATTTTTTTTTATATAAGCTTGCTAAGGAAAGAGACAGAAAAACAAAAAATTTGAATCAAAGTGAAGTGTGTTAAAGATGAAGAAGGCGAAGTTTTAGTTCATGAAAAAGATATAAAGGATAGGTGGAAGAAGTATTTCTACAATTTATTTAATGAAGGATATGATATCTCACCGGACTCTAACAAGCTCGACATTAAGGAAGAGGATCAAAATTATAACTACGACAGCCGAATTCAGAAACAAGTGGTAAAAGAAGCGTTGAAAAGGATGAATAATGGTAAGGTGGTTGGACCTCAGAACATACCTATTGAAGTGTGGAAAATTCTTAGAGATAGATGCATTGGGTGGCTCACCAAACTCTAACGAAATTATGAGGTCAAAGCAAATGTCAGATGATTGGAGAAGAAACACTTTATTTCCAATCAATAAGAATTGGATCGAACGGAGTCATACTATGAAGTTATGGAAAAGAAAAAAAAGAGTCGAATAAGGATTTAAATGAAAGGTTGGAGACGAGCTTTAAAAACGCATGACTTTCACCAAAGCAGAAATAAGATGGAGTATATGGAATGTAAGTGCAATAAAAGGAAAAGTGTTTCTAACATAGAGGTCAAAGTTGGAGATCATATCATCCAACAACTCACGCGATTTAAATATCTTGAGTCTGTAATACAAAACGATGGAGAAATAAAATGGAGTGTAAACCATTGAACTCAAACTGGGTGGGTGGCTGAAATAGAGGAAGGCTTTAGGGATTTTATGAGACACGAAGGTATTGTTAGAGTCGAAAGGAAATTTTTTATCGGATCGCGGTAAGACCTACAATGTTGTATGGAACAAAATGTTGAATTGTTAAGAATCAATACGAAAATAAGATAAATGGAGCAGAGATGAGGATGTTGTATTGGATGTGTGGTAGGACCAGACAAAATAAAATTCGAAATAACAATGTTAGTGAGAGTGTTATGGTAACACCTATAGTAAAAAAGATGGTGGAAAATAGATTTAGGTAGTTTGAGCATGTAGAGAAAAGACCTATAAATTCTATGATAAGGAGAGTAGATCAGATAGAGGGGAGTCAAAGAGTTAGAGATAGAGGAAAACTTAGAAAAACTATAATAGAAGTTACTAAGAAAGATCTTGAAATTAAGGATTTAGATAGAAGTATGATCATTGATAGAACATAATGGTAGTAGTTAATCCATGTAGCCGATTCAACTTTGTGGAATAAGGCTTAATTATAGTTGTTGTTTGCATTTTCAGTGCTATCTTATGAACATTTTTACCGATTAACTCCAATTTGTATGATTTTATGAAGGAAATACCGATATTTCCATTTTCAGCAAAAGAATCATAACATAGCACTTAATGCAAGAATAACCAAAACTAAATCCATAACAGAATCACCATTTTCCTCTAGTTTTTGGATTACCCTTCGCCAGTCATAGAAATTGCAACAAGTACTTATTAACAAGCTACATAGCACGAACACCAATACGATACCGAAACACGTGAATACATTCAATCACTTCTAGTTATCTTAAATTCTTACTTGTATCTATCTACATGTCATTGTAATTGATAACAACACAAAAGCATAACCATTCTAAACAATTCACTATGCATATGAAACAGATTCTAAGAATAACATCGTAAAAGAGTTAATCGAAAACAGAAACTTACATTGGCCAAAGATTCTAAAGAGTGCACGTACTCTTTGTTCTGTCTCACCCATCTCTTATAACCTTCCATAGGTTCAAAAACTCTGAAAAAACTACAAAAACAAAAAATTCATATACTGAGAAATAAAATCACTCTCGAATTCAAACTCAGAAGGTTCTGGAACATCTTCTGTCTGGATGATGATCTGAATACCTGAAAACAGTAAGAAAGCAGAGGCTTCATGTTAATAAACACAACCTAAAATTAACCTTTTTTTTTCAACATCAATAGAAAAAAGCAGAAAATTTCACGAATACAAATTAATAAACCATACCATAGTTTTGAGGTAATTCATATTTCATCGCGCTTAACGACACCATCCTCAAAGAGCTTTTTCAATGCAGAACCAATCTATATAAAGTCGAGAAAATAACAAAATAGTCAATTACCTTGCAGTTAAGCAATTGTTCTAATTTTCTTCACAATTCACATTATAATATTATAATAGAGAAAAGACACTCAGGTTAAATGAAAACAATTGAAAATTTATCGAAAAAAAGCTTCAGGCACCGGCATAACTTCACCATCAATCTTTGAGGCAAATCACGAAGACCTCTTCTCCTTGGAGTCTAACTAGAGAAGGAGGAGGATAGTACCGAAGCCAATCCTCGTCGGCGGGAGGATCTTCGACTCTAACCCTAACTTTCTCTCTATTTTCTGCACCGGGAGAATCCGAATCCAAATCAGAACTCGAGTTGAAGCAAGAGCGTTTGTGGCTGATGGATTGGGGTTCGGAAGGAGAAGTGAGGTGTGGTGGTGATTGTGTCGCATACGTATGGAGTAAAGAAAACAGATGTGAATCAGTACCTATTTTTTATTAGTTTTCAATTGAAAATTGGGGTTGAATAGGGAAGAGATGAAGAATTAGGGTTTTTAGTTGTTTGAAGAGAAATAGGAGAAAGGATGAGAATCAAAGGGTTTGCATTGAGAAGAGGAATAAGCAAAAATTAATTTCTTGAAAATAAATAAAATAACATTGTTTATTTGATCTTCTCTAAATGTTTAACTTATTTATCGAGAAAAAAAGGAATGGGAATCAAGATTGTTTTGTTTGTTTTCAAGGTCCATTAAATAAATTAATTCAAAATTAAATAAAAAATAATACAAATACATTATAAAAAAGTTTTCTTTTATAGTAAAATTATAAATAGAAAAATATAGGAGAGAGTGTCAAATGACAAACTTAACAAAATAGTCATCTTTATTATTATATTGTATAGATTGGGAGAGCTCTACCCATTTGCACAACATAGGTATTTTCAACACCTATAATTTATATCAAATAATTTATATCAAAGTAAACATCTCAAATCACTCTTTCCCAAAATCAATTTTAAGCCATCTATATCAATTAATCAAAATCCACAAATCAACGGTTAGAAATAGATCCTCGTTTTCTGATATCGAAATCCATCTTCAATTCACGCATCTTCATCACCTGGATCGGTTCCAGAACCTTCTGAGTTTGAATTCGAGAGTGATTTTGTTTCTCAGTATATGAATTTTTTGTTTTTGTAGTTTTTTTGGAGTTTTTGAAGTTATGGAAGGTTATAAGAGATGGGTGAGACAGAATAAAGAGTACGTGCACTCTTTAGAATCTTTGGCCAATGTAAGTTTCTGTTTTCGATTAACTCTTTTACGATGTTATTCTTAGAATTTGTTTCATATGCACAATGAATTGTTTAGAATGATTATGCTTTTGTGTTGTTCTTCGTTGATCTGGTACATGTGCATATACACAAAAGCATAATCATTCTAAACAATTCACTGTGCATATGAAACAGATTCTAAGAATAACATCGTAAAAGAGTTAATCGAAAACAGAAACTTACATTGGCCAAAGATTCTAAAGAGTGCACGTACTCTTTGTTCTGTCTCACCCATCTCTTATAACCTTCCATAGCTTCAAAAACTCCGAAAAAACTACAAAAACAAAAAATTCATATACTGAGAAATAAAATCACTCTCAAATTCAAACTCAGAAGGTTCTGGAACCGATCCAGGTGACGAAGATGCGTGAATTGAAGATGGGTTTCGATATCAGAAAAACACGGAACCGAAAAAACGAAAACCTAAACGAGATCTATTTCTAACCGTTGATTTGTGGATTTTGATTAATTGATCTAGATGGCTTAAAATTGATTTGGGGAAAGAGTGATTTGAGATGTTTAATCCGATATAAACTATAGGTGTTGAAATTACCTATGTTGTGTAAATGGGTAGAGCTCTTCCAATTTTCGATTGAAAACTAATAAAAAATAGGTACCGATTCACATCTATTTTCCTTACTCCATACGTATGCGATACAATCACCACCACATCTCACTTATCCTTCTGAACCCCAATCCATCAGCCACAAACGCTCTTGCTTCAACTCGAGTTTTGATTTGGATTCGGATTCGGATTCTCCCGGTGCAGAAAAGGGAGAGAAAGTTAGGGCTCCTTCTCTAGTTAGAGCCTCCTCCTTCTCTAGTTAGAGCTGGAGAAGTGAGATTCTCCCAGGAGAGAGGTCTTCGTGATTTGCCTCAAAGATTGATGGTGAGGTTATACCGGTGTCTGAAGTCGCAGCTTTTTTTCGATAAATTTTTAATTGTTTTCATTTAACCTGAATGTCTTTTCTCTATTATAATATTATAATGTGAATTGTGAAGAAAATTAGAACAATTGCTTAACTGCAAGGTAATTGACTATTTTATTGTTTTCTTGACTTTATATAGATTGGTTCTGCACTAAAAAAGCTCTTTGAGGATGGTGTCGTTAAGCGCGATGAAATATGAATTACCTCAAAACTATGGTATGGTTTATTAATTTGTATTTGTGAAATTTTCTGTTTTTTTCTATTGATGTTGGAAAAAAAAGGTTAATTTTAGGTTGTGTTTATTAAAATGAAGCCTCTGCTTTCTTACTGTTTTCAGGTATTCAGATCATCATCTAGAAGATGTACCAAATGCATTAGAAATATGCACATGAAAAGAAGACTGGGCATGACGAGATCTATTTCTCTCTGTTTTGTAACTTTTCATTTACTGTTCAAAAGTTTAAGCTATTATGTTGTGATTTTTTATTTCCTTTTACACAACTAAGAAACATCTTTTATGACTTTATAATGTTTAACTTTTTTTGGTTTTCATTCTGTCTTTTTGTAGGTTTCACTCGATGATGAGCATCTAGGGATGAAATGAAAAGTTTGGATAAAGTGGATTTGTGTGGTTTGTACTTACGTATGCACACGGGAAGCTTGTTGATTTTTTTTGTTGCAAATCTATGCTCATGTACTATAATGTATGTTGTTGATTTTATATAGTTTTTGTATCACTATTAAAGTATGGTTTCATGTTGTTGATTTAGAATTCTTTTGTTGAGATTTGATGTCATATTTCCATACAGGATTAAATTACAATAAATTACAATAATTATTTGTTCTTACACTAATTAGAGTTATGCTTATTGTTTCCAGTTTAAGGATCATGGCCTATACCGGCCTACGTGAATGCATTGCTTAATCATGTCTTAGCTCTTATGGGGAATAAAAGTAGGGATGGCAACGGGTCGGGTCGGGTGCGGGTTTCACACTACCCACACCCGCACCCGAAATCATCACCCGAACCCGAACCCGAAGGCTATTCGGGTGACAAAATCACAGCCGCGCCCGCACCCGTTGGGTTCGGGTTTTTTCACCCAAACTCGAATCCGAAGGGTATTCGGGTGACAAAATCACACCCGCGCCCGCATCCGTTGGGTTCGGGTTTTTTCACCCAAACCCAAACCCGCACCAAAAATCAAAAAAAAAATTACAATTAAAATAAGGTCTCTTTACATTGTCTTCAAGAAAATGCAATCACAATTATCTTAACATAGTCTCCAACATAAATGATTTAAATAAGAATATTACCATTTGAATGATTTTTTACATTTGCATCAGCTTAAAATTGTGTTTCGTCATTGAGATTTTATTTTACTCTAATTTTTATTAAGATTCTTTAATACCTACTAATATATGCTCCTTTTAAATCACGTCTCTATATTATGACGTAATATATTGAACACACTATTCTATCACGGAAGTAATCTTAATTAATCTTAAGGCATAGAGACCTACACCAATCTTACTAATATTGCCATAGCTAAAATATAAAATATTAATGACGTTGTAGTTTTCCAAATCTTCTTAAAATCAACAAGAAATCTGAGGTTATTAAATCTAATTAAAAGATAAGAGAAATATAAATTGAAGTGTTTAAAAATGATAAATATGTAGCTTTATTATGATATTAAAATAAAATTATAGGTTTTAAAGTAAGATAAAAATTAATAGGTTTGGTACTAAGAAGTGATGTATCTGAATTGAATGTCATGGTAATACCTCCAAAACTAAGAGGGAACAATGCAATCTATTTAATACTATTTATTGTCTTACTATAATCTTAGAGTATAAAAATCATGAATTTAAGGTTCATGAAATTAGAAAAAGATTTCTCAACTAATTGGTAGTTCAAAGAATAGTCTATCATAAGGTATGTTACACAATTTTGTTCTTCTCACACTAACTTATTCTCTTTGTGTAATGGGTAATCTCACAAGTCTCTTTTAACCCATTTACATCTTTCATTAATGCACTTACAAATATAGTATGCGTTCCACACTTGAAGACAATCGGAATCAATTTCACAATATGGCTCATAATAATATGTTAAGAAAATAAATGATAATACAGATTTACTAAAATACAATAAAATATTGTGTGTGAACTACCATGTAAAAAACCAGCTATTGGGATGTTAACTAATGGCTGGTATAACAGACTGTATACAGTAACAGGACAGGTACTGTTAGATATATTACAATGTCTGTGTGTGTGTTTGGTGTTACAATGTCTGAAGAACTTTAATAACATAAACTCCATTCTATTCTATCTCAACCAATTAGTCATATAACGAATTTAATATGTCAAATATACCATGCAAAGCAACATTAAAAGATCTGTACATTCATGCATAAGATAGATATAAAGAGATTCTTCATAAACCTTACCGAAATGTCACTTGTTGGAGTATCAGGCTGGCAGGCTGCTCCTGAAACACAATCAACAGTTCTGTCGGCCTAAATATTAGAAATGGTGTTAGAAAGTGGCCTAAGAGTTATATACATAGTTTATATATTGCTTGTAAATGATGCTAGAAGGAGGCGTAAGAGTTATCATAGTTCATGCATTGCTTGTAAATGGTTCTAGAAGGAGGCCTAACATTTATCATAATTGATGCATTGCTGTGAGTTGAGCTTTGAGTAATTTATTAGCATCGAATAGGTGCTTTGTAAGGACAAAATTGTAAGACTCACATAGCACTCCAAATTGATTAGTCCCTTCTAAGAAATCTCAAATAACAGTAGCAAGTAAAATAGATGAAAAGCAACAAAGTACTAGTAGTACATAAAACATATTCTCATTCTAATAATAATAACTTGAAATACAAGTCTCTGAATTTTCATCATCAATGCAAAGGACATATTAGCTAGCTAATAGCTAACCCCACAGACACTCCCTCTCTCTCTCTCTCTCTACCTTTAGAGATAGAAAGAAAAAAAAAACACAATTCCTTCTATGAATTTAATTCCTTCTATGAATTTTGATTGTGACCCCTTCCATGGAAAAGTCAAGTTTCCTGTGATAAACTATTCCCCAAAAGACTAGGTATGTAGGATTTCACCTACCTAAAACATTGGGTAGATATATAAATAATGATTGGTTTATAGCAAGAGTATGAGAACAAGTTCAATACAAAAGATGTTAATATTACTGGTTTATTATGGTTTCTTGTTTCTGAATTATGTTAATAGAAATGTTGTCGCTATTGAATGCTTAGCTTCTGATCAAGAAGCTCTTCTAGACTTCAAAAATGGGCTTCAGTATTCTCACAACCGCCTTTCTTCATGGAGAAACACCAACTGTTGTCAATGGCAAGGAATACGCTGTGACAACGTCACAGGTGCTGTCAATGCAGTCGAAGGCATTTGCAATATCTGATGCATTTGATAATATCTGAACCTGTCAAAGGCTGGCTTTGCTGGCTTTGCTACCAAACTTGCAGTATTTGAATTTAGGGAACAATGAAAATCTCAAAGCAAGCTGTTCTCAACTCTTGATGAAAGGATGGGAAAGGATACAAGTACTTGATTTATCGATTAATAAATTACACGGGAGACTTCCTTCATCCATTGGAAACTTGACCTATCTTACTTACTTGGATCTTCATGATAATGCTATTGAGGGTGGTATTCCTAGTTCCATTGGTCAACTCTGCAACTTGAATATTATCGATTTATCAAGAAGCAAGATGACAGGAACTCTCAACTCTACCTGAATTTCTTCTAGGAATACAAAATTGTCCTTCCAGAAAACCTCTTCCTAATCTTGTGTATTTTATCAATGACTACTCAAGCTTTATAAGTACTAATAGTATGTTTGGTAACTCATTTCATTTGGACAATGTTTCTCGCGTTCCAAGTCACAGAAAACCTGAAAATATATAAGCTCCAATTTGGAGCTTTGGCCAAACGTATTGGACGCGGAAACAAACACACGCTAAGTAAATCATATTTCTAGTAGATGTGGCCATGCAAGACTCTAAGACACCTCCTAACACTCAGAAACCCCTCTAGACTATTGGAAAAATTGCAGAAGATTTCTACGCATAGAGCTAACGGAGAACCAAAACACAGCAGAAACATAGAATACAGTAACAGCAGGCAATTGTTAATCAACAGATTCCGTTTTCATCAATCAGTCACAGGATCAAACAAAAAGTGTTGAACGTATGAACATTCACACAAATGATAATAGAATTTCAATTTCGAAAAAGTAGAAGTTGCAATTCTACCTGAGGAAGCAGGACCGAAGAGAGGGAGAGTACGAAGTCCGGTGAATGGAGGAAGTAGGGGTTTGGATTTGACTTTGGAAATCCGGAGTTTTGGCGGAGAAGGAGGAGGAAATGCGGTGAAGCGGACTAATGAAGCTGAAGGAGAAGTAATAGAAGGTAAGGCGGAGCGGAGAAAGGACGTGTTCCAGCGGCTGGTGGTAGGTAGCAGGGAGATTGAGTGGCTAGCTGGAGATTGAGAGTCGCGAGGAGGATGAAGGAGAAATTTTGTTCTGGTTTTTTTTTCTCTCAAGATGTGATATAAACCCTACATTTTATTTTTAATTATTGAAATATATATATATTTAGGGATAGTTTTGTAATTTAATATATAAGCGGGTGTGGTTTCGGGTTTCGGGTGCGGGTTTAAGCTATCCCAAACCCACACCCGAAATATCGGGTGGCACCCGAACCCGAACCTAAACCCAGTCAATTCGGGTTTCACCCGTTGACTCGGGTGCGGGTGCGGGTGGGGCCCGCGGGTTTGGGTCTGCTTGCCATCCCTAATTTCATTATGGTAAACTGAAGCTTTGTGGTACACATACACACGTAGATACAGATGATATCATCTGACAAAGAATTCTCACTTGAGATGTTTAGAAAACCAGTCCAGCAAGTCCTGATGTGCCTCCTCTGCAGCCTTCACTTCTTCTGCATCCTCCGGTTTGTATCTCACAGTCCAACCATGTGAAACTTTAGGAAATATTTTCACAAAACTTGTCTGCACAACAAAAATAGGGACACGAGTCACTGGTGTTTAAAAAGGTGAAGAAGCTAAGTAAAACAATTTGACTAATGATATATTCTAGTAACTATCAATATGTGTGTGTGCATGTGCATACGTTTGAACCGAATATATAAGATTAGAATATCAAAGGATGGCCGATAACAACAAATGAAAGAAAAACGAATCTGACCACAGAATTAGCAGCAAGGATTTCTTCAAACTGTTTCACAAGCTCTGGAGGCGAAGTTCTGTCAATCTCAGCTCCAAGTATAGAAATTGGAATGTCAACACCTGAATTAAGAGCAATAAGAACTGTTAGAATATGAACATCTCAGTTGTTAAGAAATCTGCAGGGAAGAAGCTCCAAATAAAATAGAACCTTTGCGTAATCAATTAATACTGAGATAAGTTCAATGAACTGTAACAAACGAAGCAAAGACAATGGAAACTGGGAAGAGAAAGAAAACGTCAAACCTAAACTACCCGTGCAGCATGTAATTAGCCTCTAGAAGTGACAGTAGGTCTATTACTTGAAAACATACAAGCATGATGTATGCTTAAATTGATGGTAATCACAAATTATAAACTTATTTTTTTAAAAGAAGCCACAACATAGATTTAGTAGTTTCTTTTGGCAGAAGATTTTAAAGTCATTCTCTAAGCAGAAAATGCAAATTACGAATACAAAATTCAAAGATTAAAAATTCTTACCCTTTATGTCATCCAGAGAGACAAGTGACGGATGCAATAGCACAACAACTTCAATAAGTTTGGCTTTTGCGAGTTCAGTAACAACCTTAGCTGAGAAAAGGGAGTAAATATATTACATTGTGTGAGTTCAATTTTAGCATAGTTGCATTTCAAACATTAACCTGGCCGATAAGTAAACCCATCAGATCAGAAGCTGAAACCTCTTCATAGAAAAGGAGAGGGGATGCATATGAAATAAGTAGAGTGAGTGGCACTCACCACCCCAACAAAATCCAGCAGCCGCGACAGATGAAACACCTTTACTTTTTATGATTTCAACAATGAGTTTTGCATCTTCAAAACCTTTGTCCTATTAATATAATAATAATAATAGGCATGCATCAGAGAATAACGATTTGTACATTTAATTTGAGACTAATTGTAATGTTCAATCAACAATTCAAAACTGCCAATAAAGGTGAGAGGAAGCGATAAAGAAATTACATTAACAAGGCATCTGAATTTTGTCATGCACCTTCCAAAATCAAAATCCAATAAGAAAACAAAACTGGGATTTCAATTTACTAGAGAAACAAAGTCTGTTTCATTTTTACTTATCAAAGAAAAAAAATCATGAACAACCAAGGATCGTTAGAACTAACCGTTCCGTGATCTTTTATCCAAATAGGCCAGGGCTTATTAGGGTTCTCAGGATTGAAGGGTTCACCATTAAGGAAGTCTGGAACAACCACGTAATAACCCGCAGCTGCAACTTTGTCTGCAAGCTTCCTTCATAGCAGAGAACAAACAAGATTACTCAACAGTTGTTTACATTGCAATGGCCACAATAAAGGGATAAAGAGCGCATAATAATTATATAACAAATGCATTGCCCGTTAAAAATCTAGTCAAATCTAACATTATGTACAGGAGCAGCACTATTTTCGTGAAATATTACTCTAAATTACACTTATACTATATAGGTCCCTTCTAGTTTGCATATAGATTATCATTTGGTAATTTACATGCGGAAATTGAAATTGATATATGCTATCTAAAGAACACGAGGAAAAAATCTATTTTAAAAAACAATTTTACAAAATCTATTTTTGTAAAGCTAAAACAAACAGGCCCTAACATCCTTCACAAATTCTCATTGATTAGATACATGTAATAGACATGAGAATGAGCCATACCTAAAATTAGGCGCTTCATATCCTGCAAGAAAAATAAAGCATATGCAGTTAGTACAAGTTTTTGGTCAAAATAATTTCATCATGAATTTCATAATTTGACTAAAAGTGAGTCAAAAGATACAACAAAAAACTCTAGAATCAAAACTCCAAAATTAAACTTCAAATTATAATCAATTATAAAGTCGACAGAATCAAACACGTGTCAAGATGAATTTTACAGTATAGTATTGAAAAATGGAAAGGATTTCCTCCAGCTATTTGAGAGTTGCAGAGGAAGAGATGGTACCAAAAACATCGGAGACGAGAAGAACGGCGGAGTTGGAATTCGGAGAACCGGCGATGTAAGCATTGAGAGCACCGATCTTGTCAACGTGACCAGATCCTGCAATTGGATTCAGTGATGGTGGATTTGAGCAACACTCTGGCCCTGACATGCTTACTTTCTTGCTAGAACGATTCCAGGAGCTAGATTGTGTATTCTCTCACAAAGAAACCTCTCGACTATTTCTCAATTTCAAACCGATTCAAGATTCTATTCACAACTTCTGGTTTCTCTCTTGTCCTGTTTATAAATAAATAAATAATTCATTTATTTAAATATTAAATAAATAATATATTTGGATAGAATTTTATCTAAATATATTATTTATTTAATATATTTAAAAAATGAATTTTTTTTTTATAAATAAAGTCGAAGATAGTTCGTATAAAAAAGTTATATTTTTGAAATTTTCAATTTTATCCTTCTATTTTCCTACATTGTCTGGTGGATCGTTTTATAAAAAAAAATTTAAACAGTTTGTTGATATTATCTATTACTTCTTCTATTTAATAAAATATTATTTTTGTTCTGAACTGACTCGAAAGTCAGAGTGGATCCAGTCTAACCCCTTCTTTCGGCATGACCCATACGTCCATGGCCCGAATCTCTTCTATTTTCTGTCGGGTAATATCAACTCTTTGTTCTTCTGGACCGGCACTAATCCATGATGATTGACGAGCACCTCTCAGTCTATCTGACTTTAAGTCCCGCAGATAACCAAGAATCGAACAGATCGTTGTCTGTGACCTACCTCCTCTTTGGATCTAACGGCTAGTTATGGGCACACCTGCCCGGTATGATCAAGTCCTGGCAGTTACCTATTTTTGCATACCCGCGTATCCAAGCCCAAAAACAAGAACCAGTGATCATGCACCAGAGGCATTATATAAACCCTCACACATGTAACGGTCAGGTATCGAATATTCACTATTCACCACTAATACCCTAATACTTTGCTTGTATCTCTTTGCTCACATCGACATCCGAAGTCGGAAGCTTCGCTCGAAGCGATCATCCAAGGCAGGGATGAATCTCTCTGGGCGTACATCGAGTGCTTCAACAAGTAAGCAGTACAGGTCTCTACGACTGATAACATAAAGAAATACCTCCTTGAGCGTGGGCTCCGTCCCTGCGGAAACTTCGCCAAGGAGATAGGTATTAAGACACCAGCAACGCTCGACTCCCTCTTGCTCAAAGCTCAAGCGTACATATAGTACGAGGAGAAAAAAACCGCCAACAACGCCTGGGAATCATGGCACAGAGAGAGTGACAAACCCCCGAGAAATGATGAACTCTCGACTTCTCGTCGAGAAGAGAAAAAATGAGAAGGAAAATCCTGGGACCCCAAGGACTACAAAGGACCCGTCGTGCGGTTCCACGACTACACCCCTCTAACTACTTCGAGGGAATGTATTCTATCTGAATGCGCAAATTCTGAATTCAAACAGGCCGGAATGCGCTTTCCCCGACAAACTCCCTCGAAACCAGGAATCGACAAAAGTAAATACTACAGATTCCACAAAAGCCATTGGCACAATATTGAAGATTGCATCCATCTCAAGGATGCAATCAAAATATTGATTCGAGACGGGCGCCTCAAACAATACAAGAAGAAAGAGGTCGTCCGTGAAGAGGCTCATAAGCTAAAAATATTGAAGAGGGAAAGGAGTCCACCGACATTAACGCCATTTCAGTTGCCATAAGCATCACGCGGCCATAAGACTTCTACCTCCTAAACATGGAGTGTGTTCCTTTATACTTCTTCTCCCATAGTCCCTGAGAGTCATTCCCCGCCGCTATGGTCATCTCCAGCGGGGGATTTAATAGGTACATGGTGGGATATGTCAAAAGGATATTCTACCTACTGATCAAGGCCAACTCCGACATGGACGCCATGCTAGACAAATTCTGAGGAGGTTCTCACTCCCTCGCCTTCTACAGGGAAGAACTACCGAGAGGGGCCTCTGACTCGACCATCCTGCTGCTCATAAGGACCCGCATGGAGAATTTCGACGTGTAGTGTATCTTGGTCGATCAGGGAAGCTCGATAGACATTATGTACTCCCAGTTGTTCACCACTCTGTAGTTGAATGAGAGCCATCTGATCCCGTATGTTGGATCAGATCTCTAGGGCTTCAATAGGGCCAGTATAAAACCTTGGGGATATGTCGAGCTAATCGTCACCTTCGAGAGATGAGTGACAGCCAGAGCCATCAAGACCAAATTTTTTATAATAGACTGCCTATCTCTTTACCAGTGCATCTTTGGGAGACCAACTCTCGTTGAGCTGATTGTAGTGCCCTTCATCGTGCACCTCAATATGAAGTACTACGATGTTGACGGTTTGGTCGCCACCCTCCACGGGGATATCCAAGCGGCAAGGAGATGTTTTGAAGCCTCAACCAGAGGTATCAGTTCCATCAATATTCATTCTCGAATAACAGTGTTGTACCCCAAAATTTGCCCTCTCAATTCTCAAGGCCTTTCTTACAAGGATTCTCAAGGTTCAAGCTTGCACAAGTACTTTGGAATTTTCCAGTACCAAAATTAAAAGGAAACTGTCAAAAAGGGAGAAAACAGATAAAAATATTATTTTGACAAAAAATTGGAGAAATACAAGTGTTCTTCATTTCAGCTCTTTCAATTGGTCTTTTGGCCTCTTTCGACACAAGCTTGGCTTGCATCCTTCGATTGGCCTTTTGACCTCTTTCGACACAAGCTTGGCTTGCATCCTTCGATTAGCCTTTTGACCTCTTTCGACACAAGCTTGGCTTGCATCCTTCGATTGGCCTTTTGGCCTCTTTTGACACAAGCTTGGCTTGCATCCTTCGATTGGCCTTTTGGCCTCTTTCGACACAAGCTTGGCTTGCATCCTTCATTGGCTTTTTGACCTCTTTCGACACAAGCTTGGCTTGCATCCTTCGACTGGGCATGGGCCTCTGACACAGTTTGGTTTGGATTCACAAGGAAAAGAGCCTCTTGTAATCTATTTCATTTCCAAGGCAAAAGGCTCTCTTTTAACATCCTTCGATTTGCACCTCTTGCTCCCTATTTGTCTCTTTCGAATATGAACATTTTGTCTTTCGTTTGACCACATGTACCCCCTGGCGTGCAAGCTTTCGATTAGACATGAGCCACCTTAAGACACATTTGGCCCCTTCAAACGATGCACAAAGGTGATTCGTTCGAAGGACACTTGTTGGAAGAAAGTCAAACAATATGTTGGAAGAAGAATTTGGTCGAAGGAGGGTCAAAATGAAAGGATGAAATATTCAAAGATGCTTGCTGTCAAGTTCAGGCATGGTACACTGGCCAAAACTGCTGCACAACAGTCCTGAAACGCTGCCCCATTCTTGCACCAAAACAGCATACAACCACTGTCCCTCGAAGGCTACAAAGAGCAGTTTACCCAAATTGTTCAAATTATTTTGTTTTCCCTCCAAAAGCTTCAGCCAACTTTGCCTATAAATAAGAGGCTCCAACACATGTTTAAGAGAGGATCTTGGGACCAGAGGAACGAATCTCCCAAATTTTCTCAAACACAACAAAACTCAACACTTGAGAAATCAAAACCCATAATCCCAAACACTCACCTCCTTGATTCTGAAGAACGCCCCACACATAAAAGTTTGTTCAAACTCAAAGACAACCTTATGTGACAACTCTTCGAACCAAAAGCAAACCCCTTTGTGACTACTCTTCGAATTCCAGAAACGTACAGGTAACAGTTCAAGTTCAAATCCCACATCCATTCAAGTCCTGAAGCAAGGTAAGTTATTCTTACCTTTGAACTTTTCGTTTCATGGCATAACATGTAAATAATCTTTACGTTCGTTTGAAACATGTACATACCACTGTTCCTTTCGATTCCACCCTTTTAACATATTTTTCATAGTTATCCCTTTCATTTTGCTTTTTGTTTACCTAAACTTGCTTTAACTGTTAAACTATTTACCAAACAAATACTAGCATGGCCTCGGGCTATGTTGCCATTTAATGCTTTAAATGAAAGAAACAGGAAACAGGAAATAGGAAACGAAGCTTCTGGCTTCTATCCTCTTTCTCCAGATCGAACGAAAGAGACAACCAGGAGTATGAAACAAAGCCTTTGGTTTCCATACTGACTTCCAGGCCCAGCCAGAGACACGCTCACACTGATTTCACTGGCCCAATCGAATAAGGCAACAAGGCAGAAAGACCCAGCCAGAGGCACACTTGCACTAAGTCCAGGCTCAGACGAAAGGCACTCCCATGCTGGTGCCAGCCTCCAATCGAAGTACATGACCTGACTGGTGCCAAAGCCTAATCGAAAGACGTGACTTTGCTGTTGCCATCCCCAATCGAAGGAGGCCAACAAAATGCAAATCGAAGGTTGCTACTGCCTGGGTCGAAATACACTCATTTTTCTTACTTTTATCTTATTTTTTCCTTCATATTTTTTATGCCTTTCGATATGGTTGTAATAGTGTAGGATTTATTTTTTTGCATTTTTTGTTACTTTTGTACAAATGCTAGTAACTAGGTGTGCATGGAAAGATAAAACCAACAAGTAGACAACCTAAAAATCAAAGATAAATGCATGCAATAAAACACACTTTGCACACATGCACCCTTAGGGTAATCTCACTTGTTGCCTCGGAAAATAGTCATGTCCCTCGAGCATGGGCGTTTTAGCAAACACCCTCGATAAAAGATCGTAGTCCCTCGATGACCCTCGATGTTGCCTTCGGTAAACGATCTAGTCCCTAAAACGACATTGCTAAAACGTCCCATATGTTGCCTTCTATGACTATACAAACGCCCCATGCCCGTCCCGTTCAAACATCCTAACGCAAGGTTGTTCATCAAACACAATGGTGAAACAACACTGTTAAAAGGGTAAAAAACATAAGAAAAAAATCTTTGAGTAAAATAGGGTAGACAACTCTTAGTTACTTGATCAAAATCTTGCAAAACATCCTTGCCATTTTTCAAACACACTCCACAACACAACTTCAAAAAACAACTTTCAAAAACATTGAAACATCTTTTCAAAAAGACAAACACCTTTGTAAAACATTCAAACGAATTGTTACAAAGGTTGCCTAGACAAGGCATCTTTTTCAAAACATTTTCAAAACCACACACACAAAACACCATTTCAAGCAATTGAAAAACAAAGGCAAGTGATCTAAAACAAGTAACTAAGAGCCCATGGATAACCATGGATGAAAGGGGTGCTAGCACCTTCCCTTTTCATAATCTACCCCCCGAACCCACGAAAACATCTCAAAGGTCTTTCCTGTGCTTTTTGACCTTTCCTTAGGATAAAATAAAAAGTCGGTGGCGACTCTTGCTAAACCGAAACATTTGCGAACACAAACGCAAAATCCCAAGTCAGTTCTCCCACCGTATCACTGAATTGGCGACTCTGCTGGGGACCTTTCTAAAAATGGGGTTACCTTAGGGTTTTTAGACCACCTTTACATGCTTGCTTTGATTGCTTTGATTACTTTACTTTTTGGGTTCCTTATTTGGGTTTGTTGTAAATCCTACACCCGAACTTGGCCTTCTTTAGGGGTAGTGAGATGACCGACTTTGGTGCAGTCTGAAGTTGGTAGATACTCGATGCTACACTCAATGAGGATTGTTTTCTTGGGATATTTTGGTCGCCAGTTAAGTGGCTAAACCAAAACAATGAACATAGAAAACAATCCAGTGATATTGAGCTCCTTAGAACCCGGTTTCTATTTTAGGACAGGTTGAGCCAACTAACTTCAAGAGGGTACTTACCTACAAACCCCATGCAAGCCTAAACCTAAGGACTTGTCTGCTTTGTGTGAATATGATTACTTGTATATACACTTGCTTATTTCTGCATACATGTACATAACATCATAACATCATACCATAGCATTTTCAATAACCATTTCAAGGATCTCGAGGGTCTTTTGATGCAGGGTCATGTTGAACCAGACATCTAGCCAAGGGCAAGAGGGTTCCCCTCTAAACAAACGCTGTCAAAGATCAAGTGCAACAACTTGAATCAGGGGCTATGACCCACTTGATATGGTGAGCTTGATTCTCGTGGAAAGACATCCACCGATACAAAGTTATCCAATCAAAGATGTTGATCGAGGTTCAACCTTTAACATTTTCTTGTGTTTACCCCGAGAGATCCTTGAAAACATGCATCCACATATCATGCATTGCATCTTAACAGGTTTTCCTTTTCAGGTTTCCTTATTCTCCTACTGTTTATTTCAGTAGAGATGACTCTATAAAGGACTGTCAAAGACATCCAGGATCAAAATGCTCAACTCCGAGAAATGTTTTTGAACCTGTCCCAGGGGCAAGAAGAAGTGAAAGCTCTCCTCACAAGGGGCATGGTCCTAGGGAATTCAGGCAGTGACAGGAATGATCAGTTGGAGGAACTGCAGATTGAGCTAGCCACAATGAAGGTCCAAATGATGGGGCAACTGGTGAGCCAGACGGCTCTTATCCAAAATTTGGCACAAGGACAAGAAGAGCTCAGGGTTCTCGTCAACAAACTGCTTCGAGATAACCAAACGGGGCAAACAATTAGGGTTGAAGATCAAGTCATCATTCAACCTCCTTTGAGACAAGAAGACAAGGGAAAGGCTCCTCAACTTGCTTCAGGGTCATAAGCCCAGCAACAACCTCGCCAACAACAACAGGGTAATCGGCATAGGCGGAATACATCTGAAAGACGCTTCACCGAAATTGACATGTCATTATCTCAAGCACTGCAACACCTATTGGAAGCCAAGCTGGTTGTATTAAGGGACCCCCCTCAGAATCCCAACACAGCTCTCCTAGGTACAATCCAAATGCAAGATGTGCGTACCACTCCAACAGTCCTGGACATGACACCGATAGCTGTTGGACATTGAGAAATAAAATTCAAGATCTAATTGAAGAAGGAACGCTGCAGTTCACACAAGATGGCCAGACTGAATTCTTCTGTCGTCCCTCAAAGGCTCACCACCTAAAGTGACAAGTTCAGACAAAGAGGCTTCTGTTCATTTTGAATTTTCAATTGTAATTTCTTTTGTTATTCAAACAATTATGTATTAATGTCAAACTCTGTTTCATTAAGCATTGCATATGTTTGTCTTGATTTGATCCACTCATTTTCATTACATTTAAACTATGTTTTTTTACTCACTTTATGACATTCAACTCTTGCTAAAAGTTATAAGCCTTTAGAGGGAGGATGACGAAACAATGCCATAATCCTATACAGTATGCTTTTGGACAGACCTTGCTGATGATGTACAAGCATTTATTTCAAATCCTAAACACCGGAGTTATAAGGAAGATAATCCCTAGTCAACCCCTTCGGGCCAAAGAAGTAGAAGTTTCCTTTTTACACAAATTGAAACCTTTAATCAAAACCTGGGGCAGGGTAGTCACTCAGTTAATTCAAAAAGATGCGCATTGAAGTCGCAAACTCTCAGTTCGTAATACAACGAACGACATCAAAAGCATTCCTCTGGAATCAAAAGACAGTGGTGGTTCCTTATCTCATAGGCAGTCATTATCTCTCAAAAAAAGAAAAGCCCACTAAGCCAAAACCTACAAAGGAGGCTTAAGAAATTTGGGGCATCTCGCTGACTGTAATCTCGAAAATAGGAACAGTCAGGCAAAAGTTAGGGATAACAAATCAAAAGAACGAGGTCGCCACAAATCCTCAACAACATGAAAAATGTTGCAAAAATGACTGCCTTCCAACAAATTTAACTTGTGTGAACCATCACCAAAAACGTCGTTCCAGACTCATTTGGAGTTCAAATGCACAATTAACTGAGTTTAGGATTGAAGAACATCACGAAGAGTGGGTGGGTACAAATATGCTTTGAGCCTTTATCCTTTGCTTCTTAAAACCGTGAACCAAGCCACGTTACAACCCTCCAAAATTCCTAACTGAAGCATGGGTTAGTTCGAAAGCATACTGTTACAAAAGGTATCCTGACTCCTGTAAGGCTTTGCTCTAAATCCTGAGTTTGAATTTTCTTAGAAAAATTTCTTTACTCGTTAAAATGCATTTTCAAAAAAAACTTCAAGACAAACATAAACTTTGCATTACTTGAATATCATTGTTTGCATATGGCTATTTGTTTAACAGCGGAGAAATTCACACAATGAATATCCAGTGAACAAAAGCTCTCTCAGTGAACAAAATCAATTCAAGAAGGATGACACTTCCATTGACGAATCTCCTATCAACAGGGGGACTTGACATGTCACTATCCAGCACACCTGGGGCAGTCCAGTCAAGATTCCAAGAAATCTCTCAAGAATTGTAGAGTAACCAGGGGCAGGCCTCCATCTCCGTCACTTGGGGCATTAAACGTCAAATCTCAGCAAAGAGTTACGTACAACTAGACATTTTTGGCAATTCCACGAACATTTGCTACTAGTGGCAATGACAAGTCTCCCCAAAATTCCTTCTCATAGGATGATTCCCCAACAAGAGTGTAATCTCTGATCCCCTTTCCCCAGCTGAATCAACCTCAAGAATCCTCGAGGACTTCCCCCAACGAAGATGTCACCTCTCTAGCAGACTGACGACAAGGTTTATTTCCCCAACAACACCAGGATTCCCCAGTGTTGTACCCCAAAATTTGCCCTCCCATATCCTTCATGAAATTGCCAAGTCAAGCTGCAAAATTCCCCAAGGGTTGCACAATGTAAGAGCCTCCTGAACAGTCAAAATTAGGGTTTTGGTTCTGATCAAGAAAATGAAGTTTCCAAGGGTCCAATCAAGTCCCACAAGCCAATAAATATGGTCAAGCATCCCCATACCAAGTTTCAAGACTTTCAGCACAAAATTGCACAGTAAAAAACCCTAATTGCACTACAGTCAACTGCAGGGGCAAAATGGTCATTTGACAGTCAAAAGTTCAAATTTTTGGTCAACATCTCATTTTGAAGCCACAAACATCATTTGATCAATGCTTGATCATGATTCTCAAAGCTTGGCTCAAAAATCATCAAGATGCAAAAGTTTCCTTATTTGGACAGTTGAAAAAGTCAACTGTAAATTGACAAGGGCATAACTTTGACATGGATTATCAGAAAAATTCCATCCAAAGCTCATTTTGAAGATAAAGACATTTCCAACAACTCCTCTTCACACTTCAAGTCCAAGAAATGCTCTCACAAAAAGTTATCAATTTCAACATTATAGGTCATTTTCAAAAGTCAACAAAAAGGGACTTTAAATAAAAGGCCATAACTTGAGATTGGTAAATCAAAATGACATGGGACCAAAGACATTGGTTAGAGGACTCAAAGACCTTTCCAAAATGTCCAAGAACATGAGCAAAGCTTAAAAATTGAGCGAGTTATGCCTTGTGGAAGTTGGGAAATTTTTGGATATTTTGAAAAGTCAACATTGCTTCAAATGACCTAAAATTGCTAATGGGCCTCTTTTTCTTCCACAATTCATTATCCAAAGCATGCACACGACCATTTGGCCCAAAGGGAAGTTTTTTATTATTTTTATTTATTTATTTGAATTTTTTATTACAATTAATTCATTTAAACTAAATAAAATATGGAAAAATGCTAAACTAATGAAATAAAATCTTTTTGTGCAGAAAATATTCTCATCGGACACTCAAAATTCGTGCATGATCAATTAGGGAAGGATTGGATATGATTGAGAGCAAATGTGCATGAAAAGATTTGAAAATATCATGGCTAAAAAATCAAATATTACATTCATCAATTCATGGATTTTGGACCAATTTTATTTGACCTAATCATTCCATACATAAGCCTGATCAAAACCCTCGTGCTCATTGACTGCAAGCTGTGCCATACATAGGAAACAAAACTTGAGTTTTTTGTGAAAAAAGTGAAATCTGAAAACCAATTTCCAGGGCGATTCAAGGCAAGATTTTTATCTCATTAGCTTCCTCAGGCTTCAAGGAGAGTTTTCCAATCGAAACCAATCATTCTAACGCCCTAAATTGGTAACACGACCTCACCCTGTACAGAAAATATTTGAAACTCTTGCATCTCGATTCATGCACTTTTAATAATTTTTGATGCTTGATTTGTGTTCATTATAAGACTCTAATGCTAACCATGTAAATTAATTGTGTTTTTGAGCATTGTACACGATTTCACCATTGTTGCTTTTTAGGGTTCTTAAGTTTTCAAATTAGGGGTTTTCGTTTAAGGAACAATTGGCGTGTAAGACCTAGACCATCCAATTCAGTGCGCTTGGACGAAGAGAATGAGGCCATCGTGCCTAATTTATGAAGCCCCAGGGGCTATTCGTTATTTTTCAAAAAGGTGCTTATGAGAACGGTGTAAAAACCGTTGCTAATAGTCTTCATGTTTCAGGAAAAAAAAAGTGAAGGAAGAAGACACTGATGTGTAAGGAGTTGATTGCATCGTTTGAAATTTCGCGCGCAGAAAGCACTAACACGTTATCTTATATTATAATATTTGTTTGTTAGTTGATATACAGAAAACGCGCTTAGATCAATTGGCAGGCTTAAGCATTGGTAACGTTCAGGACCTGGGTTCGATCCCAGGTCCCCACCCCTTTCCTATTATTTTTTCTTCAATTATCATCCTATGAAATTTCAGCATCAAGGACCACTGTATGTCCACAAAATCCAGCCTTCCATGCATATGATGAGATCAATTCAAGGGCACAGATTTGGAGGGCATGATACACATGAGTCAGCACGTGGGTACACTAGCGCAAAAGTCAAAGAGGCCAAAGTTATTGGGCCCAGATTGCTAAAGCTTTACCCTCCAAATTTGGGGCAGACCCCCTAGGTTTGCAAATTTTTTTATTTCTTTGTTTTCATTATTTTATTTCTTTTAATCATTGTTTTTTTTATAATTAATTTAATTTTTTTTTTCATAAAAAACACAAAAACAATAAAAAAGTCAGAAAAGATAAAAAATAATAAATATTTTATTTTAGTATTTTTTGTAAATAAATAACTTTAATTGCTTAGTTTTAAATTTAGGTTTTTATCTTAAACATTTTTACTAAAACTCAAAACTTATAGAATTAGGGTTTAATTAATTTTTTATCTCTTTTTATTTTCTTTCATAATAATTAAATATTAAATATTTATTTTTGTAATTAAATTGCATGTAAAATAATTAGGGTTAATTTTAGGTTAAACTTTAATATGTTTTCATAATAAAATAAAAAATTGTAGAATTAGGTTTAATTCCCATTAAAATCATAAAATACCAAAAAATACCAAAAACAATTTCTTTTTTTAATTAATTTCATCATTTAATTTAATTTTGCAAAAAGGGTCCAACGCCCTCGTTTTTAATTCTTATTCAATTCGCATATTTTCTTTTAATATTTATGTACCTCTCCCAAGGCCTTGTAAATTAATCTGTCGCACTTTTAATTCTTTACTTTTCGTTATTCCTTTATTTTCCTGTCAAATCGGGTCCTGGAAATTTTGGCGATGTGGACCCGCGCCTTTTGTAATAGTTTAGAATTTTATCTTTCTCGCAATTTTTAACTATTAACAAATGCATGCAAGAATAAATGACAAAAAAAAATAAAAACAAACGCATAGATCACCCATAACCTGACAAAAGACAAAAATAAATGAAAACGACACACAAATCACACACCACCCCTAGGGTACGCCTCACTGTTGCCTTGCCTCGAAAGGTGATTGTCGAGTAGAGGATGTCTTAGTAAGTCCTCATGATCCGGGGACCTGGCATGAGGGTAGCTTCTAAGGTGTCTTCCCATTGCTCTGGTGATCACCATGTCCCGAACCTCGAATTGACCCGAACACCTCCAACGGTGGTGCTACCTACCTCTCAATGGTGGGATGGCACTACTTTAAAGGACATTTACACAGACGAATTCCTTAGGGTAGGTAGACGACTCTAGATACTTGCTCTAAATTTCAAAACAAATCAAAAATACTTTTCACACCGACACATTTTCAAAAAGCTTTCGAAAGCAAACTTTCAAACACTCTTGAGGACCGATACAAGAGTCGAACTGGAATTTTCAAAGAAACTTTTTTAAAACCCACAGTTGAAAAGCAAACAAACATTTTGAAAACATAAATGAGCAAGTATCTAAGAGCCCATGGATAACCATGGATAGAAAGGGTGCTAAAACCTTCCCTTTCTATAATCTACCTCCCGAACCGAGAGCAATCTCTTTAAGGAATTTTTCTGTGCTTTTGTCCTTTCCATTTGGAGAAAATAAAAGACGGTGGCGACTCTTGCTTCCGCGACATTTCGCGAACCAGCGTTAAACAGTCAGTTCCAGATCCACCGATCACAGAACTGGCGACTCTGCTGGGGACTCTTTTTAAAGTGAGGTGTACCTTAGGGATAATTCATAACTGTGTTTTCAATTGCTTTCTTTGCTTGCTTTAAATTGTGGGACTGTCTTGGGAGTTCTATAGATCCTAACCCGGATCTGGGGATACCTTCTTAGAAAGTAGCAACAAGGCTGTGAGGGAACTGTGCGGGGTATACCGACATGGTTGAAACAGTCTGCTACGTTGATGTGGCACTTTGGTGTGTACCGGTAACCCTTGAGTTCAGTTAAGGAGAGTACGGGGCCTCCGCGTGGTGTCGTGAAGCATCAACAGACCTTAGGAACCTTAATTGAACTATCTTGGCCTCTTTAGGGTAGTGAGATAACTGACTTTGGTGCAGTCCGAGGTTGGTTGATACTCGATACTACACTCAATTGAGGGTTGCTTTCCTGGAATATTTCGGTCGCCAGTTCAGTGGCTAAATCGAAACGATGAACAATGAAAGCAATCCAGTGATATTGGGACCCTTAGAACCCGGTTACTTCTAATAGGACAGGTTGAGCCCACCAACTTCAAGAGGGTAATACCCAGACCCCATGCTGGCCTAAACTCTAAGGGTTTCTCTTGTGTGACTTGTGTGCCTTCGTACTTGACTACTTGCATACTTGTTAACTGACACATGAACTACTTGCAGGTTTTGTTTATAGTCCTTAATGGGGACTCATAACAGGGTTTACTAAGTTTCTTGCAGGTTTTGTTCATAGTCCTTAATTGGGACTCATGACAGGTTTTACTTGAGTTCTTGCAGGTGTTGGTTTGTAGTCCTTAATTGGGACTCATAACAGGGTTACCTACATTACCCCATGCATACCATAACATCATACCATTGCATACATCCTAACCCATTTCAAGGATCTCAAGGGTTTGTGATGCAGGTCATGATGAATCAAACGTCTAGCAAGGGGCAAAGAGGATTTATTTTCCTCTAGCCAAGGTTGTCAGGGGCTATGACCCACTTGATATGGTGAGCTTTGACTCCTGAAGAAAGTTCCCCTAGCCAAGGTTGTTTGGAAAGCAAAATAAGGTTGATGACTTGAGTCAGGGGCTATGACCCACTTGATATGGTGAGCCTTTGACCCTTGAAAGAAAGACTCTCAACAACATGAAGTTCCTTCAATCAAGCTACCGGATCCAAATTCTAACAATTTTTTTGTTTACCCTGCGAGGTCCTTGAAAACATTGCAGATACATACATACTTACCCTTGCATAACAGGTACCCTCTTGACAGGTCACTTACCTTTCTCGCTGTTTATTTCAGCAATGGCTTCCCAACAAGATAACCAGGACCTTCTTGCTCAAGAGACTCGGTTCGGGGAAATCCTCCTGAATCTATCCAAGGGGCAGGAGGAGCTAAGGACACTTCTCATGGAGACCTGGGTCAGGAACAGTGCTGAGGATGACAAGGACGGACGGCTGAAACATCTGCAAGCTGAGATGGATGCCATGAAAATCCAGATGCTGGGGCAGGGGACTGCCATTCAAGGGTTAGCTCAAAGACAAGAAGAGCTATGAGCGCTCATCAACCAACTGCTTCAGGGTAACCAACTGGGGCAAACGTCTAAGGGTAAAAAGCCAGGCATCATTCCACCATCTTTGAGACAAGGAGATAAGGGGAGAGCTCCTCCAAGGGCTCCAGTGTCACAAATTCAGCATCAACCTCACCGGCTTCAGCCAGACAAGTCCAGGAGGCAATTCACCCCGCTCAACATGTCGCTGTTTCAAGCTTTACAACGCCTGTTGAGATTGAACCTGATCACATTAAGGGCTCATCCCCAGAATCCCAACACAGCACATCCTACTTATAATCCCAATAAAAGGTGTGCCTACCACTCTGCCTGTCCAGGACATGATACAAATGAGTGTTGGGCTCTGAAGAACAAGATCCAGGACCTGATTGATGAAGGGGCATTAGAGTTCACACAAGATGGTCAGGCATAATTTTTCTACCATCCCTCCAAGGCTCACCATTTGAAGTGACAAGCCCTGAGACTAGGAAACTTTTGTTCATTCGAATGTTCAAGTTGTGTTTGTTCTTTGATTGTTTAAACATTTACTCATGTTAAACATTGTTATTTCATTGATGCATCGCATATGTCTGTTTTGAAGCAATATATTCGTATTCACTATATGCAAATTATTTTCATATTTTTTCTGATGTCAACTCTCCATTAATAATTTTAAGCCTCTTGAGGGAGGATGACGAAAACGATACCACGATCTGCAGTATGCTTTTGAACAGACCCCGCTGATGAGGTACAGGCATTGTTTCAATCCCTAAACACTGGAGTTATAAGGAAGATAATCCCTCGTCAACCCCTCTGAGCCAAAGAAGTAGGAGTTTTTATTTTCGAAATTTAAAACCCTTAATCATAACCTGGGGCAGGGTAGTTCTCTCAGTTGATCCAAGTGCATAACGAATGGCACCAAAAAGATCCTTACAAAACAAAGAAAGACAGTGATGGTTCCGAATGATCAATAAAGAAAGGCAGTCATTATCTTTCAAAATAAAATAAAAAACCCATTAAGTCAAAACCCATGAAGGAGACTTACAAAACTGGGGCATCCCGCTGACTGTAATTCCAAAAAAGGAAACAGTTCAGGCAAAAAAAGAAAGGGATAACAAAAAAAAATCAGACAAGAAAGAGGTCTTACCAACCCTCAACAAGAAAGGAATGACTGCCTATTCAAAATAAGTTATCAACATCCGAATCATCACCGGAAAATCAGAGCAAAGACTCAAACAAGGTCTAACGTATGATCAACTGAGTTTAGGTTTGGAGAACATCACGAAGAGCGGGTGGGTACAAATAATTTGAGCCTTTATCCTTTGTTTCTTAAAACTGTGAACCAGGCCACGCTACAACCCTTAAAAGTCCTAGCTGAAGCATGAGTTAGTTCGAAAGCATACTGTTACCAAAGGTATCCTGACTCCTTAAGGCTTGCTGTAAAATATTGAGCTGACATCACATTTTACAAAATTTGCTGGTTTTACTGAAAAATGCATTTTTCAAAAACTTCAAGACAGACATAAGCTTTGCATTTTTAACATAACTTTGTTTGCATATGACTTTTTGTTTGAACAACATAGAAGCTCGCACGACGAATATCTGATGAACAAAAGCACCCCCAAACAAGGGGCAGACATGACCATGGTCCATTATCTGGGGCAGTCCAATCAAGATTCAGAGAATCTCTCAAAGGCCAAATAGCCTGGGGCAAGTCTCCGCCTGAGTCACTTGGGGCGTTCCAACAACAAATCTTGCCTGATCAAATACCTTCTGGTGACAAAACACTTCTAAATAGGGGCATCTCCATACATTCCGAAAGCACGGACATAGTCGAAAAAAATACTGCGCATAATCAAGGACCCGCTAGGTTGACACACCTAAGCAAAAATAAGGGCTTCCCGGCGAACCAAAAGGGTTCGGGCAAAAATAAGGGATGAAATGAAAAAAAACCTGTACACCCGGCAAGTCGAAAACCTGAAAAGGCGACTTGGGCAAAAATGGGTATCCCGGTGGACTGAAAACCCGAAAGGGCGGTCCAGGCAAAAATTAGGGATTTAAGCGTACGACTATGTCCCGACATCTTGTCACCTGCCTACCAGAAGAAGGTTCGTCCATCAGCAACTATAAGCACCTCACAGGTCTTCCTCTCCCCCTCCGAAACAGGGGCAATAAAGAGTTGTCTAACCGATCTATTGGCTCTGTCCACCAAGGTACCAAGATAGGTTTGGCTGAAGAATAACCAAGATGTCTTAATTCCCCAGAGAGTGAGCCAGCAAGTCAGTGCACTCGCCCCAAGCCATATTATCAAACTTAAGGAAGTTGGGTATCCTCCCGCAGATCTCAACATTCCCCAGCAGCATATATATTCTTAACAAGCATCCCCGACAGTCTTGACCTAAAGATTGTTCCCCGGCGGTATACCAGACATTCATTGGTGTCATTTCCCCGGTACAATTCAAAACTTCCCCAAGAGAGTCCAATCTAGTTCCCCAGGAAAGTTGGAATCAATCTCCCAAGCAGTAAGCTCATCCCCAGTAGATTCTGGAAGCTTATCCTCGCAGAGCACAAACGCGTCTCCCGGCTTTATTCAAAGAGTTATTTCCCTACCCGGGTATAATTGGGTTATCCTCAGCCAAAAGCCACGGAAAGAGTGTCCTCGACGAAGTCTTCTTATCCCCAGCGAAGTCTATTAGCACTTCCAACACAACAATGGTATCCCCAGCAGGTTATTATCAACATTCCAGCAAAGTATCTCTCTCCCCACAGAGTATTGCTCCCCAGCAAGATCGTCAGGGTACTTCTCCCCCCGCAGAGTTATTCCATTCGCCAAGTATATCCCCCAACGGAGTTATCTTCTCCTATCGGTATTCTTGCAGCTATCATCCCCAGCGGAAGCGAAATCGATTCTTCAACATCAGCCCAGGATATGACTTCCCGGCACCCGTCAAGGATTTACTTTCCTAGACGAAAAATACATTCATAAACATCGCACTTCCATACATCATTATAGCATGCATAGACGCATCATACAAATCTCATTTATGTTGAGAACATCATTGCTTGGTCCATATCATGCATTGCATATGACTGACCTTTACCTTTCAGGAAAGATTCAGCTAAATTCTCAATCATACTTCAAGACCTAGACCGGTTCAGTTAATCGACTCCAAAGATTTCTTATCCAGTCCAAGGCCTTCTCTAGTCCAGCTAAATCGACCCCAAACAAATTTTCCTGATAAAGACTCAGTAGAAGTTATCAAAGGTTTTTCTCAATGTTTGCTTTTGAGATTATAATTTCCTATGGTTCTCTCCCCAATGCTGCGGAGACGATAATTCCATTCCAGGTTTTTCTCAATGATTGCTTTTGAGATTATAATTTCCTATGGTTCTCTCCCCAATGCTGCGGGGACGATAATTCCATCTCAGGTTTTTCTCAATGTTTGCTTTTGAGATTATAATTTCCTATGGTTCTCTCCCCGATCCTGCGGAGATGATAATTCCATCCCAGGTTTTTCTCAATGTTTGCTTTTGAGATTATAATTTCCTATGGTTCTCTCCCCAATGCTGCGGAGACGATAATTCCATCCCAGGTTTTTCTCAATGTTTGCTTTTGAGATTATAATTTCCTATGGTTCTCTCCCCGATCCTGCGGAGATGATAATTCCATCCCAGGTTTTTCTCAATGTTTGCTTTTGAGATTATAATTTCCTATGGTTCTCTCCCCGATTCTGCGGAGACGAGAATTCCATTCCAGGTTTTTCTCAATGTTTGCTTTTGAGATTATAATTTTCTATGGTCCTCTCCCCGATCCTGCGGAGACGATAATTCCATTCCAGGTTTTTCTCAATGTTTGCTTTTGAGATTATAATTTCCTATGGTTCTCTCCCCGATCCTGCGGAGACGATAATTCCATTCCAGGTTTTTCTCAATGTTTGCTTTTAAGATTATAATTTCCTATGGTTCTCTCCCCAATCCTGCGGAGACGATAATTCCATCCCAGGTTTTTCTCAATGTTTGCTTTTGAGATTATAATTTCCTATGGTTCTCTCCCCGATCCTGCGGAGACGATAATTTCATTCCAGGTTTTTCTCAATGTTTGCTTTTGAGATTATAATTTCCTATGGTTCTCTCCCCGATCCTGCGGAGACGATAATTCCATTCCAGGTTTTTCTCAATGTTTGCTTTTGAGATTATAATTTCCTATGGTTCTCTCCCGATCCTGCGGAGACGATAATTCCATCCCAGGTTTTTCTCAAGGTTTGCTTTTGAGATTATAATTTCCTATGGTTCTCTCCCCGATCCTGCGGAGACGATAATTCCATTCCAGGTTTTTCTCAATGTTTGCTTTTGAGATTATAATTTCCTATGGTTCTCTCCCCAATGCTGCGGAGACGATAATTCCATTCCAGGTTTTTCTCAATGATTGCTATTGAGATTATAATCGCCTATGGTTCTCTCCCCGATACTGCGGAGATGGTAATTCCCACCAAGATTTCGCTCAATAATTGCTGTTGAAGTGAAGTTATCCAAGATTTTCTCAACGATTGCTATTGAGGTTAAGGTCATCCAAGGTTCTCTCACCGTTCCCGCTGAGGTAGTAACCACCCCTGGTTCATTCATCATCTGTTGAAGCTCCAGATCCAGCTCCTGTAACCAGTCAGGACACATCTATACAAAGCATCTGAAGACCAGCTCTTGCAACGTGTCAGGTACTCATTTCTCTTTTGCAGGTACGCAAGTTCTCGCTAAGGAATCTCTTACGCGATCAACATCCAGATGGCATCTATAAGCCCATCATCCTATTCATCAACCTCTAAATGGCATCTGTAAGCCCATTCCATCATCACACTGCTATTATGTGAGCGCAAATTTTTGGGCACTCTAGTGTTCAATCATCTTCCACCCTCGGATTACGAAAGGCATGTCAGCCAATCTGCATCCTCAGGTCTAAGAAGATTGAACAGGGGCAACTGTTGTACCCCAAAATTTGCCCTCCCATATCTTTCAAGAAATTGCCAAGTCAAGCTGCAAAATTCCCCAAGGGTTGCACAATGTAAGAGCCTCCTGAACAGTCAAAATTAGGGTTTTGGTTCTGATCAAGAAAATGAAGTTTCCAAGGGTCCAATCAAGTCCCACATGCCAATAAATATGGTCAAGCATCCCCATACCAAGTTTCAAGACTTTCAGCACAAAATTGCACAGTCAAAAACCCTAATTGCACTACAGTCAACTGCAGGGGCAAAATGGTCATTTAACAGTCAAAAGTTCAAATTTTTGGTCAACATCTCATTTTTAAGCCACAAACATCATTTGATCAATGCTTGATCATGATTCTCAAAGCTTGGCTCAAAAATCATCAAGATGCAAAAGTTTCCTTATTTGGACAGTTGAAAAAGTCAACTGTAAATTGACCAGGGCATAACTTTCACATGGATTATCAGAAAAATTCCATCCAAAGCTCATTTTGAAGAGAAAGACATTTCCAACAACTCCTCTTCACACTTCAAGTCCAAGAAATGCTCTCACAAAAAGTTATCAATTTCAACATTATAGGTCATTTTCAAAAGTCAACAAAAAGGGACTTTAAATCAAAGGCCATAACTTGAGATTGGTAAATCAAAATCACATGGGACCAAAGACATTGGTTAGAGGACTCAAAGACCTTTCCAAAATGTCCAAGAACATGAGCAAAGCTTAAACATTGAGCAAGTTATGCCTTGTGGAAGTTGGGAAATTTTTGGATATTTTGAAAAGTCAACATTGCTTCAAATGACCTAAAATTGCTAATGGGCCTCTTTTTCTTCCACAATTCATTATCCAAAGCATGCACACGACCATTTGGCCCAAAGGGAAGTTTTTTATTATTTTTATTTATTTATTTGAATTTTTTATTACAATTAATTCATTTAAACTAAATAAAATATGGAAAAATGCTAAACTAATGAAATAAAATCTTTTTGTGCAGAAAATATTCTCATTGGACACTCAAAATTCGTGCATGATCAATTAGGGAAGGATTGGATATGATTGAGAGCAAATGTGCATGAAAAGATTTGAAAATATCATGGCTAAAAAATCAAATATTACATTCATCAATTCATGGATTTTGGACCAATTTTATTTGACCTAATCATTCCATACATAAGCCTGATCAAAACCCTCGTGCTCATTGACTGCAAGCTGTGCCATACATAGGAAACAAAACTTGAGTTTTTTGTGAAAAAAGTGAAATCTGAAAACCAATTTCCAGGGCGATTCAAGGCAAGATTTTTATCTCATTAGCTTCCTGAGGCTTCAAGGAGAGTTTTCCAATCGAAACCAATCATTCTAACGCCCTAAATTGGTAACACGACCTCACCCTGTACAGAAAATATTTGAAACTCTTGCATCTCGATTCATGCACTTTTAATAATTTTTGATGCTTGATTTGTGTTCATTATAAGACTCTAATGCTAACCATGTAAATTAATTGTGTTTTTGAGCATTGTACACGATTTCACCATTGTTGCTTTTTAGGGTTCTTAAGTTTTCAAATTAGGGGTTTTCGTTTAAGGAACAATTGGCGTGTAAGACCTAGACCATCCAATTCAGTGCGCTTGGACGAAGAGAATGAGGCCATCGCGCCTAATTTATGAAGCCCCAGGGGCTATTCGTTATTTTTCAAAAAGGTGCTTATGAGAACGGTGTAAAAACCGTTGCTAATAGTCTTCATGTTTCAGGAAAAAAAGTGAAGGAAGAAGACGCTGATGTGTAAGGAGTTGATTGCATATTTTGAAATTTCGCGCGCAGAAAGCACTAACGCGTTATCTTATATTATAATATTTGTTTGTTAGTTGATATACAGAAAACGCGCTTGGATTAATTAGCAGGCTTAAGCATTGGTAACGTTCAGGACCTGGGTTCGATCCCAGGTCCCCATCCCTTTCCTATTATTTTTTCTTCAATTATCATCCTATGAAATTTCAGCATCAAGGACCACTGTATGTCCACAAAATCCAGCCTTCCATGCATATGATGAGATCAATTCAAGGGCACAGATTTGGAGGGCATGATACACATGAGTCAGCACGTGGGTACACTAGCGCAAAAGTCAAAGAGGCCAAAGTTATTGGGCCCAGATTGCTAAAGCTTCACCCTCCAAATTAGGGGCAGACCCCCTAGGTTTGCAAATTTTTTTATTTCTTTGTTTTCATTATTTTATTTCTTTTAATCATTGTTTTTTTTTAATTAATTTAATTTTTTTTTCATAAAAAACACAAAACAATAAAAAAGTCAGAAAAGATAAAAAATAATAAATATTTTATTTTAGTATTTTTTGTAAATAAATAACTTTAATTGCTTAGTTTTAAACTTAGGTTTTTATCTTAAACATTTTTACTAAAACTCAAAACTTATAGAATTAGGGTTTAATTAATTTTTTATCTCTTTTTATTTTCTTTCATAATAATTAAATATTAAATATTTATTTTTGTAATTAAATTGCATGTAAAATAATTAGGGTTAATTTTAGGTTAAACTTTAATATGTTTTCATAATAAAATAAAAAATTGTAGAATTAGGTTTAATTCCCATTAAAATCATAAAATACCAAAAAATACCAAAAACAATTTCTTTTTTTAATTAATTTCATCATTTAATTTAATTTTGCAAAAAGGGTCCAACGCCCTCGTTTTTAATTCTTATTCAATTCGCATATTTTCTTTTAATATTTATGTACCTCTCCCAAGGCCTTGTAAATTAATCTGTCGCACTTTTAATTCTTTACTTTTCGTTATTCCTTTATTTTCCTGTCAAATCGGGTCCTGGAAATTTTGGCGATGTGGACCCGCGCCTTTTGTAATAGTTTAGAATTTTATCTTTCTCGCAATTTTTAACTATTAACAAATGCATGCAAGAATAAATGACAAAAAAAAATAAAAACAAACGCATAGATCACCCATAACCTGACAAAAGACAAAAATAAATGAAAACGACACACAAATCACACACCACCCCTAGGGTACGCCTCACTGTTGCCTTGCCTCAAAAGGTGATTGTCGAGTAGAGGATGTCTTAGTAAGTCCTCATGATCCGGGAACCTGGCATGAGGGTAGCTTCTAAGGTGTCTTCCCATTGCTCTGGTGATCACCATGTCCCGAACCTCGAATTGACCCGAACACCTCCAACGGTGGTGCTACCTACCTCTCAATGGTGGGATGGCACTACTTTAAAGGACATTTACACAGACGAATTCCTTAGGGTAGGTAGACGACTCTAGATACTTGCTCTAAATTTCAAAACAAATCAAAAATACTTTTCACACCGACACATTTTCAAAAAGCTTTCGAAAGCAAACTTTCAAACACTCTTGAGGACCGATACAAGAGTCGAACTGGAATTTTCAAAGAAACTTTTTTAAAACCCACAGTTGAAAAGCAAACAAACATTTTGAAAACACAAATGAGCAAGTATCTAAGAGCCCATGGATAACCATGGATAGAAAGGGTGCTAACACCTTCCCTTTCTATAATCTACCTCCCGAACCGAGAGCAATCTCTTTAAGGAATTTTTCTGTGCTTTTGTCCTTTCCATTTGGAGAAAATAAAAGACGGTGGCGACTCTTGCTTCCGTGACATTTCGCGAACCAGCGTTAAACAGTCAGTTCCAGATCCACCGATCACACCCAGCTTGAGTTTGCCTCTCCGACTACTGCAAATCAAAGGACCACAACTCCTCTTCCCCAGTAGACTACTCTACAATCCCCATCAAGTTACTGCGAAACCTGGACCCGATCAGATATCAATTCAACTTCGACTCCCCAGTAGAGCAACGGACGACTAAGACTCCTAAACTCCTTTTCCAAGCAGAAATAAACATACTCCCCACAGAGTTTTCAACTTCCCCCAGCGGAGTTCTCCTCAAACAACAAAACAGGAATCCCTGGTAGAAGTATTCTAAGAAAAGTTTGGAGACACACCAACTTCTCAACAACAGTCCAGGGTTTAACGACTCCCCAGCATTTGTCAAGGATTTATTTTCCTAGACAAAAGTACATTCATTAACATTTCGCATTTCATACATCCTATTTACATACATGATAAGTGCATACAACACAATCTCATTTATTTTGAGAACATCATGACATCGTGCATTTCATACATCATGACATTGCATACAACTAACATTTTACCTTTTTCAGAAAAAGATCAATCAACAGATGGCTACCATCAACCTTTTCAAGTTCCAGATTAATACCTGAAACCAGACAGGACAATTATCTACTTGACCATCATGAAGCAACCCTACACCGGTTCCTTCTCTTTCCAAGATGAAGTTTTACACGGACTCATCATCAGGCAACCCTACACTGGTTCCTTCTCTTTCCAAGATGTAGTTTTACACGAGCTCATCATGAAGCAACCCTACACCGGTTCCTTCTAAAATTCAGATGTAGTTTTACACTGACTCATCATGAAGCAACCCTACACCGGTTCCTTCTCAATTTCAGATGCAGTTTTACACTGACTCATCATGAAGCAACCCTACACCGGTTCCTTCTTAAATTCAGATGTAGTTTTACACTGACTCATCATGAAGCAACCCTACACCGGTTCCTTCTCAAATTCAGATGTAGTTTTACACGGACTCATCGTGAAGCAACCCTACACCAGTTCCTTCTCAAATTTAGATGTAGTTTTACACGAGCTCATCATGAAGCAACCCTACACCGATTCCTTCTCAATGTCAGATGCAGTTTTACACGGACTCATCATCAGGCAATCCTACACAGGTTCCTCATCTCCAGATGCAGTTTTACACGGAATCATCATGAAGCAACCCTACACAGGTTCCTTCTTAGGAAATTTCAGATGAAGTTTTACACGGACTCATCATCAGGCAACCCTACACTGGTTCCTTCTCTTTCCAAGATGCAGTTTTACACGAACTCATTGTGATACGGTGGGAGAACTGACTTGAGGTTTTGCGTTTGTATTCGCAAATATTTCGGTTGAGCAAGAGTCGCCACTGACTTTTTATTTTATCCTAAGGAAAGGTTAAAAAGCACAGCAAAAACCTTTGAGATGTTTTCTTGGGTTCGGGGAGTAGATTATAGAAAGGGAAGGTATTAGCACCCTTTCTATCCATGGTTATCCATGGGCTCTTAGTTACTTGCTTAGATCAACTTGCCTTAATTTTCAATTGTTTGAAATGGTGCTTTGTGTGTGTGGATTTGAAAATGTTTTGAAAAGAAGCCAATGTGGTGGCAACCTTTGTAATGATCCATGTTGGGATGTATACAAAGGTGTATGTCTTTTGAAAAGGTTTTCAATGTTTTTGAAAGTTGTTTTGAAAGTGTATTGATGCGTGGTTTTGAAAAATAGGCAAGTGTTTTGCAAATTGGCAAGTAATCAAGAGCTATCTACCCTAAATTTCTCAAAGATCTTTGCTACGTTTTAACCCTTTTAACAATTTTGTTCCACCATTGTATTTGGTGGACAATCTTGTGTTAGGATGTTAACGGGATGGGCGCGGGTCATCGTTTAGACCATAATTGCAATGGTGCCAAGTATCTTTGGGCAATTTTCCTTTAAGGGACTTGATCATTTTTAAGGCAACTTTCGAAAGCGTCATCGAGGGACTATGATCATTTGAATTGTATTTGTTTTGCCCAAAGAGACCTAACATACAATATGGCCCATTATTGAAGGCAACAAGTGGGATTACCCTAGAGGGTGCAAGTGTGATTGTGTATTGATTTCATGTATTTGTCTTGTATTAGGTTATCTAGCGTTTGATTTTATGTACATACAAACCCTAGGTCTAACCATGGTATAATTGGAAAGCGATAAATTACAAGAATTTAAAGTCTATGCTATTACAAATAGTATCCGGGAGTGGGGGTACAAATTCACAAATGGGGATGAGACTTTAGGGATGTAGTGTCCAATAATTTACAACCAAATCGAATTGCGATAAAAGTGTAAATGTAACGTATAGCAATGTATAAGATAAGCAAATGTGTATAGGAGCAATGTAAAGTGTATTGTGTAAGTGTAATTTATTTACAAGTTAATATGTGAATTTAAATGTGTTATTAAGCATTGTTTAACTTAAATGAAAAGAATTAGATGTTTATTTATTTAATTGTAATCTTGTATCTTTTCTTTAATATGTACAAAAAAATATTTTAATTAAATGTTTTAAATTTTAATTAAATTATGTATATTAAAAAATATATTTGTCTTGATTATGTACAAATTATTTCTAAGAAAAGAAATTGTATTAACTTAAAGAGAAATTTATGTATAAATCAAAATAAGTTTTAATAAAATAACAAAAACATGTTTTAAAATAATGCATTTTTATGTATTTTATGTATTTTATGTATTAAGATATTAATGTACAAAAAAAATATTTTAAGTTAGAGGAAAAAAAATATTGTGTTCAAAATTATGTTATAAAAATGTTTGATGTAAAAAAAGTTATGTTAATTTATTAACAAAAGAAAATAGAATAGGTTTTAAATTCTAAAAGGATTTGGAGATTTAATTGGGCCTTTGATCTTCTTAGGGCCCAAACCAAGGGTGATCAGAAGCAAGATGGGGGGTATACGCTGGCTTTGGGAATTAATGGGCTTAGGCGCAATTGCCAGGCCCACCGTTTAACACAAAAATATTTTTTAGGGTTCTCACATTTGTTTTCAAAAAAGGACTTAGGGTTGAGAACTTTGCAGCGGCGCCGTTCGCTTATTCCACTTCATCTTCTCCGATCATTCTCACGCCTTCGCCTCAGAACGCCTCTCCGTCTATGGCCGGCCATCGCCACCGTCCCTGCTTCCTTCCTCCATGAATGGATCAAACCAAAACGCGAAATGGTAACGATCTGGAACGTTTTTTAGGTTTTTGATTTTGTCTTTGCATGTTTTCATTTTTGTTTATTGGTTTTGTTTCTTGGTTTACGCGAGATTTTGAAAAGAGACGAAAAGAGATTCTACCTTTCGGAGACGGAGAAGGAGGGAACGAGGAGGCGCGTGGAAGGCCGGACGGTGAGGTGAGGTGACGATGCTGATGGACTTGGAACCCTGGTACTCTGTACTCTTTGTCTTTTGCCTTTTTAGGGTTTTGTGATGCGTTTCTGAAAGCCTTTTTGATATTCCTTCTTTCTTCTTCTCTTTTACTGTATGCTTGTGGCACTTCTGGATATACTTCGTATGTTTCTTTGTTGCCTCGATTATCTCTGATGCTTGCTTTCTGAATTGGTTGCCTTGAGTTGCCTTGCGTTGCCTGATGCTGTATGATTCGCCTATGAAGAAACTTTTCTGAGGCTTTGTGTTGCCTGATGTTTTGTGTGTTTGATTCCTTCTTCTCGTTGCCTGCCTTATATGCCTGACTGTTGTATGATTTTGGCTTATTAGCCCAATGATGAGCCTAGGGTTCTGAGGGTTTAGGTTGGTTCTGTATGTTGCCTTGAAAAGATTAGGAAACAAGTTATGGGTGTGAGGGCCTTGTGGCTTGATGCAGGTCTGGATTTGGTTTGATGTTATGTGGGCTTGGTGTTCTGATTGGTGAGGCTTTGGCTGAGGTTAGGCTTAGCAGGTTATTGTTGGTTGTTAAGGCTTGTGAGTTGTTTGGAGTTTTGGTGTTTTTGTTTGGATTATTTTGTTTTTGATTGAAGCTTGTGGCTTCAGCAGGTTATACTGGTTAAGGCTGCAGGTTTTAGTTGACAGGGTTTGATGGCAATGAGCTTGAAAGGGCAGGCTTAGGCTTTTGCTTGACAAGTTTTATGTTGTTAACTCTTGACAGGTTTTTGATGTTTGGGAGCTTTTTGGTTTAGGCTTTGACAGTTCAGGTTAATGGCTTTGGTTAGTTTATGCTGGTAAAACAGGTTGAAGGTTTTTGGCTTTGGCTTGCTTCTGTCTTGCTTCAGCAGGGTTTGGCCTTTTTCTCAGCAGGTTTGGCCTTTGGTTCTTATGCCTGTAAAAAACAGGTTAAAGGTTTTGAGACTGGAGGCTTATGCAGGTTTCTTGATGGTTGAGTTTTGTTTTTTTTTATTAACTGTTTGATATATCCTGCCTTTTGACTGTGTTAGCAGTCTTTATCTTCTATGCCTTTAGCCTAAACCTGCAAGCCCGAAACTCTTTTCTCTCTTCTTTCTCTCTCCAGTACACTTCAAAATAATAAACAATGTTTTATGTGTACTTTTCTGAAAGGGCAACACTTGGGAAATGATGAAATGAACAGCTTGCTTGCATACTAATCTTTCTCTGCATATCTTTTCATATCTTCTTTTGACAACTTTGCTTCCTTGTGACAGTATCTTGTACTTTTGTATCTTTGATATCTTTGGCAGCTTTTTGGATAATTTGTGACTTTAGTTAGGCCAATCTATTTGCCTTTGGACTCTGTAGTTTGATTTGGACTTGGACTTTGCATCATGCTGTTTGAGACTTGAACTATGCAGTTTGACAATTTTGACTTGTGAATTTCAACTTTGTGCATTCATGATTAGCAAACAAATATTCATCCCTCTTTGTGAACCGGGAGAAATCCCGTGATTTGCAGAGAGGGCTAACTGATCCCAGTCAGTTGCCATTAATGATGAACTTTATTTTTATCTGTCTCTTTTGTGCGCTTCAACTGACTTTTTCCTTCTTTTCTTTGCAGATAAATAATTAAATGGAGAGGAATAGCAAAAGATGAAGAATTGAAGATTTAGAAAAAAATAGGGTAGTCTTATTTTAAATTTAATTATTGTAATATTGTTATTGTAAACAATTTGTAAACAAAACAATTGTACAAATAAATTAAAGATAAATAGAAACTCTTTTTTATCCAGTTAATTCTTTTCTTCTTTTCAATTATTTATTTTATTATTTATAATTCTTTAAATTAAAATAATTGAAAATACATTCCAATCATTTAATCTTAGAATAATAAATAATTAAATAAACATTGCTTCAGCATTGATCAATTAAACCTGGCGTTTCCAACATCCAAAGCAAAACAAACAGTCAATCACCGCAATTGCCCAGACGTTTTTTCCCTTTACTGACTTTAATCAAACATTGTAAATTCAAACCCAATGCAACCTTTTACTGATTCAGTCAAACAAACGTGAATTCAATCCAAATGCATTCTTTTACTGATTTAGTCCCACAATGCGAATTTAATCCAAATGTTTCAATCCACATCCCAGCATAACTTGAAAAGCACTGTAGAATTTAAATCTTTCCGAGAACGCACGCACAAAAACCCTAATTCCTGATCAAATGCCAAAGAAGCGTTTGCCTGATCAAAGTTGAGCCAAAATCAACCAAAACCCTAAGCAACTGTATGAACTGTTCTAGAGCCATGAAAATCAATGAAAACCCTAATTTTGTCTGACTGACGAGAAAAGTTTGTTTGACCGATTCTTGAGCCAATCTGAAAAATCAGGAAAAGCCTGAAGTTGTGATTTCTTGTGGAAAATTGCGAGGGCAAATTTTGGGGTACAACAGTTGCCCCCGTTCAATCTTCTTGAACCTGAAGAGTTAGATTGGCAAGTTTGCCTTTCGCGACTCGAAGGTAAAAGGAGATTGGACACTAAAGTGCCCAGAAAATTTACACTCGGCGATATGATGGTAGAGGTGAATGGGCTTACAGATGCCATTTGGTGATGGGCTTAAAGATGCCATCTAGGGATAGAATCTTGTCGGGGGATGGGCTTAGAGATGCCATCTGAGAATGGGCTTAAAGATGCCATTTGGTGACTGCTGGTAGGAGGATGGGCTTAAAGATGCCATCTGGAAATGGGCTTAAAGATGCCATTTGGAAATGTTGAACTGTATTTCATTGGTGAGTGGACGAGTATCAGAAAGGCCTCCATGTTTCAGAGCATCTCTGAACAGGGGGTCTAAATAAGAAATAGATTGACATCCGTGTCTGGAGAATCCGTGAACTGTTTTCAGGAGTTGAGATTGAATAAGCAATAGATTAACATCCGTTGTTAGGAAGAATCCGTAAACTGTTTTCAAAAGTTGCATCTGAACAAGCGATAGATTAACATCCGTTGTTGGGAAGAATCCGTAAACTGTTTTCAGAAGTCTTGGAGTGGAGAAGGAACCGGTGTAGGGTTTCCTGATGATGCGTCCGTGTAAAACTGTATCTGGATGAATTTGGAATAAGTATCAGAATGTCGCCGTGTCCGGGTCACATCTGAACTGTCTCTGAGTGAATCTGGAATAGGTATCAGAATGTCGCCATGTTCGAGTCACATCTGAACTATTTCTAGATGAATTTTGGAAGATGATCTTTGTTTGTCGACTGATCTTACCTGAAAAGGTAAAGGGTTAGTTGTATGCAATGTTATGATGTATGATGTAATGTATGTGACATCAATGTTTATGACATGAATGTGATGAATGCGCATGTAAGCTGATGAGCTATCTTGCTGAGGATAAATGAATCCTGGATGGCTGAAGATAAAAGAATCTTGACTGCTGTCGGGGAGGGCAAGAATCTTCTGATTGTTGAAAATGAGAAGTCTTGGGACCACTGTTGGGGAAATCAGAAGCTTGGGTTATGTGCCAAACTACTGAGGACTTCCTGTTTCGAGGAGATCTGTGTAGGATTTCCTGATGATGAGTCCGTGTAAAACTGCATCGGGTTTTTGAACACTTTTGACATTCGAATGCCCCAAGTGGTGATGTAGATAATTTCCTGGCTTGTTACAGGTGTTAATCCACAATCGGTCGTTCACAAATATTTTCCTGGCTTGTTACAGGTGTTGATCTGGAACTTAAGAAAAGTTGGTCAAGGAGATATTGTCCTGGCTTGTTACAGGTGTTGATCTCTGACCTGAGAAAGAAAGATGGTTCCCTGGCTTGTTGCAGGTGTTGATCTTCAATCTCTTCAGATGTGCCCTGGATAGATACAGGAATCGAATCTTCAAACTCTTCAGACGTGCCCTGGCTAGATACAGGAATCGAGTGTGGAAATAGTCGTCAACAGATATGCCCTGGCTGGATACAGGAATCGAGTCTGGAAATAGTCGTCAACAGATATGCCCTGGCTGGATACAGGAATCGAGTCTGGAAATAGTCGTCAACAGATATGCCCTGGCTGGATACAGGAATCGAATCTTCAAACTCTTCAGACATGCCCTGGCTAGATACAGGAATCGAGTCTGGAAATAGTCGTCAACAGATATGCCCTGGCTGGATACAGGAATCGAATCTTCAAACTCTTCAGACGTGCCCTGGCTAGATACAGGAATCGAGTCTGGAAATAGTCGTCAACAGATATGCCCTGGCTGGATACAGGAATCGAATCTTCAAACTCTTCAGACGTGCCCTGGCTAGATACAAGAATCGAGTCTGGAAATAGTCGTCAACAGATATACCCTGGCTGGATACAGGAATCGAATCTTCAAACTCTTCAGACGTGCCCTGGCTAGATACAGGAATCGAGTTTGGAAATAGTGATAGTTGATTTGTTGGCGGTTGTAATTTCCAACAGGTGGTGAAGGAATGATTGAACACTTTTGACATTCGAATGCCCCAAGTGATGATGAGTCTTGAATCAGATTAATCTGCGAATTGAGAGATTTCTTGAAATCTTGACTGGACTGCCCCAGGTTAACTGAATTTTGAAAGATCTGTTAAAACCTTGACTGGACTGCCCCGGGTTAATTGAATTTTGAAAGATCTGTCGAAACCTTGACTGGACTTCCCCAGGTTAATTGAATTTTGAAAGATCTGTTGAAACCTTGACTGGACTGCCCCAGGTTAATTGAATTTTGAAAGATCTGTCGAAACCTTGACTGGACTGCCCCAGGTTAACTGGATGGTGCCATGTCATGCCCTTTGTTGATAGGAGATTTGTAATGGAAGTGTCGTCCTTTTGAAGTGATTTTTGTTCACTGAGAGAGTTTTTGTTCCTCCGAACATTCGCTGTATGAATTTCTTCGCTGTCAAACAAAAAGCCAAATGCAGACAGTGATATTCAAGCAATGCAAAGTTTATGTTTGTCTCGAAGTTTTGAAAAATGCGTTTTTTAGCAGAAAACTTTTTATAAGACAAGTCAACACAAGATTTAGAGCAAAGCCTTACAGGAGTCAGGATACCTTTTGTAACAGTATGCTTTCGAACTAACCCATGCTTCAATTAGGACTTTTGAAGGGTTGTAACGTGGCTTGGTTCACAGTTTAAGAAACAAAGGATAAAGGCTCAAAGTATATTTGTACCCACCCGCTCTTCGTGATGTTCTTCACACCTAAGCTCAATTAACTGTGCATCGCACTCTGTTTTGAGTTTGGAACGAACTTTTGGGCAATGGTTCACCAGTTGAATTTGGGAGACAGTCATCATCTCGTTTTTCTTTTTCAACATTTTTCAGGCTGTTGAGGATTTGTAATGACCTCACTATTTTGATTTTGATTTGTTATCCCTAACTTTTGCCTGACTGTTCCCATTTTCGAGACTACAGTCAGCGGGATGCCCCAGCTTTCTTAAGCCTCCTTTATAGATTTTGGCTTGGTGGGCTTTTCTCTTTTGAGAGATTGACTGTCTATGTGATAGGGAACCACCCTTGTCTTTTGATTCCAAAGGAATGCTTTCTTTTTTTCTTTTTTTTTTGACGTCGTTTGTTGTGTTACTAATTGAGAGTTTGCGACTTCAATGCGCATTTTCTTTTGAATTAACTGAGATACTACCCTGCCCCGGGTTTATATCGAAGGTTTTGATTGTTTAGAACAGAAAACTCCTACTTCTTTGGCTCGAAGGGGTTGACTAAGGATTAACTTCCTTATAACTCCAGTGTTTGGGGAATTGAAAGAAATGCCTGTACATCATCAGCAAGATCTGTTCAAAAGCATACTGTATGAGATTATGGTATTGTTTCGTCATCCTCCCTCTAAAGGCTTGCAGCTTTTTATCAAGAGTCAGATATCATAAAGAAAAGCATAAGATTAGTGAAATGAATGGATGATTTCAAGACAAACATATGCAATGCATTAATGAAACACAGAGTTTAACATCAACAGATAATTGTTTGACAACAAAAGAAATTACAACTTTGAAAATTCAAAATGAAGCAAAAGTCTTTCAGCTTGAGCTTTGTCACTCCAGGTGGAGAACTCCTTAACGGAAGATTTTCATCTCGCCGTCTGGCATGAATTCCAGCACTCCAATGTCGATCAGATCTTGAATCTTGTTCTTCAAGGCCCAACAGTCGTTGGTGTCGTGTCCCGGGCTGTAGGAGTGGTAAACACAAAATGCGTCGGGACGATAGTTAGGAGAAGAGGTATTGAGCTTCTGAGGAGGATCCCTTAAAGTAAGCAGGTTGACCTCCAACAGGCGCTTCAGTATAAAGAATGATGGTATCTCAGTCTCCGTGAACTATCTTCCCGACGTTTCTTGCTTACGCTGATTACCCCGTTGACGCTGGCGAGGTTGTTGATGGGCTTGTGACCCTGAAGCAAGCGAAGGAGCCTTCCCCTTGTCTTCTTGAGTGGATGGAGGCTGAGCGGTGACTTGCTCTTCAACCTCAGATGTTTGCCCCAATTGGTTGTTTGGAAGCAGTTGGCGGACAAGAACTTTGAGTTCCTCTTGTCTTTGAGATAGGTCTTGGATGAGTGCCATCTGGCCCACCAACTGTCCCATCACTTGGGTCCTCAAGGTTGTCAAATCAAACTGCAGCTCCGCAAACTGATCGCTCTTGGCATTGTTGGAATTCTCTAAGCACTTTGTGAGGAGAGCTTTCATTTCTTCTTGCCCCAGAGACAAGTTCAGGAACATTTCCTGCAGCTGAGCAGTCTGGTCTTGGATGTCTTTGACAGACCTTTCTAGAGCCATCCCTTACTGAAATAAACAGCAGGAGAGTAAGGAAACCTGAAAAAGGAAAGATCGTTAAGATGCAATGCATGATATGTGGATGCATGCTTTCAAGGATCTCTTGGGGTAAACACAAGAAAATGTTAGAGGTTGAACTTTGTTCTTGGATCGGAGAACTTTGCACCGGTGGATGTCTTTCCACTAGAATCAAGCTCACCATGTCAAGTGGGTCATCTCCACTGATTCAAGTGTTGCACTTGATCTTTGGTTGGAGAACTTTGTATCGGTGGATGTCTTTCCACGAGAATCAAGCTCACCATGTCGAGTGGGTCATAGCCCCTGATTCAAGTTATTGTACTTGATCTTTAATTGGCATTGGTTAGTGGAGAAACCTCTTGCCATTTGGTAGACGTCTGGTTCAACGTAACCCTGCATCAAAAGAACCTTCGAGATCCTCGAAAAGGTTATTGAAAATGCTATGGTATGATGTCATGATGTTATGTACATGTATGCAAAAAGCAAGTGAGTGTATATACAGGCAAACATATTCACACAAAGCAAACAAGTCCCTAGGTTTAGGCTTGCATGGGGTTTAGGTAAGTACCCTCTTGAAGTTAGTTGGCTCATCCTGTCCTAAAATAGAAACCGGGTTCTAAGGAGCTCAATATCATTGGATTGTTTTCTGTGTTCATCGTTTCGGTTTAGCCACTTACTGGCGACCAAAATATTCCAAGAAAACAACCCTCAACTGAGTGTTGTATCGAGTATCTACCAACTTCGGACTGTACCAAAGTCGATCATCTCACTACCCCTAAAAAGGCTAAGATGGTCAATTAAGGTTCTAAGAGTTTGTTAGTGCTTCATGGCATCACTCAGCGGCCCCGTACTCTCCTTGACTGAACTCAAGGGTTACCGGTACTCACAAATATGTCATACTAACATAGCTTAATGCTTCAACCATGTCAGTATACCCCGCACAGTTCCCTCACAGTTTTATTGCTATTTACCTAAAAAGGTGCCCCAAATCCGGGTGTAGGATTTACAACAAACCCAAACAAGGAACCAAAAAAGTAAAGCAACCAAGGCAATCAAAGCAAGAATGTAAAGGTGATCTAAACCCTAAGGTAACCCCACTTTTAAGTAATCCCCAGCAGAGTCGCCAGTTCTGTGATACGGTGGGAGAACTGACTTGAGGTTTTGTGTTTGTATTCGCAAATGTTTCGGTTGAGCAAGAGTCGCCACCGACTTTTTATTTTATCCTAAGGAAAGGTTAAAAAGTACAGCAAAAACCTTTGAGATGTTTTCTTGGGTTCGGGGAGTAGATTATAGAAAGGGAAGGTATTAGCACCCTTTCTATCCATGGTTATCCATGGGCTCTTAGTTACTTGCTTAGATCAACTTGCCTTAATTTTCAATTGTTTGAAATGGTGCTTTGTGTGTGTGGATTTGAAAATGTTTTGAAAAGAAGCCAATGTGGTGGCAACCTTTGTAATGATCCATGTTGGGATGTATACAAAGGTGTATGTCTTTTGAAAAGGTTTTCAATGTTTTTGAAAGTTGTTTTGAAAGTGTATTGATGTGTGGTTTTGAAAAATAGGCAAGTGTTTTGCAAATTGGCAAGTAATCAAGAGCTATCTACCCTAAATTTCTCAAAGATCTTTGCTACGTTTTAACCCTTTTAACAATTTTGTTCCACCATTGTATTTGGTGGACAATCTTGTGTTAGGATGTTAACGGGACGGGCGCGGGTCATCGTTTAGACCATAATTGCAATGGTGCCAAGTATCTTTGGGCAATTTTCCTTTAAGGGACTTGATCATTTTTAAGGCAACTTTCGAAAGCGTCATCGAGGGACTATGATCATTTGAATTGTATTTGTTTTGCCCAAAGAGACCTAACATACAATATGGCCCATTATTGAAGGCAACAAGTGGGATTACCCTAGAGGGTGCAAGTGTGATTGTGTATTGATTTCATGTATTTGTCTTGTATTAGGTTATCTAGCGTTTGATTTTATGTACATACAAACCCTAGGTCTAACCATGGTATAATTGGAAAGCGATAAATTGCAAGAATTTAAAGTCTATGCTATTACAAATAGTATCCGGGAGTGGGGGTACAAATTCACAAATGGGGATGAGACTTTAGGGATGTAGTGTCCAATAATTTACAACCAAATCGAATTGCGATAAAAGTGTAAATGTAACGTATAGCAATGTATAAGATAAGCAAATGTGTATAGGAGCAATGTAAAGTGTATTGTGTAAGTTTAATTTATTTACAAGTTAAGATGTGAATTTAAATGTGTTATTAAGCATTGTTTAACTTAAATGAAAAGAATTAGATGTTTATTTATTTAATTGTAATCAAGTATCTTTTCTTTAATATGTACAAAAAAATATTTTAATTAAATTTTTTAAATTTTAATTAAATTATGTATATTAAAAAATATATTTGTCTTGATTATGTACAAATTATTTCTAAGAAAAGAAATTGTATTAACTTAAAGAGAAATTTATGTATAAATCAAAATAAGTTTTAATAAAATAACAAAAAGTGTTTTAAAATAATGCATTTTTATGTATTTTATGTATTTTATGTATTTTATGTATTAAGATATTAATGTACAAAAAAAAATATTTTAAGTTAGAGGAAAAAAAATATTGTGTTCAAAATTATGTTATAAAAAAGTTTGATGTAAAAAAAGTTATGTTAATTTATTAACAAAAGAAAATAGAATAGGTTTTAAATTCTAAAAGGATTTGGAGATTTAATTGGGCCTTTGATCTTCTTAGGGCCCAAACCAAGGGTGATCAGAAGCAAGATGGGGGGTATACGCTGGCTTTGGGAATTAATGGGCTTAGGCGCAATTGACAGGCCCACCGTTTAACACAAAAATATTTTTTAGGGTTCTCACATTTGTTTTCAGAAAAGGACTTAGGGTTGAGAACTTTGCAGCGGCGCCGTTCGCTTATTCCACTTCGTCTTCTCCGATCATTCTCACGCCTTCGCCTCAGAACGCCTCTCCGTCTATGACCGGCCATCGCCACCGTCCCTGCTTCCTTCCTCCATGAATGGATCAAACTAAAACGCGAAATGGTAACGATCTGGAACGTTTTTTAGGTTTTTGATTTTGTCTTTGCATGTTTTCATTTTTGTTTATTGGTTTTGTTTCTTGGTTTACGCGAGATTTTGAAAAGAGACGAAAAGAGATTCTACCTTTCGGAGACGGAGAAGGAGGGAACGAGGAGGCGCGTGGAAGGCCAGACGGTGAGGTGAGGTGACGATGCTGATGGACTTTGAACCCTGGTACTTTGTACTCTTTGTCTTTTGCCTTTTTAGGGTTTTGTGATGCGTTTTTGAAAGCCTTTTTGATATTCCTTCTTTCTTCTTCTCTTTTACTGTATGCTTGTGGCACTTCTGAATATACTTCGTATGTTTCTTTGTTGCCTCGATTATCTCTGATGCTTGCTTTCTGAATTGGTTGCCTTGAGTTGCCTTGCGTTGCCTGATGCTGTATGATTCGCCTATGAAGAAACTTTTTTGAGGCTTTGTGTTGCCTGATGTTTTGTGTGTTTGATTCCTTCTTCTCGTTGCCTGCCTTGTATGCCTGACTGTTGTATGATTTTGGCTTGTTAGCTCAATGATGAGCCTAGGGTTCCGAGGGTTTAAGTTGGTTCTGTATGTTGCCTTGAAAAGCTTAGGAAACAAGTTATGGGTGTGAGGGCCTTGTGGCTTGATGCAGGTCTGGATTTGGTTTGATGTTATGTGGGCTTGGTGTTCTGATTGGTGAGGCTTTGGCTGAGGTTAGGCTTAGCAGGTTATTGTTGGTTGTTAAGGCTTGTGAGTTGTTTGGAGTTTTGGTGTTTTTGTTTGGATTATTTTGTTTTTGATTGAAGCTTGTGGCTTCAGCAGGTTATATTGGTTAAGGCTGCAGGTTTTAGTTGACAGGGTTTGATGGCAATGAGCTTGAAAGGGCAGGCTTAGGCTTTTGCTTGACAAGTTTTGTGTTGTTAACTCTTGACATGTTTTTGATGTTTGGGAGCTTTTTGGTTTAGGCTTTGACAGTTCAGGTTAATGGCTTTGGTTAGTTTATGCTGGTAAAACAGGTTGAAGGTTTTTGGCTTTGGCTTGCTTCTGTCTTGCTTCAGCAGGGTTTGGCCTTTTTCTCAGCAGGTTTGGCCTTTGGTTCTTATGCCTGTAAAAAACAGGTTAAAGGTTTTGAGACTGGAGGCTTATGCAGGTTTCTTGATGGTTGAGTTTTTTTTTTATTAACTGTTTGATATATCCTGCCTTTTGATTGTGTTAGCAGTCTTTTATCTTCTATGCCTTTAGCCTAAACCTGCAAGCCCGGAACTCTTTTCTCTCTTCTTTCTCTCTCCAGTACACTTCAAAATAATAAACAATGTTTTATGTGTACTTTTCTGAAAGGGCAACACTTGGGAAATGATGAAATGAACAGCTTGCTTGCATACTAATCTTTCTCTGCATATCTTTTCATATCTTCTTTTGAGAACTTTGCTTCCTTGTGACAGTATCTTGTACTTTTGTATCTTTGATATCTTTGGCAACTTTTTGGATAATTTGTGACTTTAGTTAGGCCAATCTGTTTGCCTTTGGACTCTGTAGTTTGATTTGGACTTGGACTTTGCATCATGCTGTTTGAGACTTGAACTATGCAGTTTGACAATTTTGACTTGTGAATTTCAACTTTGTGCATTCATGATTAGCAAACAAATATTCATCCCTCTTTGTGAACCGGGAGAAATCCCGTGATTTGCAGAGAGGGCTAACTGATCCCAGTCAGTTGCCCTTAATGATGAACTTTATTTTTATCTGTCTCTTTTGTGCGCTTCAACTGACTTTTTCCTTCTTTTCTTTGCAGATAAATAATTAAATGGAGAGGAATAGCAAAAGATGAAGAATTGAAGATTTAGAAAAAATTAGGGTAGTCTTATTTTAAATTTAATTATTGTAATATTGTTATTGTAAACAATTTGTAAACAAAACAATTGTACAAATAAATTAAAGATAAATAGAAACTCTTTTTTATCCAGTTAATTCTTTTCTTCTTTTCAATTATTTATTTTATTATTTATAATTCTTTAAATTAAAATAATTGAAAATACATTCCAATCATTTAATCTTAGAATAATAAATAATTAAATAAACATTGCTTCAGCATTGATCAATTAAACCTGGCGTTTCCAACATCCAAAGCAAAACAAACAATCAATCACCGTAATTGCCCAGACGTTTTTTCCCTTTACTGACTTTAATCAAACATTGCAAATTCAAACCCAATGCAACCTTTTACTGATTCAGTCAAACAAACGTGAATTCAATCCAAATGCATTCTTTTACTGATTTAGTCCTACAATGCGAATTTAATCCAAATGTTTCAATCCACATCCCAGCATAACTTGAAAAGCACTGTAGAATTTAAATCTTTCCGAGAACGCGCGCACAAAAACCCTAATTCCTGATCAAATGCCAAAGAAGCGTTTGCCTGATCAAAGTTGAGCCAAAATCAACCAAAACCCTAAGCAACTGTATGAACTGTTCTAGAGCCATGAAAATCAATGAAAACCCTAATTTTGTCTGACTGACGAGAAAAGTCTGTTTGACCGATTCTTGAATCAATCTGAAAAATCAGGAAAAGCCTGAAGTTGTGATTTCTTGTGGAAAATTGCGAGGGCAAATTTTGGGGTAAACACTCATCATCAGGCAATCCTACACAGGTTCCTTCCTTCCAAGATGCAGTTTCACACGGACTCATCACTAGGCAACCCTACACAGGTTCCTTCCTTCCAAGATGAAGTTTTACACGGACTCATCATCAGGCAAACCTACACCGGCTCCTTCTCTTTCCAAGATGCAGTTTTACACGGACTCATCATCAGGCAATCCTACACAGGTTCTTTCCTTCCAAGATGCAGTTTCACACGAACTCATCATCAGGCAACCCTACACAGGTTTCTTCCTTCCAAGATGCAGTTTCACACGGACTCATCATCAGGCAATCCTACACAGGTTTCTTCCTTCCAAGATGCAGTTTCACACGGACTCATCATCAGGCAATCCTACACAGGTTCCTTCCTTCCAAGATGTAGTTTCACATAGACTCATCAGCATTCAACCCTACACAGGTTCCTTCCTTCCAAGATGCAGTTTCACACGGACTCATCATTAGTCAACCCTACACAGGTTCCTTCCTTCCAAGATGCAGTTTTACACTGACTCATCATCAGGAAACCATACACAAGTTCCTTCTTTCAACTTACAAAATTACAATTCAACAGGAATTCTTGGATGGCATCTGCAAGCCCATCTCCAACAGGATTCTATCACCTCTCCAAATGGCATCTTTAAGCTCATTCCCTCTACCATCACATTACCGAGTGAAAATTTTTGGGCACTCTAGTGTTCAATCATCTTCCACCTTCAAGTCACGAATGGTAGAATTACCAATCTAACTCTTCAGGTGTAAGAAGTTTGAACAGGGGCAGCTGTTGTACCCCAAAATTTGCCCTCTCAATTCTCAAGGCCTTTCTTACAAGGATTCTCAAGGTTCAAGCTTGCACAAGTACTTTGGAATTTTCCAGTACCAAAATTAAAAGGAAACTGTCAAAAAGGGAGAAAACAGATAAAAATATTATTTTTACAAAAAATTGGAGAAATACAAGTGTTCTTCATTTCAGCTCTTTCGATTGGCCTTTTGGCCTCTTTCGGCACAAGCTTGGCTTGCATCCTTCGATTGGCCTTTTGACCTCTTTCGACACAAGCTTGGCTTGCATCCTTCGATTGGCCTTTTGACCTCTTTCGACACAAGCTTGGCTTGTATCCTTCGATTGGCCTTTTGGCCTCTTTCGACACAAGCTTGGCTTGCATCCTTCGATTGGCCTTTTGACCTCTTTTGACACAAGCTTGGCTTGCATCCTTCGATTGGCCTTTTGACCTCTTTCGACACAAGCTTGGCTTGCATCCTTCGACTGGGCATGGGCCTCTGACACAGTTTGGTTTGGATTCACAAGGAAAAGAGCCTCTTGTAATCTATTTCATTTCCAAGGCAAAAGGCTCTCTTTTAACATCCTTCGATTTGCACCTCTTGCTCCCTATTTGTCTCTTTCGAATATGAACATTTTGTCTTTCGTTTGACCACATGTACCCCCTGGCGTGCAAGCTTTCGATTAGACATGAGCCACCTTAAGACACATTTGGCCCCTTCAAACGATGCACAAAGGTGATTCGTTCGAAGGACACTTGTTGGAAGAAAGTCAAACAATATGTTGGAAGAAGAATCTGGTCGAAGGAGGATCAAAATGAAAGGATGAAATATTCAAAGATGCTTGCTGCCAAGTTCAGGCATGGTACACTGGCCAAAACTGTTGCACAGCAGTCCTGAAACACTGCCCCATTCTTGCACCAAAACAGCATACAACCACTGTCCCTCGAAGGCTACAAAGAGCAGTTTACCCAAATTGTTCAAATTATTTTGTTTTCCCTCCAAAAGCTTCAGCCAACTTTGCCTATAAATAAGAGGCTCCAACACATGTTTAAGAGAGGATCTTGGGACCAGAGGAACGAATCTCCCAAATTTTCTCAAACACAACAAAATTCTTAAGTTCATCAACACTTGAGAAATCAAAACCCAGAATCCCAAACACTCACCTCCTTGATTCTGAAGAACGCCCCACACATAGAAGTTTGTTCAAACTTAAAGACAACCTTTTGTGACAACTCTTCGAACCAAAAGCAAACCCCCTGTGACTACTCTTCGAATTCCAGAAACGTCCAGGTAGCAGTTCAAGTTCGAATCCCACATCCATTCAAGTCCTGAAGCAAGGTAAGTTATTCTTACCTTTGAAATTTTTGTTTCATGGCATAACATGTAAATAATCTTTACGTTCGTTTGAAACATGTACATACCACTGTTCCTTTCGATTCCACCCTTTTAACATATTTTTCATAGCTATCCCTTTCGTTTTGCTTTCTGTTTACCTAAACTTGCTTTAACTGTTAAACTGTTTACCAAACAAATACTAGCATGGCCTCAGGCTATGTTGCCATTTAATGCTTTAAATGAAAGAAACATGAAACAGGAAATAGGAAACGAAGCTTCTGGCTTCTATCCTCTTTCTCCAGGTCGAACGAAAGAGACAACCAGGAGTATGAAACGAAGCCTTTGGTTTCCATACTGACTTCCAGGCCCAGCCAGAGACACGCTCACACTGATTTCACTGGCCCAATCGAAGAAGGCAACAAGGCAGAAAGACCCATCCAGAGGCACACTTGCACTAAGTCCAGGCTCAGACGAAAGACACTCCCATGCTGGTGCCAGCCTCCAATCGAAGTACATGACCTGACTGGTGCCAAAGCCTAATCGAAAGACGTGACTTTGCTATTGCCAGCCCCAATTGAAGGAGGCCAACAGAATGCAAATCGAAGGCTGCTACTGCCTGGGTCGAAATACACTCATTTTTCTTACTTTTATCTTATTTTTTCCTTCATATTTTTTATGCCTTTCGATATGGTTGTAATAGTGTAGGATTTATTTTTTTGCACTTTTTGTTACTTTTGTACAAATGCTAGTAACTAGGTGTGTATGGCAAGATAAAACCAACAAGTAGACAACCTAAAAATCAAAGATAAATGCATGCAATAAAACACACTTTGCACACATGCACCCTTAGGGTAATCTCACTTGTTGCCTCGGAAAATAGTCATGTCCCTCGAGCATGGGCGTTTTAGCAAAGACCCTCGATAAAAGATCGTAGTTCCTCGATGACCCTCGATGTTGCCTTCGGTAAACGATCTAGTCCCTAAAACGACATTGCTAAAACGTCCCATATGTTGCCTTCTATGACTATACAAACGTCCCATACTCGTCCCGTTCAAACATCCTAACGCAAGGTTGTTCATCAAACACAATGGTGAAACAACACTGTAAAAGGGTCAAAAACATAAGAAAAAAATCTTTGAGTAAAATAGGGTAGACAACTCTTAGTTACTTGATCAAAATCTTGCAAAACATCCTTGCCATTTTTCAAACACACTCCACAACACAACTTCAAAAAACAACTTTCAAAAACATTGAAACATCTTTTCAAAAAGACAAACACCTTTGTAAAACATTCAAACGAATTGTTACAAAGGTTGTCTAGACAAGGCATCTTTTTCAAAACATTTTCAAAACCACACACACAAAACTCCATTTCAAGCAATTGAAAAACAAAGGCAAGTGATCTAAAACAAGTAACTAAGAGCCCATGGATAACCATGGATGAAATGGGTGCTAGCACCTTCCCTTTTCATAATCTACCCCCCGAACCCACGAAAACATCTCAAAGGTCTTTCCTGTGCTTTTTGACCTTTCCTTAGGATAAAATAAAAAGTCGATGGCGACTCTTGCTAAACCGAAACATTTGCGAACACAAACGCAAAATCCCAAGTAAGTTCTCCCACCGTATCACATAGGAGATATGCTCGAAGTCTATATGGACGACATGATCTTCAAATCCATGGAAGAGATCGACCACACCCTCCACTTAAAGAAAGTGTTCGAGCAGGCTCGAAAATATCGAATGCGGTTCAACCCGGAGAAATGCACCTTTGGGGTACGAGCAGGCAAGTTCCTCGAATTCTACCTAACAGAATGATGCATTGAGGAGAACCCCGACAAATGTCGAGCATTTTATGAATTTCTAACGCCCACTTCGAAAAAGCCCATTCAAATCCAGAATGGCATGCTCACTTCTCTCTCTCTCTCTCTCTCTCTCTCTCTCTCTCTCTCTCTCTCTCTCTCTCTCTCTCTCTCTCTCTCTCTCTCTCTCTCTATTTGTGGTGAAATCCTCCCAACACGTGCCCCCCCTCTTCAAACTCCTCCGCAAAGAGGCAATTTTCAAATGGATGCCTGAATGCGAATAAGCTTTCGTTCACTTGAAACAGGCGATGTCATAACCACCCATCCTCTCCCAACTAGAGAAAGATGAAATCCTCTATCTTTATCTGGCCATTTCCTCCGAGGTAGTGAGCGCATCTCTAATCAGAGAAACTCTAGAAGGACAAAGACCAATCTATTTCACGAGCAAAGCCTTGCAAGGCCCTGAAATGAGATATCAACGAATTGAGAAGGTGGCCCTAGCCCTCGTTAATACGGCAAGGAGACTCAGGAATTACTTTTTGGTCCATACCATAGTTGTTCGAACAGACCAACCGATAAAACAGTTGCTCAGAAGACCTGACATGGCAGGCAGAATGTTGAAATGGTCCCAAGATCTCTCTGAATTAGACATCCAATATGAGAGCAAGAAAGCCCTCAAAGCTCGGGTATTGGCCGACTTCATAGCTAAAATGAACTTCCTCGGACCTCCGGATGGAGCACACAGGTGGACAATATTCGTCGATGGCACCTCCAGTTCGACCAGGAGCAGAGCTAGTATCGTATTGGAAAATGAAGAAGGAACCTTAGTCGAGGTCTCCCTTGAATTGTCCTTCCCGACATCGAACAACCAAGCCGAATACGAGGCATTCCTTGTGGGTTTGCGCCTGGCGAAAGATCTGGGAGCCGAGGAAGTTAAGATCTTCACCAATTCTCTACTAGTGGCTTCCCAAGTCCGGGGAGAATACCAGGTCAAAAACGACCAGCTCACTGAATATTGGACCCTAGTACAGGAAAGAAGGAAGAGATTCAAATTGGTAGGCGTGCAGCATGTTCCCCGTGAACTTAGCGCTCGTGCGGACGTCCTATCAAAATTAGCAAGCACAAAGAAGAAGGGAGGAAACAAGTCACTGATACGGGAAATCCTTCCTCGACCAAGCACCCAGAAACCGCCTTCAACCTTAGAAGTATTCTCCATAGGGGACAACGACTGCTGGATAACCCCCGTACACAACTACCTCACAAAAGGAAAGCTTCCTGTCGACTCTAAAGAAGTCGTCGTCGTCAGACGTAGAGCTTGCCTGTACGTTTTAGTTAAAGGCAAACTATACAGGAGAGGATTCTCCATTACCCTCCTCAAAATGCATCGATCAATGCAACACATATCGTATCTTGCTCGAAATCCATGAGGGGATTAGCAGCCAACACCTAGGTGGAAAATCCCTCGCCAGGAAAACTTTACGAGCAGGATATTATTGGCCCACCATGCAGCACAACACAGAAGAACACGTAAAAAGATGCGACAAATGCCAACGACATGCAAACATGTATCTAGCTCCACGTAATGAGCTAAAATCTCTCTCCTCTCCTTGGCCCTTTGTCTGGTGGAGATTGGACCTCCTCGACCCATTTGTGGTAGGGACCAATCAAAATAAATATTTGATTATAGCGGTCGACTACTTCACAAAATGGATAGAAGCTGAAGCTCTAGCCAAAATTACGTCCCAAAACGTCCTCCGCTTCTACAAAAGAAACATCCTCATTCAATTCGGCATTCCACAAGAGATAGTCATTGACAACGGTACTTAGTTCACTGATCACGCCTTTCAGTAATTCATCGCCAAGCTAGGCACCACCCAACACTTTGTCTCTGTCGAGCACCCCCAGACGAACGATCAAGTTGGATCTGTGAACAGGGCAATTCTCAGGGGACTTAAGCAAAAGATTAGACGAAACCAAAAGGATGTGGGTCGAGGAGTTGCACAACATACTCTAGGGATATCGAACAACGGCACATTCGTCGACCGGAGAAACTTATTTCTGACTAACCTACGGAATGAAGGCCATCATTCCCATAGAGATCGAGGAACCCTCCAGATGAACTGAGGCTCCCCCAGACGAGGAGATGGACGATGTTGCCCTTCGGAATTAGATCTAGTAGAAGAAATCAAAACGGGAGCGGCCCTACGAGAGGCCTCGCTCAAACAAAATATAGCCATGCGCTACGACACTAAGGTCATAGAATAAGAGTTCGAGGTTGGCAGCCTTGTCTCAAAGAGAAATCGCAAAGAATCTCACGAAGACAAGCTCGCAGCAAACTGGGAAGGCCCTTATCGCATCTGCACAAAAATGGGGACCGAGGCATACTACTTAGAAAACTTATAAGGGGAAAATTCGTTCTATCATGAAACACTGAAAAGCTAAAATAATATTACAGTTAAAAAACATTGATCAGTCAACAAATTTTATCGACAAGACAGACTCATCCAGGCCCGACCACGCGTGCATGCCTAGGTATAAGCTTAGCACCCAAAATATTTTGAAGGGGCGAAGCTTTGTTCTTGCAACGAGCGCGTCCTCAACCCGCCATGGATAACTCAATCGAGCTCCATCATCCTCGTACCACGACAGTAGAACGCCCGACTCGCAATGAGAAGTTCACTCCACCGAACTCAGGTCCCTCGAAAGGAGACCTGAGCTTCGACCCATACTCGATACTCACCCTGGTCGTTTGTCTAGTTTCCCCACACTGGCAAACATACAAACCTAAACAAGCAAGTCCCTGCTACGAACTCAGCAAAATAACAGTAAACATGCAAACACGAGTCAAATATTTGGAATAAACGACCACCATGGCCAGAAAATTAAAAAATATGATTGTCAAGGCCATTATTGTACAAATATTACAAAAGGGGAGGTCGTTAGCCCCCTCCCCATCCAAAAGAATAATTTTATGGCCCCACGAGCCACGCTTGTTCAAAAATTACATAAACGGGAAAAGGCCCGGAAAAACAAAATAACACTAATACGGCACGCAAGCCAGAACAGAATAAAACAACTAGCAGTCATCCTTCAGTCTCTTCCTCGACGACGGGCGATAACTGAGAAGGTTCCCCTGCACGCTGAGCGACAAACTCTTTCAGGTAGTCCGGGACCAGAATCTTGCTAGCAGCCACGTAGTAGTTGACCCCCATATCTGAAGTGTTGAGTTTGACCTCGGGCTTCAGCACGTGCATCTGCTTCACCGCATTCTCAAAAGTCCCCCCGGAGGTCGCTTGGGCATCATCCATCGCCAGTTGAAAATGAGCAACAAGCTCAGCCCGAGTCTTCAAATCCTTTGTGTCCTCCAGCTCATCTTTGGCGGGCGTAATCTCGACAGTCAGGGCTGCTACCTTCTCCTCCAGAACTATTTTTCGAGCAACAGGATTTTGCGCTCCTCATAGAGTCTTCCTAAATCCTCCTCGACAAGCCTTCAGACCTTTTCCTCATTGCTCCGCCCCTTTTTGGTTGCGGCCAGCTTAGCCAGAAGGTTCTTTAACTATGCCTCCTACGAAGAAATCCCCTCAGTGTAAGCAACGACCATCTCCAATATCCTCATTAAACCACTGGCCTCCTGCGCCAGTATCGCCCTCTTCTCCAGGCGGCCCAAGCCCTCAAGGTGAAGAGATTCAGCCCGAGGAAGTCGGAGAGCTGCACCCTTGAAAAATACTTTCTCCAGTCAGCAAGGAGGTAGGTCGTACGTCCCTTTCCCCTTCTCCCCAGTCAGATCAAAACTTCCCTCAGCACGTGACCTCTTCTCTTTCGAAGACACATGAGCAAGAGAAAGAGCAACCGTAGCTTGGCCCGAAGACGAATCTCCCGACCCTGAAGTAAGATCAGCCCTTGACCCAGTATGAGCGTCCTTCAAAGCCTTCTTCGCTCTAGCAGCAAGAGTCTTGGATATGTGCTCTTGGGCGGGATTCATGCTATCTGCAAAATAAACAAAAAGAAGCATAGTTAGCAAACGAGAACTCAAAAAGCAACGACCACGTGTAACTGTTCAAAACATAAATACCCAAATATTTGACAGGATCCTCGCTCTCGAGGAGCTCCTTGACGACTATAAGGCCATGCTTGTAGACAACCTCTCCATTCTTATCCATCACCGACCTGCCTCCCCGACCCACTCGCTGGATCTGAGGGATACGCACCACAAAGGCGGTCAGGACGACGAAGCTCTCCTGGTCCTCGACACTGAGTTCCCCTCCCTCTAAATGTAGGAACCTAATTTGTTATCAAAGTGATTCCTCGTCGACTGGAAAGGGAACTTGTAAACTAGTTTGATCACGGGCTCGCCCAACTCGTTCAAACAGGAGGCATCATCCTCGTTACATACCGGCACAGTCCTGAAAAAATTCAGCATCGCCTGGCTCAAGGAAGGATGCACCGGTACATATTCGTCCTTGAAATGACGGACAAACTCCAAATAGGCTTTAAACAGCTTCTCGTTGCCTTGCTTCAAGGCAACCCATCCCCACATACCTTCAATCCTTCTCCTCTGGAGATGGAAGCAGTAGAAGAACAAAGGGATAGTCACCCCAATCTTCAGGTAGTCGCAAACGATCTTGAACGCTTGCATGAACGCGATGCCATTCAGATGCAATTGGGAAGGAGCCAACTGAAGATGCCTGAATATGGTCACCTCGAAATCTGAGAAAGGAAGTCGAAGGCCCATCTCCCGGAACATGATGTCGTACATGGGAATTTGTCGTTTGTCATATTTCAACTAGATCCTACTATCTTTCCCAGGAATGTAAAACGACCACTCTCCCCAGTTTCTGTCCTCATGCGCGTATACCTCAGTAAAAACGTTATCTCGATGCTCGGAAAAGTAGGAGGGTCAGTCCCAAAGATCTTGGGCGACCCAGGATCGCAGGTCCTCGTTCTCGTCGGGACGGAACAGGCCACCTTGATCAGTAGGGGCCATCTCCACGTCACCTTCCCCCACTTGTCGTTCGAGTTGATCCAGCTCATCCTCGTAAATCTTCAAAATACTCGACGAACTACTCGTCTCGTCCGAAGAACTCCGTGAGGATCTAGAAGACTCACCCGAGAAGTCACCTCCGGTGTTGTCCGCCATAGTACCTGAAAAGCAGAGAATAAAGATGAGTTCATCATCAATGCCAAAACCACCCTTCCACCATTAATCAAGTGAAAGGGCGTTGATAAACGAGGATCGTGTCCTCGACCAGAACCCTTAATAAAGCACATAAACAACATGAAAAGTCCAACAAAACGACACATATCTTAAAAGACCGGCTACGACACATCGTGAAAAGTCTGAGGAGGACCCACAGCGGCTCCGACGATTCTAAACTACAGGACTACCGTCTGCCACCAACACTCCCCAAGAATTCCCTAACAGACAGGATCCTAAACCCTAACTGCATGCATTTCTAAGAAGAAAATCATGAAAGTCTGAACTACAAAAGCCAAATGACAATGAAAAATTAAAATCTTTCCAATTAAATAAGAAGGAAGGTTGAAAATAGCAGCGGCGAGCGACGAATCTCAAGAAACGACAGTGGTCGACAGGTGAGCAGCAACGAGCGGTACGAGAGTGGAACGAAAAAGATAGAACACCCTAGTTCTCTTGTATTTATATCTGGACCATCCTCACGTGGGAGACACACGCCTGGGAAACCCTAGGGCTGCCATCATTGCACCCTAGCCCATAGGCCATCATTGCGCCGCTTCGCCAGCGCGCTACTTGAAACATACTACTTCTTCGAGTTCGAGGCTCCGAACGACCAACTCCTCATCTCCCCGCGAGAAAGGCGCAACAGGCGATGCTCAGGCTCCCTGTATGACGCGCATTATCCAACGAGCATGTGTTAAAGTCATCACTCTTATGCCCAAAAGCAACGACTCAGGGGGGCTACTGTTCTGGACTGGCCCGACAGCCAGAGTGGGCCCAGTCTAACCCTTTCTTTCAACACGACCCATACGCCCATGGCTCGAATCTCCCCCACTACCCGTCGGGAAATATCGACCATTTGTCCTCCTGGACCGGCATTGACCCACGATGATTGACGAGCACCTCTCAATCTGCCCGACCTCAATTCGCACAGAAAACCAAGAACCGACTAGATTGTTGTCTATAACCTACCTCCTCCTTGAATCTAACGGCTAGTTACGGGCACACCTGCCTGGTATGACCAAATCCTGGCAGTTACCTATTTTTGAGGACCCGCATATTCAGGCCCAAAAATAAGAATCAATGGCCATGCGCCAGGGACATTATATAAACCCTCACACATGTGAGGGTCAGATATAGAATATTTACTATTCACCACTAATATCCTAATGCTTTACTTGTATCTCTTTGCTCTCACACTTACTTGATCGTTGGAGTACCTTGCAGGTACAATCCCCCTTTTCCCCTCCTTGACATCACAGTCTGATTGAAAATCATTATCCAACCACCTTACAGGTTCCGATCAACCGGTAAGATCATTTTTATTAATTTCAATCTCACATTAATTACTGCATTTAATAATTTGCAACATTTTTTATAATAAGTTTATTTCAAATCAATAGTCTTTTGGATTTTTCTTTTTTTAAAGCTACATGATATGCAGTATTTATGTAGTATGATTTCAATATTGGAGTTTTGATTATTTCTCCTGACAAAATTCCAACAAAATTCAAGTACAGAATCGAAGGTCCCCCTTGTTTGAATAATGAAGCTAAATATGAGGCTTTGATAGCAGGACTTGAAGTCTTGTTGGAACTTGGGCCAACTAAAATTGAAATAAAAGGTGACTCTTAACTGGTAATTAAGCAAATAACCAAGGAGTGCAAGTGCATAAAGGAAAATTTGATAATGTACTTCGTTATTGTAAATAGGCTGCTTTGAAAATTTGAATATGTGGATATCAAACACATTCCTAGACTGAAGAATCAAGAGGTCAATGACTTAACACAGATAGCCTCGAGATATAAAGTATCAAAATTTTTTTTTTAGAAGATTTGATCAAAGTGAGAGGAAAAGTAATGGCTACCAAACTTTCCCCTTCAGATCTCGAAAACTCAAGTTTGGGGTATGCGAATGAAGAAAGTTTCAAAGTCTTAGCCATCAATAGTTTGGCAGACACGGATTAGAGAAGTCCAATAATAGATTACCTAAAAAATCCTTCAGCAAATGCAGATAGGAAGGTTAAGTATCATGCGCTGTTATGTATTGATGGACAATAAATTATTCAAGAAAACACCAGAAGGAGTCTTACTCAAATGTTTGGGAGAAAATCTACTTGACATTGTCGAATGTTCATCGTAGGGTATATGGAGCACATCAAGCAGGTCACAAGATGAAGTGGCTTTTGTTTTGATATGGTATTATTGGCCCACCATGTTTAAAGACTGTACAGATTTTGCCAAGGGATGTCAGGAATGTCAAATTCATGCAGACATTCAACATGCTCCTGCAAGTGAACTGCATTCGATAATTAAGTTATGGCCCTTCAGAGGTTAGGCATTGGACTTAGTTGGAGAAATTCGACCAACCTCATCCAAAGGTCAGAGGTACATTCTAGTGGAAATTGATTATTTTACAAAATGGACTGAGGTAATACCTTTGGTGAATGTAGAACAAGAAACTATTATTGAGTTCATTCAAAGGCATATAATTTTTAGATTTGGGATCCCAGGAACTATCACAACAGACCAGGGATCATTTTTTACTTGTCGAAAGATGCAAGAATTTGCTAAGGAAATGAGATTCAAATTGCTAAATTCTACACCATATTATGCACGGGAAAACAAACAAGTTGAAGTTGCTAATAAGGTCATTATTGGTTTGATAAAAAGGCATGTGGGAAGAAATCCAAAGAATTGACATAAGACATTAGATCAAGCTTTGTGGACTTGTCGAATGTCTCCCGAAGAAGCAACTGATACTACGCCTTTTTTACTAACGTTTGGACGTGATACAGTTCTTTCAGTAGAAATACATTTGCAATCAGTGAGAATACAAAGGCAAAACGAAATACCTTCTGACTATTATTGGAAAATGATGATGAACGAGTTAATCGACTTGGATGAAGAAATATTGCATGCTTTGAAAATCTTAAGGTTATGTTTGGGAGTTTGAAAGGAAAGAGAGGGGAGGGATTTAAAAAATAGGAAAGATTAGGTGAAAATAGTAGAAATATTTTGCTTATGAGGGTTTTGGAGAGTTTGTTTTTCTTCATAACACCAAAAACCGCCTAATTTAGGGGAACTCAAAATTTGCATTGGAGAAGGATTTTGGAGGGCTTAATCAATTTGTTCAAATATAATTTTTGTTGTTATAGTATTTCAAAAATTAAAAATACATTAATGATAAACATTATTTTATCATTCTAAACAAAATCTTTTTTTCAAAAAATGTTACAAATTTCTTTATATTTAAAAAAAATAAAATTTGGAAGCCCTCCCTTCCTCTTCCCTCCAAACTCCCAAACATAACCTAAGGAGACAAAAAGAAAGAATAGCTAAAGCTTACAATAAAAGAGTCAGGGGAAAAGTTTTTTCAATTGATGATTTAGTTTGGAAGGTAATACTACCAATGAATCAAAAGAATAAACTATTAGGAAAATAGTCCCCACATTGGAAAAGACTCTTTCGAATCATTCAAACGTTCTCAAACAATGCTTATGAAATAGAGGAGTTGGCAGAGGATCGAAGAATCCTGAAGATAAATGGCAAGTACTTAAAGAAATTTAAACTCATGCTTCAGAATTAAAAATTGCATCAGAATAATAAGTCGAAAATCATGAAAGCTAACATGGTATTTAAACAAACAAAAAATGCCAAAATGGCTTTCTTCAGAGTTACATATTAAAAGATGCATGAAAAGTAGAAGTGGAAAATTACAAATGTCAATAAATTAAAATGGCAGTTGCATCTTCATCCTATCATACTTGATTTTCGCCAACCTTAACCCGTAGTCAATAAAGGACTATGCAGCCCGAAGAGCAGAGACTTCTTCTCCTAGTTTCTTAGATTTTTCGACATGATGAACGCTTTGAGCGATTTCCTTGTCGATCTCAGTGTGGTCCATATTTTTTATCTTTTTTTGACGAGCCTCTGCTTTGGAAATTTTATCTTGCAGTTGTTGGATTTGTTCCTTCCAAAGAGATATGGAGCGAGTCTGGACGTCAAACTCTTCTTGCGATATCTTGAAGGTTTTCTCCATGTGTTCAACTTTGGTGGAGGTTTCGAGCACTTTATCCCATTCAACTGCTTGAGTGGTTTTTTTCTCTTGAAGTTTCGACGCAACATCTCGTTCCCTGTTATAGTCTGCGCTAATTTGATCAATCAAACTACTTTTGTCGATCAAAACTTCAGCAACTTCAGGTGAACAAATGACTATATTGATTTGATTAATCAGTTTCTTCAACCCATAGCACCCATCGACATCCTTCTTCAAAGTATCAAATAAGTCAGCTTCAAATATCTTTTCTTTCACCTTTTGAAGAAGTTGTTCAAATGTTGCCACATTCGAACTTCCACTTGAAGTGGTCGAAGGGCTGGAATAGCTTTTATCCGAAGACGACCCTTTCTTGGTCATCATCAATTTGACATACTCAAGTGGACTCTTTTTCTTCAAAGCATCCAATTCCTCTTGAGAGAGTTGGGGTGAAATGTTGTTGTTATCATGTTGATTAGAAAAAGTAGTGTTGTCATTAGAATCAACGTGAGCATGAGTCTCTTCTTCTTCCTCATCATGGAAATACTTTTCAATGTCACCAGACAAATCTTCATCAATAAATTCTGTGTTGAGCTTCATCCTTTTCGGAGAAGAATCATTGGGGCTATCTTCATCTTATGCCTCGTCGAGAGGAACTCTTTTAGTTGTAATTTGACGTCCCTCGTGATCATTTCCAGATTGAGGAGAAGACTCTTTCTCAGGCTGCACCGTGGTGTCAAGTTGATTCACATTTGTAGACGATCCTTTGTTGGAATCTTTATTGGTGGACAAGAGGTGATACGAAGCACTGTTGCTGCTAGGAGGAACTTCATACTGAATTGGAGATTCAGTAGAAACTGGTTGAGGATCCTGCAAAAAGAAGAATGTAAGATAATTCAAATAAAAGACATCGAATATTGAAGGGAATAATATGAAAAAATCATACCTTCAGTCCTTTAACTCCAGGACTTGAATTATCACTCTCAATTCGCTTTAGAACAACGTTGTCAGGTGGTTGGGAATGACTTTGCTTCTTTGGTGCTAGGGGCAGTATTTCGACTGCAATAGTTTTTGATGGTTAGGAAGAGGCTGCATCAGAAAGTGTTGCTTTCTTCTTTTTCTTTAACTTCTTGGGTTTCGAAATAGTGAGGGATGCATCTTCATCAATTTCAACAATTTCTAGGTTTTCAACGGTTGATTTTTGTTTCTTTTGAGTGAGAGAAGGCTTTCGACTAGCCTGTAAGAGGCAAAAGAATTAGCGTAAGTAATGAAATATGAAAAGAAAATGAAAAGCCAAATTATACCTTAGATGTGGTCTTTGGTTGTTCACTATCTGGGATAACATTCTTCATTGCAGTGGTAGTTTTCTTTGGTGCATCCGTCAAACCTGTTGTTGAAATAAGTTTATGTTTCTTCATTTGTTTCTTTTCGACAACTAAAAGAATATTACAATAAAATACATATTAGTATCAATTGTGAAAGAGAAGCCATGAAGTTGATCAAAGGGATCAAGAGATCCTTTGGTTCCACACCTTCACATTCTGGAGAAAGCATTGTGACATGATTTAGATTAATATGAAGGAAGCCTTTGAAACTGTCCAGTGTATGCTTAGTCGAAACCACTCGTTCAACAGGTTTTACGGACTGTTGTTTTAAAAAGTTAAAGTAATTCCCATAGACGAACCAGTCTGGATAAGGAGGATAATATACCAGGCCAAAATCAGCACTAAGCAATTTAGGGAATTTTGGAGGTTCGTGTTTGAAAGCTAAGTCATACATATCTTCAGGTTTGGGATATGCAGGAATTCTCAAATGAGGAAGCATTTTTGTAAATTTCTCTTTTAGAATTTTTGCTGCATTATATATGCTTCAACTAAGATTAGTTGGCTCATACACAATTTCAAAGTACTTTTGGAACGCCTGGATCTCCTTGATGTGAGCCCGTGTACCTTTCTTGACATGATCTTGCACAGAGGCAAAAGTTTTTGTCAGATGCTGATAGAAGAGGGTGGCATCGAACATATTTCCATAATAATATTTCTTCCACCAAGAATCAAAGTCTTTTGTGCAATAGAAAGATGGATGGAAAGGGTTTGGAGTAAACTCAATAAAGTGGGCATAACGAGCCACACGTTGATCTCGATCAGAAAGAGAAAAGTTCATTTCATGAATGCAGAGTGCATTTTTCCTTTCGAAGAGTGGTTTGGGAATAAGCTGACAGAGTTAAAATTGTCGAGAGACAAAATTGGGTTGGTAGGTAAGTAAACTGATGTGACTTTTTATGGGAAATAGTCTTGTGACGACCAACCTTGGGAGTAGAAAAGATTTCCAGATGTCTAAGGTTTCTTCTTCTTGAGTTGGCGAAAGGTCGGAGAAAGATCTTGTAAACCACTCAGGACCATGAGTTCTCTTGACGAAGGGAGCCATCAAAGAAGTGAAGTTATAACATTTGACAAACATCATAACATACTTTATAAAGCACTCCTCTAAGTCATTCCCATCATCGTTTGGGGTCAATCGAACTAATCTGGTCCCCTCAATAGTTCGACTCTGAATCTCAAGATCCATTTCATCTACTTTTCCAAAGGTGGGGAGAGAGGGTTCGAACATGGCATTAAGCCACAATTGGAGGAGCCAATATGGTCCAGCCATTAGTAAATTGGTGCCTACTTAATACTTCTTTAAGACTGTAGTAGCTTCCTCAAGACATTTATATAGTCCAGCTAATATTAGTTCACTAAGGCATATGTTTCGACCAGAGTGAAGTTGATTAGCTAAAGTCAGGAATCTCTTAGCTACTTGTAGAGATTTTCTCCAAAAGATACACCTAGAAAGCCATAAAGCAAGAAAAGTTATATGTTCTACATCTGACACTTCATCTCCTTCAGCATGGTAATAATCGGTGTATTTGGTGAAGCCAACATGTTCAACTTTGAAATCAATGGTGTTTGTCGTTTTCTTAGTAGGGTCGAAGCCCAGTTATAGCAGCAATATCGAATAAAATGGGGGTAACCATTCCACAAGAAAGGTGAAAGGTATTATAGGTACCATCCCTGAAATACAAGGATGCCATCAAAATGTGTTGGCAATAGGTTGGCCCAACTTTCAACAGTTGGATTAAGTCAAAAATACCCATGTCTTTTCAGACTTGGGATTTCTTCTGTTCGACTTTAGCTAGCTAGTCGAGATATTGTTTATTATCCTTTGATGGGCATGACCTAAATAACCTAAAGGACTCAGTCATATGATTTAACTGAAAAGGGGTTTCTGAATTTGCAGAATCTGAAAGAGATTCTTCTTGAATAGTTTCTACAACAGATTCTTTAGAGTTTGTGTCAGCATTTTCAACTACATTCTTTTTTACCTTAATCTTAGTCGCTAGGGGTTTGGCTCCATGATATGTGGGGGAAAATTCTCTAAATTTCTTCAGATCATCAACATGGACTATAGGGCCTATATATTCTAGGGTTTTGCCTGCAAGAATAAGATGAATTATTACCTGAGATGCGTGGATAACTTGTTGTTCAACAGAAAGTGTTGGTGATGGAATCAACTCTTGATTTCCAAAAAGAACGGGTTTAGTGATTTGTTGAATAGGAGCGAATGCAACATCCTTAGTGTTTTATACATCTTTGCCTTATTTGTTACTCTTCTTTGTTGGTGCCATTGATGAAAAGCTTGAAGATGAATGTTAATTTTTGGAGGAAGAAGATGAAAGGTGTTCACAGTTTTTCTGAGAAGATGAAAGCAAATAAGAGTGAAAAGGTGTCTTTGAAAATGAAAAGAGTATTTATAGTGAACAAACCGTTAAATTTCATTTTTCAAATGGAAAAGATAGTGGGACATGTGTTGGAGTTTAATAAGCTGACCAATTGGTTGTTTTTTTGGGGAAACCACGTTTTAAACCTACTTTAATTTAGCAATGATGGAAACTGAATTACGCAAGTCTCGATGGGACATTTGGAAAGATGGTCATTATGACCATGACGTCATAGTAGTAAATAGTCATCATGAAGCAACTTTTGCGTCAAAATGAAAGGTTTTGCAAAAAATGTCTATTTCTCCAAGTATTTCGAAATACACATTTTTTAAGAAAAATTTGTTAGCTGAGAATTTCGACGACATATGACATTGAAAAATATGTAGAAATCGAAGGAAGTTTAGTGTTGTACCCCAAAATTTGCCCTCCCATATTCTCCAATAAACTGCCAAGCTAAGCTACAAAATTCCCCAAGAATTGCACAATGCAAAGGCCTCCATACAGTCAAAACTAGGGTTTGTGTGTTGATCAAGAAAAGGAAGTTTTCAAAGGCTCAATCAAGTCTCATATGCTTACAAACATGGTCAAGCATCCTCATATCAAGTTTTAAGGCATTCAGCTCAAGATTGTACAGTCAAAACCCTAAATTGCACTACAGTCAACTGTAGGGGCAAAATGGTCATTTGACAGTCAAAAGTTCAAATTTTTGGTCAATATATCATTTTGAAGCCACAAACATCATTTGATCAATGCTTGATCATGATTCTCAAAATTTGGCTCAGAAATCATCAAAGATGCAAAAGTTGCTATATTTGGACAGTTGAAAAAGTCAACTGAAATTGACCAGGGCATAACTTTCACATGGATTATCAGAAAAATTCCATCCAAAGCTCATTTTGAAGAGAAAGACATTTCCTACAACTCATCTTCATACTTCAAGTCCAAGAAATGCTCTCACAAAAAGTTATCAATTTCAACATTATAGGTCATTTTCAAAAGTCAACAAAAAGGGACTTTAAGTCAAAGGCCATAACTTGAGATTGGTAAATCAAAATGACATGGGACCAAAGGCATTGGTTAAAGGACTCAAAGACCTTTCCAAAATGTCCAAGAACATGTGAAAAGCTTAAAAATTGAGCAAGTTGTGCCTTGTAGAAGTTGGGAAATTTTTGTGAAATGGCAAAAGTCAACTATCATTGAAAATCCAATTTTTGACAAAAGGGCCCCATTTTTTCCACTTGGTTCATCCTTGTCATGCCACACACGTGTCCCATGGTTAATTTCAAGACCAAATATTGATTTTTTTTATTTTATTTAATTTTTGATGATTTAATTCATTTTTAATCTTTGAAAATTCAAATAAAATTTAAAAACCAATTGAATAGTGTCATGTGAACTTGGACAATTTCTATGTATCATGAACCAACTCAAGAAATCAGGCTAGGGTTCATTTGCACACTAGGTCTAGGTTTTGGCTAAAAAGGAGGAAAATGGTTAAGGATGAAAACCCTAGGACTTATTCTTTCCCAAGCATGAATTAAGGTGAGTTAGCAAGCCAATTCCATTCCATGATCATCACTGAGTCAAACCCTAGGCCTAAGACATTATAAGCTGCGCCCAAACAAGCTTTGGCAATGGGAAAAATTTTGGACAAAAACACAAAACTGAAAACTAGCTTAAAGGATTTTTCAAGGCTTGATTCAGATACCAATAGCTCCCTGAGGCACTCCTGAACAAATCCCAACCCCTAACTTCAATCAAAACGCGAAGAAGCAGTCACAACAACACAAACTGTACAGAAATTTATTTGAAATCGTGTTCTCAATTCTAAGCATGATCATTGCATTTTAATGGTAGATTCTTGTTCATTACAAAGTTTCTAAGCTAACCATAACTGTTAATTGAATTTTCGTGCACTTTTGGCCAAGTTACCATGTTTGGTTATTAGGGTTACAGGTTTTTGAATTTGGGGCTTTTGCAAACAAGGAAAATCAGAGCTTCAGACTATGGCCATTGAATTCATGGTGTTGAGACGGACACATACCACTATTCGCGAACAATTTATGGAGCCTATAGCTCTATTCGCTATTTCTCCAAAAGTAGCCTAACACCACACTTGCAAAACCGTGGCCATACACTTTTGTTTACAGGGACGCGAAGACGAAGATACCGTGGCGCTTGCTGATACGTTGGTTTAAAAAACGCGCGCGTGGAATCATTAACGTTTGTTTATTCTTTTTATTATTTATTAACTATATTATGTTAATTGAAATCAAGTAGCTCAGCTGGCAAGCTCTCCATGCGTTAACCTCAATGACCTGGGTTCAAGTCCCAGGTCTGGCCAATTTCCACATTATTTTTCAAAACAAAATTCTATGCTTTACTAACTTCCAGGTACACCATATGCCTCCGTCCTCAAGACATACACGTGTCCCAGATGATCATCCAAGGGCTCAGAGTCAAGGTGCACCATGAACAAAAGTCAATGCATTGATACACAAGCCAAAAGGTCAATGGACTTCAAAGTCTAATGGGCCAAATTCCAGGCCTGGACCCTCCAAATTGGGGTTACCCCCCCCCCCCTGGTTTGCATGTTTTATATTTTTCTTCTTACCTTTATTTTTGCTATTTTATCTATTTTATTGTTTCAACATAATTAGTTTATTTTTACTATAAAATATAAAAAACATTCAAAAAAATCAGAAAAGTCAAAAATTTTAATAATTATTTTATTTTAAATATTGTTTTTTTTTTGTATAAATAATAACATGTAAAATGTTTAGTTTTAATTAAGTTTTCAACTTTAATTCCTTTTAATAAAAATCAAAAACAAAAACATAGAATTAGGTTAATGACTTTTTCCTTTTAACTTTCCTTGTTTTTTGCCATAGTATTAGTGTTTTTCATAATTAAACTAGGGTTGCATTTTAGGTTAGATTTTAATTCTTTTAATAACTAAAATCCAAAAAAATAGAGTTTAGGTTTAATAACTTTTTATTTTCTTTTTTTTTTTTATAATAATATTATTTATTTATTTAATGCACATAAATTAATTTAGAATTAAATTAGGTTAAAAGTCAATATTTTCATAATAAACTTAAAAGACATTAGAACTAGGATTTTAATTTTAATTAACTTTTCTTTTTTTTTCTTTTAAATCTAAAAAACACAAAAATACCATTTTTCATTTAATTTTAATTTTAGATAACTTAATTATTTTAATTCTTTTAAAGGGTTCAACGCCCTCGCATTTGATTATTTTCTTTTTTTCGCGCGTTTCATTTATTTCTTTTGTAAATAGTTATGTATATGTACCAAAGCCGTGTAATAGCTATTAGACATTTCTTTTCTGCAATTTATTTTAAAACGGGTCTGGATTAATTTGGCGTTGTAGACCCTCGCCTTTGTAATATCGTAGGACTTTTATCTTTTCCGCACTTTAAATTCCCGCACATTTAACTGTTAAACAATAACATGAAAGAATGAATGCCCAAAAATAAAATCGAATCGTTAGATCACCAATGCATGACAAGACAAACAATAAACTGAAAATGACACACAATTCGCACACACCACCCCTAGGGTACGCCTCACTGTTGCCTTTCGAAAGGTGGTCGTCGAGTATAGGACGTTTTAGTAAGTCTTTATGTCCATGACATGATCCAGTTGCCTCGAAACGGTTGCCTCGGAAAATAAAGGATCAATGGCATAAGGGTAGCTTCTAAGGTGTCCTACTGTTGCTCTGGTGACCACCACGTCCCTAAAACTCGAATTGACCCGAACACCTCCAATGGTGGTGCTACCTACCTCTCAATGGTGGGATGGCACTACTTTAAAGAACATCTACACAGACGAATTCCTTAGGGTAGGTAGGTTCTCAAGGTACTTGCTCTAATTTCAAACAAATCAAAACATCTTTTCACACCGACACACTTTCAAAAAACTTTCAAAACAAACTTTTCAAACACTCTGACGTACGAGTTGAATTGAAACTTTTCAAAGAATATTTTTGAAACCCACATTGAAAAGCAAGCAAACATTTTGAAAACACATTGAGCAAGTATCTAAGAGCCCATGGATAACCATGGATAGAAAGGGTGCTAACACCTTCCCTTTCTATAACCTACCTCCCGAACCGAGAGCAATCTCTTAAAAGGAATTTTTCTGTGCTTTTGTCCTTTCCAAATTGGAGAAAATAAAAGACGGTGGCGACTCTTGCTTACCGCGACATTTCGCGAACCAGCGTTAAACAGTCAGTTCCAGATCCACCGATCACAGAACTGGCGACTCTGCTGGGGAGTAAAACTTAAAGTGGGGTGTACCTTAGGATTAAGATCACTGTGTTTTCAATTGCTTTCTTTGCTTGCTTATTGTGGGTTGCTTGGGAGTTCTATAGATCCTAACCCGGATCTGGGGATACCTTCTTAGAAAGTAGCAACAAGGCTGTGAGGGAACTGTGCGGGGTATACCGACATGGTTGAAACAGTCTGCTACGTTGATGTGGCACTTTGGTGTGTACCGGTAACCCTTGAGTCAGTCAAGGAGAGTACGGGGCCTCCATGTGGTGTCATGAAGCATCAACAGACCTTAGGAACCTTAATTGAACCATCTTGGCCTCTTTAGGGTAGTGAGATAACTGACTTTGGTGCAGTCCGAGGTTGGTTGATACTCGATACTACACTCAATTGAGGGTTGCTTTCCTGGAATATTTCGGTCGCCAGTTCAGTGGCTAAATCGAAACGATGAACAATGAAAGCAATCACGTGATATTGGGAACCTTAGAACCCGGTTACTTTGATTAGGACAGGTTGAACCCACCAACTTCAAGAGGGTACTACCCAGACCCCATGCTGGCCTAAACCTAAGGGCTCTCTCTTGTGTGACTTGTGTGCCTTAGTACTTGACTATCTGCATGCTTGTGATCTAACACTTGTTTCTTGCAGGTTTGTTTCAGTCCTTAATTAGGACTCATAATAGGGTTACTGACATCACCCCATGCATACCATGACATCATACCATTGCATACATCCTAACCCATTTCAAGGATCTCAAGGGCTTGTGATGCAGGTCAGGACGAATCAACTGTCCCAGCAAGGGGCAAAGAGGATTTATTTTCCTCTAGACCAGGTTGTCAGGGGCTATGACCCACTTGATATGGTGAGCTTTTGACCCTTGGAGAAGGACTCTCAACAATATGAAGTACCTTCAATCAAGCCACCAGTTTCCAATGCTAACTATTTTCTTGTTTACCCCACGAGATTCTTGAAATCATTGCATGCATGTCATACATCTCGTTGCATTACAGGTATCCCCTTGACAGGTTGCTTACTGTTCTTCGCTGTTTATTTCAGCACTATGAACCCTGAATCATCAACCGAGGCATCTATCAAGGCTCTTCAGGCGCAGAACGCCCAATTTCAGGCGCAGAACGCCCAGTTTTAGGAGCTGATCAAGGGCTTGGCTCAGGGTCAACAAGAGTTGAAGACCATGCTGCTGAAGAAGACTAAGAAGAAGAGGAGGACTGTGCTATTTAACACTGGGCGCAGACTCGGGAACACTTTGGTTGAAGCTGAAAGGACTCCTCCATCTGTGACGGAAGGTAGTCACCAAGAAAGGGAGGTCCCTACTCCCGTGGGCTCTGACACTGAAACAGACTTCAACGACGAACAGTACCCTCCTGCTGAAGACCGGTACAAACAGCTGGAAGACAGATTAAAGGCTATGGAGGTTCAGCAAGTGCCTGGACTGGATTTCGGAGACTTGGGGTTATCTACTGGGGTGGTGATTCCACACAAGTTCAAGGCACCTGCCTTTGTGAAGTATGACGGGGCTTCCTGTCCCAAGATGCACCTCCGTTCTTATGTAAGGAAGATCCAGCCTTACACAGCAGACAAGAACCTTTGGATCCATTTCTTCCAGGAGAGTCTTTCAGGGACTCACCTCGATTGGTTCTATCAGCTGGATGGAATCAGTATTCGTAACTGGGAGGATCTGGCCACTGCTTTTTACAAGCAGTATCAATATAATGCCGACCTTGCCCCCACACGTACCCAACTTCAGGGTATGTCGTTAGGTGCAAGTGAAGGTTTTAAAGAGTACGCTCAGAGGTGGAGAGACCTAGCTGGCAGAGTGCAGCCACCGTTGACTGATCGGGAGTTGGTAGACACGTTCTTGGGGACCCTGTCTGGTCCATTCTTCAACCACTTGATTGGGAATTCTGCTGCTGGGTTTACAGATCTAATCTTGACCGGAGAAAGAATCGAAGCGGGCATCAAGTCAGGGAAAATACAGAATGGTGACTCCTCGAACACTGAAAAGAAACCATCCAGGAGGGAATCTAGTGCTGTCAACGCATTAGCTATCGCAAAACCGGCCGGTGCTCCTCAGCGTCACCATCAACAAAGGGAAGAGAGACCTAAGAGGCAATTTACTCCCCTCGGCATGACCTTGTCACAAATATTGCCACAGTTGCTGGAAACCAAGTTGGTAACCCTCATGGACCCTCCAAAGAATCCTAACAGGACACCCTCGAGGTACAATCCCAATGCTCGCTGCGCCTATCATTCCGACAGCCCGGGGCATGCTACAGATGACTGTTGGACTTTGAGAAACAGGGTTCAAGATCTGATTGACGCAAAGGAAGTCCAGCTCGACTCTCCAGAGGCTCCCAATATGATCACTGCTCCCTTGCCAAGACATGGCTAGGATTAGTTTTTGTTCATTCAAATATTCAAGTTGTAATTTTCTTTCAATTGTTCAAACATTTTATTTCATGTCAAACTTGGTTATTTCATTAATGCGTTACACATGTCTGTTTTGAAGTAATTATTTCATATTCACTATGTGCAAATTATTTTCATATTTTTTTTCTGATGATCAACGTTCGACTAATAATTCTAAGCCTCTTGAGGGAGGATGACGAAAACGATACCACGATTTACAGTATGCTTTTGAACAGACCCCGCTGATGAGGTACAGGCATTGTTTCAACCCCTAAACACTGGAGTTATAAGGATGATAATCCCTCGCCAACCCATCAGAGCCAAAGGAGTAGGAGTTTTATTTTCGAAAATCAAAACCCTTAATCATAACCTGGGGCAGGGTAGTTCTCTCAGTTGATCCAAGTGCACAATGAATGGCACCAAATGAGTTTTTTCAAAAACAAAAGACAGTGATGGTTCCGAACAATCATAAGGACAGGCAGTCATTATCAAAAAAAATCATAAACGAAAAGCCCAAGAAGTCAAAACCTATGAAAAGAGACTTACGAAACTGGGGCATCCCGCTGACTGTAATTCCAAAAAGGAAACAGTTCAGGCAAAAAAAGAAAGGGATAACAAAAATCAAGAAAGAGGTCTCACAAACCCTCAACAAAAAGTGACTGCCTAGTCAGAATAAATCATCAATGTTTGGACCATCACCGGAAAATCAGAGCAAAGACTCAAACAAAGTCTAACGTATGATCAACTGAGTTTAGGTTTGGAGAACATCACGAAGAACGGGTGGGTACAAATAATTTGAGCCTTTACCCTTTGTTTCTTAAACCGTGAACCAGGCCACGTTATAACCCTTAAAAAGTCCTAGCTGAAGTACGGGTTAGTTCGAAAGCATACTGTTACGAAAGGTGTCCTGACTCCTGAAGGCCTACGGTAAATACAGAGTTGACATCATGTTTTACAAACATCCACATGTTTTATGAAAAAATGCATTTTCAAAATCTTCAAGACAGACATAGGCTTTGCATTGTTAAACATAACTTTGTTTGCATATGACCTTTTGTTTGAACAGCAGAGAAACTCACACGATGAATACCTAGTGAACAGAAGCGCTTCCAATCAAGGGGCACAACATGATCATGGTCCAATCATCTGGGGTAGTTCAGTCAGGATTCGGAGAATCTCTCAAAGGCCAAATAGCCTGGGGCAAACCTCCGCTTGAGTCACTTGGGGCATTTCAACAACGAACCTGGCCTGATCAAACACCTTCTGGTGGCATGACAAAACACTTCTAACAGGGGCAACTCCCTACATTCTGAGAACATGGACGTAGTCGGAAAAATACTACGCACAATCAAAGGCCCGCTAGGTTGACACACCTAGGCAAAAATAAGGGTTTCCCGGCGAACCAAAAAGGTTCGTGCAGGATGAAGGGATGAAATGAAAAAATCTGTACACCCGGCAAGTCGAAAACCTGAAAAGGCGGCTTGGGCAAAAAGGGGTATCCCGGTGGACTGAAAACCCGAAAAGGCGGTCCAGGCAAAAGTTAGGGATCAAAGCGTACGAGTATGTCCCAGCATCTCGGCACCTGCCTACCAGAAGACTCGTCAAGTACTCCCACAAGTGCCTCCTCCCACTGAAACTGGGGCAATAAGGAGTTGTCTAAAAGATCCGGTTGCTCTGTCCATCATAGGTTCGGCTAAAGAATGCGACCCAGATATTTTCACTCCCCGCAGAACACGAACGCGTCGTCCGGCTTTGTTCAAAGAGTTATTTCCTTAATAAGATATAACTGGGTTATCCTCAGCCAATAGCCACGGAAAAGACCGTCCTCAGTAAAGTCTTATCATCCCCAGCGGAAGCAAAAGCTTATTCTCCAACATCAGCCCAGGAGTGACTTCCCGGCACCCGTCAAGGATTTATTTTCCTAGACGAAAGCATACATTCATAAACATCACATTTTCGTACATCATGACACATGCATGTACGCATCATGTCATACAATTGCATTTATGCCGTTGCTTGATTCATACCACGTACTGCATATAACTGACCTTTACCTTTCAGGAAGGATACAGTTGAATGATCAGCTATGTCAAAATAGACAAAACACCGTCAGAAAAGACAAATCCCGTCATAAGAGACAAATCCGGTCAAAGAATACAAATCCAGTTTAAGTCAATGCCTAAAGATTCCTCTGATACAATTCGTCGTGATAGACACTCGTCATGATAGACACTCGTCGTGATAGACACTCGTCGTGATAGACACTCGTCGTGATAGACACTCGTCGTGATAGACACTCGTCGTGATAGACACTCGTCGTGATAGACACTCGTCGTGATAGACACTCGTCGTGATAGACACTCGTCGTGATAGACACTCGTCGTGATAGACACTCGTCGTGATAGACACTCGTCGTGATAGACACTCGTCGTGATAGACACTCGTCGTGATAGACACTCGTCGTGATAGACACTCGTCGTGATAGACACTCGTCGTGATAGACACTCGTCGTGATAGACACTCGTCGTGATAGACACTCGTCGTGATAGACACTCGTCGTGATAGACACTCGTCGTGATAGACACTCGTCGTGATAGACACTCGTCGTGATAGACACTCGTCGTGATAGACACTCGTCGTGATAGACACTCGTCGTGATAGACACTCGTCGTGATAGACACTCGTCGTGATAGACACTCGTCGTGATAGACACTCGTCGTGATAGACACTCGTCGTGATAGACACTCGTCGTGATAGACACTCGTCGTGATAGACACTCGTCGTGATAGACACTCGTCGTGATAGACACTCGTCGTGATAGACACTCGTCGTGATAGACACTCGTCGTGATAGACACTCGTCGTGATAGACACTCGTCGTGATAGACACTCGTCGTGATAGACACTCGTCGTGATAGACACTCGTCGTGATAGACACTCGTCGTGATAGACACTCGTCGTGATAGGCACTCGTCGTGATAGACACTCGTCGTGATAGACACTCGTCGTGATAGACACTCGTCGTGATAGACACTCGTCGTGATAGACACTCGTCGTGATAGACATTCGTCGTGATAGACATTCGTCGTGATAGACACTCGTTGTGATAGACGCTCGTCATGATAGACACTCGTCAGTGTAGACACTTGTCGTTATAGACATTCGTCATAGACACTAGTCGCTATAGACACCCATCGTTAAAGACCACTCGTCCTTGGAAACAACCTGTCAGTAGAGACAACTTCATCACCGTTTGAAGATCCAGACCCAGCTCCTGTAACCAGTCAGGACATATCTATACCAAGCATCTGAAAACCAGCTCCTGCGACGTGTCAGGTACTCATTTTCTTTTGCAGGTATGCAGGTTCTCGCTAAGGAATCTCTTACGCGATCAACATCCAGATGGCATCTATAAGCCCATCATCCTACCCATCAATCTCTAAATGGCATCTATAAGCCCATTCCCCCACCACACTGCTACCATGTGAGCGCAAATTTCTGGGCACTCTAGTGTCCAATCATCTTCTACCCTCGGATTACAAAAGGCACGTCAGCCAATCTCCATCCTCAGGTCTAAGAAGATTGAACAGGGGCAACTGTTGTACCCCAAAATTTGCCCTCCCATATTCTCCAATAAACTGCCAAGCTAAGCTACAAAATTCCCCAAGAATTGCACAATGCAAAGGCCTCCATACAGTCAAAACTAGGGTTTGTGTGTTGATCAAGAAAAGGAAGTTTTCAAAGGCTCAATCAAGTCTCATATGCTTACAAACATGGTCAAGCATCCTCATATCAAGTTTTAAGGCATTCAGCTCAAGATTGTACAGTCAAAACCCTAAATTGCACTACAGTCAACTGTAGGGGCAAAATGGTCATTTGACAGTCAAAAGTTCAAATTTTTGGTCAATATATCATTTTGAAGCCACAAACATCATTTGATCAATGCTTGATCATGATTCTCAAAATTTGGCTCAGAAATCATCAAAGATGCAAAAGTTGCTATATTTGGACAGTTGAAAAAGTCAACTGAAATTGACCAGGGCATAACTTTCACATGGATTATCAGAAAAATTCCATCCAAAGCTCATTTTGAAGAGAAAGACATTTCCTACAACTCATCTTCATACTTCAAGTCCAAGAAATGCTCTCACAAAAAGTTATCAATTTCAACATTATAGGTCATTTTCAAAAGTCAACAAAAAGGGACTTTAAGTCAAAGGCCATAACTTGAGATTGGTAAATCAAAATGACATGGGACCAAAGGCATTGGTTAAAGGACTCAAAGACCTTTCCAAAATGTCCAAGAACATGTGAAAAGCTTAAAAATTGAGCAAGTTGTGCCTTGTAGAAGTTGGGAAATTTTTGTGAAATGGCAAAAGTCAACTATCATTGAAAATCCAATTTTTGACAAAAGGGCCCCATTTTTTCCACTTGGTTCATCCTTGTCATGCCACACACGTGTCCCATGGTTAATTTCAAGACCAAATATTGATTTTTTTTATTTTATTTAATTTTTGATGATTTAATTCATTTTTAATCTTTGAAAATTCAAATAAAATTTAAAAACCAATTGAATAGTGTCATGTGAACTTGGACAATTTCTATGTATCATGAACCAACTCAAGAAATCAGGCTAGGGTTCATTTGCACACTAGGTCTAGGTTTTGGCTAAAAAGGAGGAAAATGGTTAAGGATGAAAACCCTAGGACTTATTCTTTCCCAAGCATGAATTAAGGTGAGTTAGCAAGCCAATTCCATTCCATGATCATCACTGAGTCAAACCCTAGGCCTAAGACATTATAAGCTGCGCCCAAACAAGCTTTGGCAATGGGAAAAATTTTGGACAAAAACACAAAACTGAAAACTAGCTTAAAGGATTTTTCAAGGCTTGATTCAGATACCAATAGCTCCCTGAGGCACTCCTGAACAAATCCCAACCCCTAACTTCAATCAAAACGCGAAGAAGCAGTCACAACAACACAAACTGTACAGAAATTTATTTGAAATCGTGTTCTCAATTCTAAGCATGATCATTGCATTTTAATGGTAGATTCTTGTTCATTACAAAGTTTCTAAGCCAACCATAACTGTTAATTGAATTTTCGTGCACTTTTGGCCAAGTTACCATGTTTGGTTATTAGGGTTACAGGTTTTTGAATTTGGGGCTTTTGCAAACAAGGAAAATCAGAGCTTCAGACTATGGCCATTGAATTCATGGTGTTGAGACGGACACATACCACTATTCGCGAACAATTTATGGAGCCTATAGCTCTATTCGCTATTTCTCCAAAAGTAGCCTAACACCACACTTGCAAAACCGTGGCCATACACTTTTGTTTACAGGGACGCGAAGACGAAGATACCGTGGCGCTTGCTGATACGTTGGTTTAAAAAACGCGCGCGTGGAATCATTAACGTTTGTTTATTCTTTTTATTATTTATTAACTATATTATGTTAATTGAAATCAAGTAGCTCAGCTGGCAAGCTCTCCATGCGTTAACCTCAATGACCTGGGTTCAAGTCCCAGGTCTGGCCAATTTCCACATTATTTTTCAAAACAAAATTCTATGCTTTACTAACTTCCAGGTACACCATATGCCTCCGTCCTCAAGACATACACGTGTCCCAGATGATCATCCAAGGGCTCAGAGTCAAGGTGCACCATGAACAAAAGTCAATGCATTGATACACAAGCCAAAAGGTCAATGGACTTCAAAGTCTAATGGGCCAAATTCCAGGCCTGGACCCTCCAAATTGGGGTTACCCCCCCCCCCCCTGGTTTGCATGTTTTATATTTTTCTTCTTACCTTTATTTTTGCTATTTTATCTATTTTATTGTTTCAACATAATTAGTTTATTTTTACTATAAAATATAAAAAACATTCAAAAAAATCAGAAAAGTCAAAAATTTTAATAATTATTTTATTTTAAATATTGTTTTTTTTTTGTATAAATAATAACATGTAAAATGTTTAGTTTTAATTAAGTTTTCAACTTTAATTCCTTTTAATAAAAATCAAAAACAAAAACATAGAATTAGGTTAATGACTTTTTCCTTTTAACTTTCCTTGTTTTTTGCCATAGTATTAGTGTTTTTCATAATTAAACTAGGGTTGCATTTTAGGTTAGATTTTAATTCTTTTAATAACTAAAATCCAAAAAAATAGAGTTTAGGTTTAATAACTTTTTTTTTTTTTTTTTTTTTTATAATAATATTATTTATTTATTTAATGCACATAAATTAATTTAGAATTAAATTAGGTTAAAAGTCAATATTTTCATAATAAACTTAAAAGACATTAGAACTAGGATTTTAATTTTAATTAACTTTTCTTTTTTTTTTTCTTTTAAATCTAAAAAACACAAAAATACCATTTTTCATTTAATTTTAATTTTAGATAACTTAATTATTTTAATTCTTTTAAAGGGTTCAACGCCCTCGCATTTGATTATTTTCTTTTTTTCGCGCGTTTCATTTATTTCTTTTGTAAATAGTTATGTATATGTACCAAAGCCGTGTAATAGCTATTAGACATTTCTTTTCTGCAATTTATTTTAAAACGGGTCTGGATTAATTTGGCGTTGTAGACCCTCGCCTTTGTAATAGCGTAGGACTTTTATCTTTTCCGCACTTTAAATTCCCGCACATTTAACTGTTAAACAATAACATGAAAGAATGAATGCCCAAAAATAAAATCGAATCGTTAGATCACCAATGCATGACAAGACAAACAATAAACTGAAAATGACACACAATTCGCACACACCACCCCTAGGGTACGCCTCACTGTTGCCTTTCGAAAGGTGGTCGTCGAGTATAGGACGTTTTAGTAAGTCTTTATGTCCATGACATGATCCAGTTGCCTCGAAACGGTTGCCTCGGAAAATAAAGGATCAATGGCATAAGGGTAGCTTCTAAGGTGTCCTACTGTTGCTCTGGTGACCACCACGTCCCTAAAACTCGAATTGACCCGAACACCTCCAATGGTGGTGCTACCTACCTCTCAATGGTGGGATGGCACTACTTTAAAGAACATCTACACAGACGAATTCCTTAGGGTAGGTAGGTTCTCAAGGTACTTGCTCTAATTTCAAACAAATCAAAACATCTTTTCACACCGACACACTTTCAAAAAACTTTCAAAACAAACTTTTCAAACACTCTGACGTACGAGTTGAATTGAAACTTTTCAAAGAATATTTTTGAAACCCACATTGAAAAGCAAGCAAACATTTTGAAAACACATTGAGCAAGTATCTAAGAGCCCATGGATAACCATGGATAGAAAGGGTGCTAACACCTTCCCTTTCTATAACCTACCTCCCGAACCGAGAGCAATCTCTTAAAAGGAATTTTTCTGTGCTTTTGTCCTTTCCAAATTGGAGAAAATAAAAGACGGTGGCGACTCTTGCTTACCGCGACATTTCGCGAACCAGCGTTAAACAGTCAGTTCCAGATCCACCGATCACATTTAGCTTTGGAAGAAAATATGAAGATGTTTCACATGGTCTTCGACCGACCAAAATATGAATAATTTGGTTATGATTGAATAAGTCACAAAGGTTCTCATGTTGTAGAATATATGGAACTTAAGGAATATGAAGATTCGAAATTTAAATCATTTCGACACATCATGTTGTTTTGGCATTTCGAATTAGACAAGGATTTGAATTCAAATGCTTTGGTCTTATCCAGAAGGACGCGTGGAAGCCTGACGATTCGAAGAAGCATGCAAGACTCGAACGTGACACTTTTGTAGAGAAAGACTGTTAGGGTCGAATTAGTATAAATATGGATCTTTGTATTAGGATTCAAGATGTTCACTTTGTACAAATCTCTCATATAAACTCGAAATACCAGTGTTAGAGAAAAGAGTCATTGAGAATGTACGTATAGAAACACAATTTTTATATTCAAAGTCATTTACATTAAATCAAATTTTTTGCCTTTGTTTAACATTTCAGTCGAATTCCTTTACATTTCCAGTTTTTACTTAAAAACCTTTTACCTTTGTCTGCAAACTTTAGCCTTTACTTTTACCTTTGTTGTATTTATCTTTTCAACATAGAACAACATGTAGGAATATTAAAACAAACACAATATTCGACACATGTTCTAGGATCAATCTAATCGATACTGCGAGTAACCAAAAATTATCTTTATTTTAGAAGACTAGCGATTGTTTACCAAATTTCACGGCAAACAGCCTAGCCAACCCATTTAAATATTTTGGCCTACCAGACCGAAACAGGCCAGGTCAACCCATTTGACTGGTCTACTTCTTACCCTTGATGTCATCCAAGGCGATAAATGATGAGTGTAGTAGTACAACAACTTGGGTTAATTTAGACTCGACAAGTTCTACAAGTCTTGGCTAATAAGTTAAAGGGAAAGGAAATATCACCACCAATCAATCACCTTAGTAAATTAAGCAATATACATTTGTGATTGTAAGTTTATTTATCTATTGGTCTCGTCAAATCCAAGTAATTGATCAAAATCATATATTTGATAAGGTTGTCAAAATCGAGGTCTTGAATAAGATCGGGAGGGAATAATAATATCGTAAAATATAAGATCGTAGTTAAGATCGGAAGAACTTACTCAATTATTTTTGTAAGATTGAGAGATGGTAGCAAGATCTCTAAACATAAGATCATAACAAAAACCGTAAAATACTTCTTAAACGAAAAATAATACTACATATTTGAAGTATTTTTACATGATATTTTCATAGGCACGTGTATTCGTGGGAAAATAGACGTCGTCAGACCGAAATTGTGCATTTGTATCTTGTCATCCTTCTAAGCTTGTAATGGTGGAGGTAGGAAAATACGGAATTGACCTATCACACATATTCATTGATTTTTACCAATTTTTTTCCCCACAATTTGACTACCACACGCGATTCTACTTAACATCTAGATCGTTCGGGGTGAGTGAGATCGTAAAATCGTGAGATTTTAAGATTTAAATCATGATTTTCAAACATGCTATTACAACAAACAAAAACAAAAAAGAAACACCACCAGAGTCTAGTGTAAGTGGTTGGTGCATGTTAAAATACGAGACCAAGACATTTGAATAAACCGTGTGTTTTGAAGAGCTCTATAGGAACTTCATTACATATAGAAAGGTTACATCTAATTACATGATATAGTCGATGTAGGACTATTCAATATACAAATATTCTTAACACTATATATTTACAAATATCAACACTCCCCCTCAAGCTTGAACATATAAGTCAAATGCACAAAGCTTGTCACATATATAATTAGTTTTGGAACTTCGCATGATTTTTGTAAACACATCTTCCAATTGATCATTAGAGTTGACAAAGCTTGTGATGATGTCGCCTGATTCAATATTCTCTCTGACAAAGTGACAGTCTATCTCAATATGTTTGGTCCTCTCATGGAAGACTGGATTTGAAGCAATGTGAAGTGCATCTTGATTATAACAAACAAGTGTCATTGATCTTGCTTCTTCAATTTGAAGTTCTTTGAGCAATTGTTTTAACCAAATGAATTCACATGTTGCCATTGTCATGACCTTATACTTTGTCTCAGCCATTGATCTTGCAACTATGTTTTATTTCTTACTTTTCCAGGATATAAAGTTTCCTCTAACAAGTACACAATACCCAGAGGTGAATCGTTTATCAATGGGTTTCCTTGCCCAATAAGCATCAGAGTATCCAACTATCTGAGTATGTCATTTATCTTCATACACTAGACATTTTTCCGGAGCACATTTGATGTATCTCAAAATCCGGATAACAACATCCATGTGTTCCTAACAAGGAAAATTTAAGAACTGATTTACCACATTGATTGCAAAAGAATCGTCCAGATGAGTGACTGTGAGATAATTCAACTTTCCAACCAATCTCTTATATCTTACTGATTTAGATAGAGACTCCTCATGATTGGATAGTAGTTAGACACTTGGATATATAGGAGTATCAACTAGTTTAACATTCAACAAACATGTTTCTTCTAAAATACCCATGACATATTTCCGCTAAGAAATCATCAAATCATCTTTAGATTGGACTGTCTCAATACCCAAGAAATAAAGAAGTTTACCAAGATCATTTTATCTGAAATTGATTCGAGAGATGTTTCAACTGGAGTATTCTCTGCTTATCACTACATGTTATGACAATATCATCTACATACACAATAAGATAAATACGCCCTTGGGCAGAGTGATGATAAAAAACAGAATGGTCAGCTTCACTACAGACCATATCAAACTGTTGTACTACAATGCTGAAACTGCCAAACCAAAATTTCGGAGATTGCTTAAGACCATAAAGAGACTTGTGTAGCCTACACACGATATTCGATGACGCCCCCTAAGCAACAAACTCAGATGGTTGCTCCATCTATACTTCCTCTTCAAGATCACCATGTAAAAATACATTTTTGATGTCAAGTTGATGAAGAGACGAATATCGAATGGTTGCAATGGCTAGAAGAAGTCTAACAGATGCCATCTTGACTATATGCGAGAAAGTATCACTATAATCTAACTCAAAAATTTGAGTGTATCATTTGGCTATCAAACTAGCTTTAAATCGACCAATCTTAACATCTAGACCAACCTTCACTGTGTAAAGCCAACGACAACCTACTAAAGATTTCCCAGGGAGTAGAGAAACCAGTTCCCTGGTACCACTACTTTGAAGAGCACACATTTTATCAATCATTATTTGCCTCCACTCAGGGTGAGATAATGCTTCACCTGGAATTTTAGGAATAGAAACAGAAGACAATGAAGTATACTGCAAAGAAGAAAGACTGTGATAACATAAATCAATATAACGTGGAGAAGGATTTCGTGTTTGACGTAAACCTTTTCGAAGGGCAATCAGAAGATCGGACTCAAATTGCAAGATCGGTTATGGTGACGACGAGAGCGTCAGAGAAGAGTCTGCAATGAACTCAGGGACAAGTACGACCTTAGGGACAGGTACGTCAGACGTTGGTTGACGACGCTGATATGTTTTAAGTGGGCGAGAAGTGGGTGAGGGGGGGGGGGGGGGTTAACCGTATTGGTATCTAGTAGGCCAGGTTTCCTAGAATGATAGGATCCAATGACAAATGGGATTTCTAGAAGAGGTGTGAGAGTACTATTTGGCTGAATCTGAAATACGAAACGAACTCGAAGAAGGTAACATTGGTTGATACGAAGTATCATTGTAGAGTATGTGAATAGAAACAATAACATTTTTGAGATCGATGATAACCAAGAAAGACACACTTTAGTGATTGAGCTGATATTTTATCAAGACCAGGAGAGAGATTGTGTACAAAACATGTGGACCCGAAGAGTCGGGGAGGAATTGGGTGAAGTGGGGAATTAGGTAAAGAATTGAATGAGAGATTTTATTGTTAAGGACTGACGAGGACATGTGATTTATAAGGTAACATGTCGTTAGCACACATCCCCAAAAACTGAAGTGGAACATTATCATGGAGAAGTAGGGTCCGAGTGGCTTCTACGAGATGCCGATTTTTACGTTCGGCTATCCCATTTTATTGAGGTGTATACCATTGCTGGTCACAAAATTTTGAAATTGTTGGGATAAGTATTCACGAGCATTATCACTTCTTAAGGTACCAAACTGAATTTTTATTTCTTTATAAAATTGTTCAAAACTAATAAAATAATTTATATTTCGGCGGCAGTTCGGTGTGATCGGAGAAATTCGAAAACTGATGCCGGAATGAGTCACGACAATGTATGGAAGACAAACCGGAGTTATGACACGGTTTGTCAAAAAAAATTCACCGGAAAACAATGGGTCAATCGGATAAAGCACGGTGAAAGATTGTCTCTCAGTAGGCTCTGATACCATGTTAAAATACGAGAGACTAAGAGACATTTGAATAAACCGTGTGTTTTGAAAAGTACTATGGAGACTTTATTATATATAGAGAGATTATAGCTAATTACATGATAATTACATGATATGGTCGATGTGTGACTATTCTACTATATATTTAAAATATTAACAGTGCGCAATGTACAAGTGTTGTAAAACTAAATTCTGAAGTAGAACAAAGATAAGTTGGAATTGGGAACTCACCACCCAACAAAAAGAGGCAGCTCCTATAGACAAAATACCTTTGATTTTAAAGCTTCAATTACTGGTTTTGCATCTTCAAAAGCTTCATTCTGTTAACAGAACCTTTGCATTTTAAAACTTCAAATTCTAAGCGAGCACACAAATTATATGTTCACAAAGAATATGCAATCTTTGAAGTAAAAGAACTTACAGGTTGATGATCTTTTAGCCAAACAGGTAGAGGTCTGTTAGCATTCTCAGAAGTAAGAGGATATCCGTATAAAAAATCAGGAAGCACTACATAGTATCCTGCAGCTGCTGCAACCTTGTCTCCGAGTTTTCTTTTAAACAGAAACAAAAGAGCATAAATTTTGCATTACAACTAATAGAACATGTGCTTTTTCATGGACTTCAACTCTGTATTAAGGACCATTTATCAAAGACAGACATTAAAATCATACATACCTTAGATTCGGAGCTTCAAATCCTGCAAAATAAGTTGACCATATATTGTACATGATTAAAAGTAAATACAGTAGTACATCATAGAACAACGCATGATGATGATAAATGATAACCCAGGTTCTAAGAAGGGGAAGAGTTTTAAGGTACCGAAAACTTCAGAAACCATAAGAATGGCAAAGTTGGAGTCGGAGGGACCGGGACATAGGTGTTTAGACAGCCGAGTTTTTTAACATGGCCTACACCTGAGTTTGGGTTGAGATTGGTGCGTTTGAGCAGCATCCAGGACCTGCCATTTTTCTTCTGTAATGTAATGTAATTTCTTCACAACATGGGCCTCATTCCTCTGTTTTCGGATTTATAAATAAACCATCAACTAAAATGTTCATTAGATTAAGATTTTATGATAAGACATTCTGAGTTTATTGCTTATTTATTATTGAGGTGATGACTGAAAGCAGCATAATCTTTAGAGAGGAAAATATATGATTAGTAAATAATCTTCAATTTTCAACTTGCGTAATCACTGACATTATGTTGATTGCTGGGACGGACATAGTCAAAATGACTGTTTATTTCAGCACCTTTGCAGAGTTTCCTTTCATTCATCATAGAATAAACAAAGAACATATAAGTTCGATTAAAACCCGATATTCAAAATATAAGTCTTAAAATATGATTTCTTGATATCACAAATTACATCTGTCCACAAGAAGAAACATTACATTTTTTTACTATACACGCTGCTGAACTTATCTATAATTCGTGTCCAATACGAAACAATACAGCATTTATTTTGTGGTAAACTGAAGCTTTGTGGAATGTGCAGCATGTTGCATACTGCACTTCAAGTACACACATAGATACAGACAACATCAACTGACAAAGATTTCTCACTTGAGATGTTTAGCAAACCAGTCCAGCAAATCCTGATGTGCCTCCTCTGCAGCCTTCACTTCTTCTGCATCCTCCGGTTTGTATCTCACAGTCCAACCATGTGAAACTTTGGGAAATATTTTCACAAAACTTGTCTGCGCAACAAAAATGGGTACATGAATCACTAATGTTCAAAAAGGTGAAGAAGCAAAGTAAAACAATTTGACTAATTATATATTCTTGTAACCAACAATATGTGTGTGAACTTAAGAACCGAAAAAAAAATGAAATTGGAATATCAAAGCATGGCAGATAACCAGGGACGAAAGAAAAATAATCTGACCACAGAATTGGCAGTAAGGATTTCTTCAAACTGTTTGACAAGCTCAGGAGGAGAAAGTCTGTCAATCTCAGCTCCAAGTATAGAAATTGGAATGTCAACACCTGAATTTAAGAGGAATAATAACTGTTAGAATATGAACATCCCTGTAGTTAAGAAATATGCCTCAACTACTTCTCCCTTGTCTTAATTCAATCATTGCAAAGTGAAAAGTGATTTGAGTTTGCAGGGATGAAGCTCCAAATAAAATAGAACCTTTGCATAATCAATTAATACCGACATAAATTCAATAAACTGTAACTAAAGAAGCATAGACAAAGGGAAGAGAAAGAAAAAGCCAAATGTAAACTACCTGTGCATCATATAATTAGCCTCTAGAAGCATAAATTAAATGCCTAGTCGATTAGAACTGCATCTTAATTAGCCGTTAGAAACAAATGAATTCCTAATTTTTGCACTAATATATAATCATTTGTATATTGTTTTAACAGATACATAAACACAAAAATTCAAACATTGAAAATTCATACCCTTTATGTCATCCACAGAGACAAATGATGGATGCAATAGCACAACAGCTGGAATAAGTTTGAATTTTGCAAGTTCAGTAGCAACCTTACCTGAGAAAAGGATGTAAATATATTACATTGACCGAGTTCAATTTTCAGCTCAGTTGCATGTCAAACATTAAATCTGAACGATAAGTAAACCTATCAATTGATTAAGGAGCTGTAATGTCTTTGTAGAAAAGGAGAGGGGATGCATATGAAAAAATAAGTAGAATAGCAGCACTCACCACCCCAACAAAATCCGGCAGCCCCGACAAATGAAACACCTTTACTTTTTATGGCTTCGATTATGAGTTTTGCATCTTCAAAACCCTTGTCCTATTAATATAATAAAGGTTTGATACGGTTTGTACATTTCATTTGATAAAATTTGTGATGTTCAATCAACAAACATAAACTACCAATAAAGGTGGGAGCAACGCATCTGAATTTATTCGTGCTCCTTCCAAAATCAAAATTTCCAATAAATAACCAAATTGGATTTAAATTTATTAGAAAAATTGTTTCTTTTTTACTTATGAAGAGGAAAAATCATTAAAAAACCAATAATTTCTAAACAAGTACTAACCGTTCCATGATCTTTTATCCAAATAGGCAAGGGCCTATTAAGGTTCTCAGGATTGTAGGGTTCCCCATTAAGGAAGTCCGGGACAACGACGTAATAACCCGCAGCTGCAACTTTGTCTGCAAGCTTCCTTCATAGCAAAGAACAAACAATTATTACTTAACAGGTGTTTACATTACAATGGACACAATAAAGAGAGCGAGAGCGCATAATAATTATACGACAAATGCATTGCCTGTTAAAAATTTAGTCAAATCTAACATTATGTACAAGAGCATACATCATTATGTATATGAGTCATTGGATTAAAGAGAACATGAATATGAAAAGAAACCGGAGCTAGAGCTCACTTAAGCCGGCACTATAATTCAATCACCAAAACCTAGCAGGAAAAAGCCTAAATAATCCCATTTATCCCTTTCAAATTCAATTACAAGAGACATCACTTCGGGTTTTGACACAGTGAAGCCAAAAGATAATTAATCTATCAAAAATTACTAAACTAGATACATGTAATAGACCAGAGAATCAGCCATACCTTAAATTTGGTGCTTCATATCCTGCAAGAAAAATGAAGTTTTTAGTCAAAATACACAGAATAATACTAATTATATTTACTTTTCTATGGACATGAATTTCATAGTCTGAAAAACTATATAAAAAATTCAAGGATAACAAAGCAGAATGATGCAGAAATTACTTCTAAATAAAGTGATTATGCAAAACTAATTTTGACTAAAAGTGAGTCAATGATACAACAAAAAATTCTAGAATCAAAACTCCAAATTATAAGCAATTATAAAGTAAAACTCAATTTTAGAGACACAGAGTCAAACGTGTATCAAAATGAATTTTAAAAGTCTAAAATCAATTTAATTTTCCTGTAGAAGTGGAACAAACAAAACATACTTTTGAGCAAAATATAAAGTTTGACTAAAAAAATGAATAAGATATAATAAAAAGTTCAACAGTATTGGTGTTGAAAATGGAAAGAATTTGCTCCAGTTATTTTGGGAGTTTGGTACCAAAAATATCGGAGACGAGAAGAACGGCGGAGTTGGAATTAGGAGAACCGGCGACATAGGCATCGAGAGCACCGATCTTGTCAACGTGACCAGATCCTGCACTCGGATTCAGTGCCGGTGGATTTGAGCAACATTCTGGACCTGACATGCTTACTGTCTTGCTTCGATGATTCCAGGTGCTAGATATTACACGTTAGTATCTATATATGCGAGTATGTATACTACACGTATCTATACAGAGAAATTGACTTCTTTGAAAAAGTCAATTAAATTGGCCAATAAAAAAATAGTGAAAGTTACATTATGGTTACCATGCAGGCGGTCGGTTTTACCTTATGTTCTTTACTCGACTCTTAATATTATTTGATGAACACTCTCACATATAAGAAAGAAACAATCATGTTAGATTCTATTTCTTTTACTCTTTTACAATACGTATAATATTATCGAAGTATAGAGGAATATAGAGTAAGTTCAGGTGAAGATTTGTTTGTGAAGGGAGGTCAGGACTGAGGCAAGGGTAAGACATTGGATTCTGAAATGAAAAAGTGGTCCAAGAATAGAAAAACAACATGATGAATCAAGCTCAGAGTCGGGTGAAGTGCAAGTTCCGGGTGGGATACAAGACTATACACTTGTGCATAATAGGGAGTTTCATCGTATTACACCTCTACTGAGATATGGGTATAAAGACTTAGCAGCATATGCTCTTCTTATCAGTTCAGGAGACCCTTCTACCTTTCGAGAGGCTTGGCTAGCCAGGAGAAAGATAAGTGGATATGTGCTATGGTGGAGGAGATGGAGTTCTTGAAATAAAACGAGACATAGGATTTTGTTCAGTTGCCACAAGGAAAGAGAACTATTGATTGCAAGTGGGTGTACAAAAAAAATGCCAATAGTAACAAAAAAGAAGGGAAAAAGTTCAAGGCTTTCCTAATTGCAAAGGGGTATTCACAATAGAAAGAGATTATGATGAGATTTTCAATCCGCTCGTTAGACACACTTCTATCAAAGCAGTATTTGAAGGTGCGAGAAACACAAAAAATTGGGGGATTTGAATTGGGTTGCACCAAATATAATCTTTTTGCAACTCAAAACACAAAGATAACAAGTGAATAAAAAACGATGAACACGGTTATTTTTATCATGGTTCACTGTTAACTAAGTTACTCCAGTCCACCCCGCAAGGTGATTTGTCTTATATACAAGAACTTAATTCACTATAATCAACCAAATTACAAATAATCATAATAAGTTCGATCAACCCTATTGGAACCCCTAATAAGTCCGCCGATCCTTATTGCAAACCACTATCACTGCAACCAAATTCTTCTTGAGAATCCAGACTACACAGAGTCTCTCAAAGAATTAATCAACAACAATTGATTACAAAGACGTGTATACAAAGATACTTCTACACAAGCAGATTACAAAAAGTTTAAGCACAGTAACATAAAAGTGTTGATAGCAAGATACGAGCAACAACTTCTTGCTTATTTATAAAACTATACAAAAGATTTCTCTACAAAAATTTTGTGCAGCAGTTTAGTGTAGTTTTGTTGAACTGATTCGTTAATTTCAATTTCTTTCAAGTACTTCTTTTATAGCTTAAAAGAAGATGTTCGTTAGAGGGTAGAATATGAAATACTAACGCAGTTGTATTGTTCCCAACGATCATAGTGAGACTAGTAGACGATAGTACAAAAAGGTTTGTCCTTACGTTACTTTAGAGAGTAGAGGTCACAATGTATTTTTGTACTTTTATACTCACCATCACACACAATCCCTTAGTCTTGATCTTCGTATTCTATGTCTTCAGAGACTTCTGATATGTTTGTTGATGAAGTATGTTGTAGAAGAATCAGAACTAGTATCTTCCAGAACCTAAGTCATTAGAACGTTTCAGGACTTGTTCAGAGAACTCTTGCCTTCTCAGTCTTCAGCACTTGGTCTTCAGAAGAATATCTTCAGATCTTCAGAACTTCGTTAAGAAGAACATTGTCTTTACCATCTTCAGAACTTGGAACATCAAAAGTAAAGCTTTAGAAGGCCTCCAAAGCTTCCTTGAATAAGTCACGATCAGAAGCTTTTTTACTAACGTTTTTTAGAATCGTTGCATAAGACACATTCCTTAATCTTGACTTAACTTTGTAACACACCAAAGGTATTCTTCCAGAGTGTTGAGTTCAGAACATGATGACATCACACACCTTCTTACAAGAGTCAGAACCTGTTATAGCAAAAGCCACACACTAGACAAAAACATGTTAGAGTACACAATTGTTCTTAAAGATAACATGTAAAGTTATCATCAAAACATAAGGCCAGATGTATAACCCACTTTGTTCTTACAATCTCCCCCTTTTTGATGATGACAAAATCATGTATTTTGATAGAATAATTCATACAGGATAATGTTTACCGTGAAATTTGGTAAATAACCGTTGGTCTTCTAAATCTAATAAAAGTTGGTTACCTGTAGGATCGACCAGATTGATCCTAAGTACATGTGTTCTCATTCAAAACTCCTGTTCTTAAAATAAAGAATATTTTCGACAATATTCTTATTCTTTTAGACAAAGTTAATTTCAATTATTACTTCGTATACGGTAATGTAATGCTTTACAGATAAAACTAGAATGTAAAAGGATTTCGACTGAAATTTAAAGGGAATGTATGAAATTTCAAGTAAAGTTGAATGACAATAAAATATAAAGTTGGTGCATCATACGTATATTCTCACAACTCGTTTCTCAAACGCTAGTACATGAGTTCAAAGTAAATACATATACAAACTCAACAAACAAAGAATACATAAAGAAAAAGAGAAATAAACCACAAATCTCTCAGTTTTTCAGCATCGATCGAAGAGCAATCCACTCCGAATCATCCGTATGCAAACTCCATAGTTGTTTTCTAAACTAACCCTAAAGAAAAATAATAGTTGATGAATTTGGGAGCTAAAACTATTCCCAAACCCATAACCCTAAAAAATGAAATGAAAAGGAATCAAGTACATGAAGAGTATACGATGATAAATGATGAATCAAGTACGATGATAAATGATGAATCAAGTACTAAGTACCAAAAACTTAATACTTCAGAAACCATACAAATGGCAAGATTGGGGTCGGGGAACCACTGACATAGGTGTCTAGACCACCAAGTATTTCAACATGGCCTACTCCAGAGTTTGGTTTGGTTTAAGAATTTGTGCTTTTGAGCAGCATTCAGAACCTGTAATGTAATTTCTTCATAACATGGCCTCATTTTCTCTTTTTTGAATTTATAAATGAAACATCAACTATGATGTTGTTCACTAGATTAAGATTTTATGATAATACTTTTAGGGTTTACTGCTTATTTATTGTTGAGGTGATAAAGGAAACCAGCATAATCTCTGAAACATGCTCCAACTGAAACTGAATTATCTGAGTTATTCCTGTCAATTGATTTAACAAATTGTAACAAAATTTATAACTAAATGTAACAAACTATATGAGCTGCAGCATTTAAAATATAAGTCTTAAAATATGATTTCTTAATATAAAAAGTTACAACTGTCCACTGGAAGGAACATACTTTTTTTTACCTATACGTGTTGCTGAATTTATCTATAATCCATATCCAACACGAAACAATAAAACTTTATTATGCGGTAAACTAAAGCTTTGTGGAATATGCAGTAGGTTGCATATTGCACTTCGGGTACACACGTAGATCCAGACGATATCAAGTGACAAAGATTTCCCACTTGAGATGTTCAGCAAGCCAGTCCAGCAAGTCCTGATGTGCCTCCTCTACTGCCTTCGCTTCTTCTGCATCCTCTGGATTGTATCTCACAGTCCAACCATGTGAAACTTTAGAAAACATTTTCACAAAAACTTGTCTGCACAACAAAAATTACTAGGGTTTAAAAAGGTGAAGAAGCTAAGTAAACCAATTTGGCTAATTATGGGCACGTGTACATACATAAGAAAAAAATATAAGATCGAAATATCAACGAATGAAAGAAAAATAAATCTGACCACAGAATTAGCCGTAAGGATTTCTTCAAAATGTTTGACAAGCTCTGGAGGAGAACACATGTCAATCTTAGCTCCAAGTATAGAAATTGGAATGTCAACACCTAACCATTAGAATATGAACATTTCAGAGTAGTTAAGAAATATGCTTCAACTACTTCTGCCTTATCTTTATTCAATCACTGCAAAGTGAAAAGTGATTTGAGTTTGGAGGGAAGAAAATTTGAACATTGAAAATTCATACCGTTTATGTCATCCTGAGAGACAAATGATGGATGCAATAGCACAACTGCTTCAATAAGTTTGGATTTTGCGAGTTCAGTAACAACCTTACCTGAGAAAAGGAAGGAAATATATCACATGGTGTGAGTTCAATTTTAGCTTAGTTGCATTTAGAGCATTAAACTCGGCCGATAAGTAAACCCATCAAATCAGGAGCTGAAATGTGTTCATAGAAAAGTATTGGAAATATAATTTAGTTAATGTCTACAATTCTCAATGCTTATTCTTTAATAGGGTCTTTTGGCATTTTCAATTTTTAGTATAAATATGCTATCTATGCTATCAATATTGTAACTCATTCATTCCTCTATTTGATATACAATAATAGTCCTCTTTGTTATCATTCATTGTTCATTCTTCTTATCCCCTTTCATTACCTTGCACCAACAAATTGGTATCAAGAGCACTTGGTTTTGTTTTCCTGGGAAACACGAGTGATTGTGACCTGTGTGTTTGATTTTGATTTTTTTTTTGAAATCTTGAACAAAAATCTGAACAGAATCTGATTCTGTGGATTGGGAAACAATGTGTTTGAAGATCTGAAAAATTTGTGCAAGGTTTAAAATGAGTGGAGACAATAGTTTGAACACCAAACTTCTAGTTTTTAATGGCAAAAACTGGAACAGATGGATGATACAAATGTGTGTGCTGTTTGGTGCGCAAGATGTTCTGGATCTGGTTACAGATGGTTATGTACCACCTGCAGCAGATGCAACTGAAGAACAGAGAACTGCTGAGAGGAAGATGAGGAAGAGGGACCAGAAAGTTCTGTTCTATATCCATCAGTGTGTGGATGAAAGTATGTTCGAGAAGATTGCTGATTCAACAGCGTCAAAAGGGGCGTGGGATTTACTGGTGAGATGTTACAGTGGTGACGCATCAATAAAGAATGTGAAGCTTTAATCCCTACGAAATAAATATGAGAACCTGAACATGAAGAGCAGTGAGAAAGTTTCTGAATATATCTCTAGAGTGATTCTGATCACTAACGAGATGAAGACGTGTGGAGAAACTCTGTCTGAATAGGTAATTATAGAGAAGATTCTGAGGTCGCTTACTCCTCAGTTTGATTACATTGTTGTTTCTATTGAACATTCTAAAGATCTGGAAACCATGAGAAAAGAAAAATTACAAAGCAACCTAGAAGCACAGGAGTTACGTCTGTCTGAGAGAACTTCTGAGAGGGAAGCTGAGCAAGCTCTGAAGGCTTCTTTTGTCAAGAAAGACCAGAAGCATAATAAGCGTGGTGATAGATTCCAGAAGTCAGAAGCCTCAACTTCTGATGATAAGAAATATCATAAAGGAAAGGAGAGGTATGACAAAAGGAAGGTTCAATGTTACTCTTGTAAACAATTTGACCATTTTGCTAGATATTGTAGGTCAAACAAGGAAAGGAAATCAGAAGAAGCATATATGGCTAAGAGAAACTCCGATGATGAACCTGTACTACTAATGGCTTCTGATTCTGATGGAAAATGCTCAGAAGATTGGTGGTATATGGACACTGATTATTCAAATCATTTAACTGGAAACAAACAATGACTGACAGACTTTGACTCCAGAAGGAGAACAAAGATCATATGTGTTGACGATAAGTATTTTAATGCAGAAGGTATGGGAGATGTCGGAGTTAGAGTGAATAATGGGAAAGACATTTTGATCAAAGATGTTTGGTATGTTCCTGGTATTAGAAGCAATCTGATGAGCGTAGATCAGTTGATTGAGAAAGGTTTCTCAGTTGTTATGAAAAATAATCTTCTGACATTGTATGATTCCAATCAGAAGTTGATTATGAAGTCTAAACAAGGAGGCAACAGAACATTCAAGGTAAATGTAGAAATAGCTAAAGCAACATGTCTTAGTGCAGAAGGCGCTGAAAATAATAGTAAGTTGTGGCATAAGAGGTTGTGGCATTTGAACTATAGAAGCTTAGGGCATCTATGTTCTAAGAAGCTTGTACATAGTATTTCAAAGATTGTGAAGCCTGAGAAGTCATGTGAGATATGCATGAAAGGCAAGCAACCTAGATTACCATTTACATCAGAAGTAGCCCCCTGAGCGAAGCATGCTCTGGGAGTAGTACATTTTGATGTGTGTGGACCATTTCCAGTACCTTCACTTGGAGGAAACAATTATTTTGTGTCTTTTGTGGATGAGTTCACAAGAATGACATGGGTAACACTCATCAAATTCAAGCATGAAGTGTTTATTGAGTTCCAGAAATTCAAAGTGAAGGCTGAGAAGCAGAGTGGTCAGAAGTTAAAAATTCTGAGAACAGATGGTGGAGGTGAGTATAACTCTACTGTGTTTCAGAAGTTCTGTGAGGAGAGTGGAATAGAACATGAGGTTACTGCTCCATATACTCCTCAGCACAACGGTCTTGTTGAAAGAAGAAACAGAATTTTGCTTGATATGACCAGAAGCATGCTGAAAGAGAAAAAGCTACCTCACGTGCTATGGGGAGAAGCTATTGCCACGTCAGCATATATTCTGAATAGGTGTCCAACAAAGAAACTAAAGGAAGTTGTTCCTTTAGAGAAATGGACTGGAGATAAGCAGAGTGTCAGTCATCTGAAGGTGTTTGGCTCTGTCTGTTACAAACACGTTCCAGAAGCTAGAAGACAAAAACTGGATGATAGAAGCAAAGTAATGTTGCTGGTGGGGTACCACAGTACATGTGCATATAAGCTTTATTGTCCAGAAACTAATAAAGTTGAAGTCAGCAGAGAAGTTGTGGTGAAAGAGTATGAAGCATGGGATTGGAATAAATCTCAATCAGATTCTGGTGTAGTGCCAACACCAGAGTTATCCTCTGAAGATGTTTTAGAAAGTTCAGAAGATGAATCTGATTCTGAAGATCCTGAAGATTCTGAAGATGAGTCAGAAGAAGATTCTGGCAATGGATCTGATTCTGATCCAGATGCTGATGATGATCCAAAATCTGGTGGTGATCATAGTTCTGGAAGGAAAAACTCTGAAGGTGGTAACTCTGAAAGTAGTAGTTCTGGTACAGCTTCAGAACAAGCTCAATGACCACAGAGAATCAGACAAAAACCAAGAAGGTTTGTAGATTTTGACATGTTGCAGGATAATGAAGTTGACACTGAAGAAGAAGTCGCTCAGTGTGCCATGTTAGTAGATTTTGAACCAGTGGGCATTGAAGAAGCTCTCAAGAAGAAAGAATGGCTTAATTCCATGAAAGAAGAACTTGAGGCAATAGAAAGGAACAGAAATTGGAAATTGACAAAACTTCCAGATAAGAAAAAAACCATTAGTGTCAGATGGGGTTTTAAGTTGAAACTTAAGCCAGATGGTTCAATTGGCAAGCACAAAGCTAGACTAGTAGTTATAGGTTTTCTTCAAAAACCTGGGCTAGATTACTTTGAGGTGTTTGCGCCTGTAGCTAGGCACGAATCAATCGGACTGGTGATTGCTTTAGCTGCAAATATAAATTGGCATTTAATGCATCTGGATGTGAAGTCTGTATTTCTGAACGGTCCATTATAGGAATAAGTTTATGTGTCACAAACTCTTGGATTTGTGAAAAAGAATCAGGAAGGAATGGTATACAGGTTGAATAAAGCTCTGTATGGACTGAAGCAAGCGCCTAGAGCTTGGAATCTGAAAATTGATTCGTTTTTCAAGAAGTAGAGGTTTCATAAATGTGAGATGGAATATGGAGTTTATGTACAACACTCTGATAACAATATGATTTTGGTGTGTCTCTATGTTGATGAAATTTTGCTAACAGGTAGCTGACCAGAAGATATAAAGAAATTCAAAGAAGTTCTAATGAATGAGTTCGAGATGACAGGTCTAGGAAAAATGACATATTTCCCAGGGATGGAGATTTTTTACTATAAGAAGGGTATCATTCTACATCAGTTAAAGTACGAACTAGAACTTCTAAAGAGATTTAAGTTGCATAAATGAAAAGTTGTTGTGACACCATCAGAAACCAATCAAAAATTGGATTCTGACTCTGATGGTGATTCTGTTGATTCTACAACCTTCAAACAGTTGGTTGGTTCTCTAAGATATTTATGTAATACTAGATCTGACATTTGTTATGCAGTTGGATTGGTTCGAAGATTCATGAGTAATCTAAAGTGGTCTCATTTCCAAGCTGCTGTCAGAATTCTGAGATATATCAAGAGAACTCTGAGATATGGAGTGTTGTTTCCTTCCGAAAGAAAGACAGAATCAAAATTAGTAAGTTATTCTGACTCTGACTGGTGTGGAGACAGAGTGGACATGAGAAGTACTTCTGGATACTTGTTTAAATTTCTGGGAGGTCCCATTTCCTGGAGTTCCAAGAAACAGCCTATCGTGGCTCTGCCAACATGTGAAGCTGAGTATATCGCAGGTGTTGTAGCTGCTTGTCAAGTTGTTTGGCTTATGAATCTCTTGCAATTGATCTTGCCAAGAATCCAGTGCTACATGGAAGAAGCAAGCACATTGAGACGAAGTATCATTTTCTTAGAAGTCAAGTACAGAAAGGAGTGTTAGAAGTTCTGCACTGTAGCACTCAGAAACAACTTGTAGATCTTCTGACAAAGGTAGTTAAAACAGATCAATTTCTTTGCTTGAGAGATGAAATTGGTGTTGTTAGCTTCTGATAGATTATTTAAATTAAGGGATGGTATTGGAAATATAATTTAGTTAATGTCTACAATTCTCAATGCTTATTCTTTAATAGGGCCTTTTGGCATTTTCAATTTTTAGTATAAATATGCTACCTAGGCTATCAATATTGTAACTCATTCATTCCTCTATTTGATATATAATAGTAGTCCTCTTTGTTATCATTCATTGCTCATTCTTCTTCTCCCCTTTCATTATCTTGCACCAACAAAAAGGAGAGGGGAAGCATATGAAATAAGTAGAATGAGTAGCACTCACCACCCCAACAAAATCCAGCAACTCCGACAGATGCAACACCTTCACTTTTTATGGCTTCAATTATGAGTTTTGCATCTTCAAAACCTTTGTCCTATTAATATTATAATAATAATAGGTATGCATCAGGAAATGACAATTTTGATAGAAGGAAGCAATACTTTTATAACTTCTTATTTAATAGAATACAATATTGGTCTTTATATAGACTCAAAGATTTATGTTGTTCTAGGAAAACAAATAACATTAATAAATACTATTATAGACCACTATCTCTTGGTCTTCCAACTACAACAGACTCTTAATTGTTCCACTAACTTATTAATAGAAATCCATTAACTATAACATTAAAGTTTATTCAATAAAACTCCTCTGTAAACTTAAATGTTTCTTTTATCCATCATGCCTATCAATTTCTTGTCTCTGTCGAAAATTTCTTTCGATAATGGTTTTGTGAAAATATTTGTTGCTTGATCCTTGCTTGCTACATGCCTCAATTCGACACTCCCTTCCTTCACATGTTCTCGAATGAAGTGGAAGCAAATGTCAATGTGTTTGCTTCTTTCATGGTTTACTGGATTCTTTGCTAACTCAATTGCCAATTTGTTGTCCACTTGTATTACTGTTGCACCTTCTTGTTTTAGCTCCATTTTTCTCACAATCTTCTAAGCCATACTGCATGACAAACGCACCAAGATGCGGCTATATATTCAGCTTCACATGTCGAAAGTGTTACTATCAGTTGCTTCTCAGTTAGCCAAATAAATGCGGTATTTTCCATGAAGAACACATATCCAGAAGTACTTTTTTGATCGTCTATATATATGCACCAATCATTGTCAGAGTAACCAATCAACTTATAGTCTTCTTTTCTTAAATAAAACATTCCAAATGAAATTTTTTCTTGGATGTACCTTAGGATTCGTTTCAATGTCTTCCAATGTGAATATACTGGCTCCTCTGTGAATCGACTTACAATGCCGACACTTAATGAAATATTCGGCTTTGTACATGTGAGATAACTAATACTACCTACCAAGCTTCGATATTTTATTACTTCGACATGTTCTCCTCCATCAAATTTCGACAACTTTGCACCTGGTTGCATTGGCGTCGAAGTTGGATTACAACTTTTCATCTTATATTTTTTCAAGATTTCTTTTGCATACTTTTCTTGTGAAATAAATATTCCTATTTCTTCTTGTCGAACCTCCAGACCAAGAAAGAATCTCATCAGACCAAAGTCTATCATTTCGAATTCATGTGTCATTGTGCTCTTGAATTCTTCTATCATCTGATCATTACTTCCTAGAAAAATAAGGTCATCGACATAGAGAGCAACAAGTAATACGTTACTTCCATTTTTCTTCACATAGAGGGCATGTTCATACGGACATTGCTCGAACTCATTCTCCTTGAAATATGTGTCGATACGTGTGTTTCATGCCTACGGTGCTTGCTTCATCCCATATAGCGCTTTCTTCAAATTCAACACCTTCTTCTCTTCTCCAATCCTTATATACCCGAGTGGTTGTTCGACATAAACTTCTTCTTCGAGTACACCATTCAAAAATATTGTCTTGACATCCATTTGAAATATCATCCATTTGAATTGAGCAGCTTGAGAAATGAGCAATCGAATTGTCTTCATTCTTGAAACAGATGAAAATACTTTGTCATAGTCAATTCCTACTTTATGTTTGTATACCTTCGCAGCAAGTCGCACTTTGTATCGTTCTATTTCTCCTTGAGTGTTCATATTTTTCTTGAATACACACTTTACACCAATGAGTTGACTACCTTTTGGCAATTCGACTAGCTCCCAAGTGTTGTTGCGGTATATTTCTCTAATCTGTTCATCCATGGCACTTTTCCACTTCTTGTCTCGTAACGCTTCTTCGAAACTGATGTTTTTAGCATTTGTCAGAAGGCATACAAGGTGTACCTCATTTGTCGAATCATACAAATCTTACAAAATTTGCATTCTGGGTTGTAGAGGTTCATCCTCATTTTAAAAATCTTCATGTTCTATTGAAATGCTTGTTGGTACAACGATAGATGATTCTTCAACTTCGTCGATAACTTTTGTCGAATTGTTCTAGTACTACTTGCTCACTTTTTTTATTCGAACATCTATACTCACTATGACCTTCTTGCTTATGGGATCGAATAACTTGTACCATTTTGTCTTCTCATCATACTCAATAAATATGTACTTCTGACTTTTATCTTCAACTTTCGTTCTTCGTTGATCTGGTACATGTGCATAAGCTACACTACCAAATACTTTGAGATGAGAAACTGTTGGGTTTTGTCCACTCCATGCTTCTTGTGGTGTTTGATCTTCTAACTTCGAATATGGACATCGATTCTGAACATAAATGGCATATTGTACAGCTTTTGCCCAGAATTCTTTCGACATGTTATTGCTCTTAAGCATTGATTGAGTCATGTCAATAACTATTCGATACTTTCTTTTAGCCACACCATTTAGTTGAGGTGAATATGATGCAGTTAGGAATCTCCTTATGCCCCGCTCTTCACAATACTTTATAAAGGTTGTCAAAGTATACTCACCACCTCTGTCAGATCGAACTGCTTTGATGTGTTTATCAGTTGCCTTCTCCACCATTACTTTGAATTTTTTGAACACCTCTAATACTTCAGACATTTCTTTCAAGAAATAAACCCAAGTCTTTCATGAGAAATCATCAATAAAGGAAATGAAGTACCTTTTGCCACTGAAAGATTCCAAGTGATTGGCCCACATATGTCAGTATGAATCAATTTGAGAATATGTTTAGCTTGATATTCTACCTTCTTTTGAAATGAGGTTCTTGTTTGTTTGCTACGCACACATTCTTCATAAAAATTTCCTTCATAATCCATGTCTGGTAATCTGTGCACCATGTTCTTTTTCGCCAACCTTCTCAAACCTGCATGATGTAGATGACCAAAGCGTAGATGCCATAGTGACACTTTTTCTTGCATATCGACTTGTAAACATTTCTCTCGAACGTTCCTTAGATTCAGTTCGTACTTTTGATTTCTTTCCATTTCAACACGAGCAATCTGATATCCCACTCTTTCCTTCAAATGCAGTATCTGATCTTTTATAAGTATCGAAAAACCTTTTTCTATAAGTTGTCCCAAACTCAAGATGTTGGTCTTGAGATCTGGTACATAATAAACATCTTGGATTGATTCAATCAAGTCATCCTTCTGTAAGTAATAGATTGTACCCTTGCCTTCGACCTTCACTTTCGATGCATCTCCGAAAGACACATTACCATCTTCAATTTTTTTCATTTCTTTAAATAGGTGTTTGTGACCACACATGTGATTACTTGCTCCTGAGTCAAGATATCAAACATTGTCATTATTGGTGTTGATTTCATTTTGGGCCATCAAGAGGAAACCTTCATTCGCTTCAGCTTCCAAAGCTAGATTGGTTGTTTCTTCTACCTTCTTTTTGATATGATAATCTTTTGCAAGATGTCTCACTTTATCACAATTATAGCATTTGTAGGAATTGCAATCCTTCGCATAATGACTATGCTTCCCACACTTGTAGCATTCAAAGTTGGAGTAGTTCGACCGACCACCTCTTTGACCACGTCCTCTGTCACGCCAATTTTGTTGGCTCGATTGTCCTCTCTCGAAGTTGCTGCCTCGACCACTTCGACCACTGTCACGACCTCCACGGCCACGTCGCCTCCCTCAAAAGTTTTGAGAAAAGAGTATCTTTTCGTCTTTGATCGACTACTTGGTTTGATTTTCTTCCTCAACTGCTTCTTCCTTCTTTTTCATCTTACGTTGTTCATGTGCTTCGAGAAACCAATGAGCTCTTTGATTGAGAGCGTCGAAAGGTCCTTCGACTCTTCTATTGCATACACAATATTCTCAAATATATCTGTTAAAGATCTTAAAAAAATTTCAACAACTCGTGCATCAGTTACTGTTTCGCTATTTCCGGTGAGTTGGTTCACCACCTTTTGTACACGCGCGATGTAGTCAGATACAGTTTTTGACTCCTTCATCTGCATCCTCTCCAATTCGCCACGAAGAGTTTGGAGTCGAACTTGCTTTACTAGGCCTGTTCCTTTGAACACTTTCTCTAACGTGTCTCATGCTTCTTTCGACGTAGTCGAACCGGAAATCTTTTCGAAACCTGATTCGTCAACAATCCTGAACAACATGTATATTGTCATTTTATCCTTCGATCGCGTCTCTTTCTACGCCTTGTTTTGAGCTGTTGTATATCACGCATCATCTATTGGTTCTTCAAACCCATTTTTGATCACCTCCCACGCCTCTAGAGATCCAAGAAGAGCTTTCATTTGCATACTCCAGTTTTCATAATTTGACTTCGTTAGTCGTGGCAACGGCATTTGATTCATCATGTTTGCCATTAACTCTAATACCAATTTGATAGAAGGAAACAATACTTTTATAACTTCTTATCAAGTAGAATACAACCTTAGTCTTTATATAAACTCAAAGATTTTTGCTATTCTAGGAAAACAAATAACATTAATAAATACTATTATAGGTCACTATCTCCTGACCCTTCCAACTACAACAAACCCTTAATCTTTCCACTAACTTATTAATAGAAACCCATTAACTATAACATTAAAGTTTATTCAACAAATTTATCATGCACCTTTCAAAATCAAAATCCAATAAAGAATTGTTAAATAAGAACTAACTGATCCATGATCTTTAATCCAAATAGGCATGGGCCTATTAGGGTTCTAAGGATGGTAGGGTTCACCATAAAAAAAGTCAGGGACAACGACGTAATAACCCGCAGCTGCAACTTTGTCAGCAAGCTTCCTTCATAGCAAAGAACAAACAATTACAAGATACATACATCACTTTGAGTTTTGACACAGTAACCCCAAAAAAACTTATTGAAATAGATAACTGAACTTCCAAAAATTACGAGACATGCAAAAGACACGAGAATGAGCCATACCTAAAATTTGGAGCTTCATGTCCTGCAAGAAAAATGAAGCATATGCCGTTAGTACAAGTTTTTGGTCAAATTACACACAATACTGATTATATTAAGCATTATGCACTACGCCAAATAAGCTATTTAATAGCGCTTTTTTTTGTTTTTGATAGCGCTTAAAAGTGCTATTAACCGCGCCACTATTGTAAATATTTCTTATTTAATAGCACTTTAAAAGCGCTATTAAAGTACCAATTTATAATAGCGTTTTAATTAAAGTTCTATCAAAGCTAGGACCTATATTTAGAAAGTGTATTTACCTGGGATACAAGTTAGAAATAAAATAACATTTTTATTTGATCTAAACAACAGAAATATTTTCATTTCAAGAGACATAAATCACCATGATCATATTTTTCCTTATCAAAATAAAAATCCTCCCTTCCACTAGACTTCACCAAGACACACATGTTGCTTTTGAAGCCAAAGCAGGATACAAAGGACTAATTTGTAAACTCAACCAAAGCTTGATATATAAGCTACCATTAATTATTTTTTATATTTAAGAATAACATGTTACAGATACAATTTAGAAAGCAAACTTTTTTTATTCAAATGGCTCAAATATGAATATAAGGTACATCATGCCCTACTTTTATTTTCTTAAAATCTTATAATAAATATCAACAATGTCAAAAAGGTAAAATAAGAAATTAAACTAAGAGTAAATCAGATATAAACTATCAAAACTTGCATCTCTAGTTGTTGTCATACCAAAACTGTTTCTGGAGATTGTCAACTATCTTATTGTCCACTTGAAAAGCCTTTGTGAGAACATCTGAAGAAATTTTTGGATTAGATCCAAACACAGCATTAGCAATTGTGATAACTCCTGGATTCTGACTGCTAAGTCCACCAATGGCAACCGCATTTCCATATCCCACATTCAACTGAAAGTGAATGAGACCAATAGGGAACACAAATACATCTCCTTTGTTGAGTACTTTTGTAATGAGACGATTTTGCGGATTAGAAGTAACAAAACCAACATAGAGAGTACCCTCCAAAACTATAAGAATCTCAGTAGCTCTTGGATGAGTGTGTGGAGGATTTAGTCCCCTAGGTGCAAAGTCAATGCGAGCAAGAGAGATACCGAGAGTGTTTAATCCTAATATCTCGTTAACTGCAACCGGTGTCACTTTTGAGCCAAGTGAATTTGATGTGTTTCCTTCTTTCACTGAGAAAAAGAAGTCATTTGCAGTGGCAAGTTTTGGATCTTTGCACAATTTTCCATTAACAAACACTGCAAATCAAATACGGAGATTAAATTGATTGACTGTAATAAATTGATGAACAGAAAAAACATTATTATATATACATACCACCATTATTGGTGTCATTGATAGCTACACAAAAGTCTTGTAGAGGGCTGGGATCAAATGCTAAAGCACAAGATGCTAAGGCCATGAAGGCTGTAAAAAACAAGTAACTACTCTTCATATTGCTCTCTTTGTTTAAACAAGTACCTAGATACTTTTTACTTAATCTAAAAAGTAGTATTTTATGCAAATTACTGAAGAAAAAATGAAGAGAAGAAGCACTAAATAGTGAAATAAAACATTGTAAAAAGAAAATCTTAAGAGCCTAAAAGTGATAAGCAAGCATTCACCTGATACACTCCACATTTCAAAATCAGATTTATCATCAGGTTTTTCAAGAAAGGGGACATGTGAAATGGCATAGTACATATTGTGGATGACACCCTCAATACTGCAAAAGATACATTTTCAAATCAAAATTAGAATTATAGAACAAATTAAGTACATTTACAAGTAAATTATCCATCTCCTAGTTTCAAAACTAAGACCAAGTTTGCCTGGCAGAAAAATTATAACTGCTTTCTTTCATTATACATTGAGTTGAAAAGATAAATATATTGCTTATAGTATAGCATATTGTATGACATTACATGTCATTTTCGTATATTTTTTATGATAAAAATAGAAGTCATTTTTGTATATAAAACATGCGAGATACAAATCACTTAAGACCAAAGAGTAGAAATAACCAGTGTCTATAGATTTTACTAACTTTGAGCTCAATTGACTTTCATCATTGCCATCTACACTTGCAGTTTTATCATCTAATAACAAAGGTAAGAAAAGGAGTTACCCAATCAGAATACCCAAATATTTAGAGAAATTGAAACAGAACACATAAATCTCCTATCTGCAATTTTGCAAATAAAAAATTGGAACATTAAAAGCTAAGTTAGAAAATCACCTGAAACATCTTTCCCCAAATTTCTAGCTAGCTTTTCTAGACTTATGAATGTAAAATAACTACACCGAGTGACAAAATAGTTCAGCAATCAAGAATTAAACAATAGTTAAAAACTCATAAAACAGAGTAAACGAATCAATTTAACTTGTAAAGAAAAACCCTTCACTAATCATACCTGACATCAATATACTTGAAATACTTTGATGTTAGTAAATCAATCAAAAATTCAGCAGAACTAGCAGAGTGAATCTGATGAAGCAAAACAAAACAAAAATATCATATATCAAACTATGAGCACAAAAATAACAAAGTAGAATTACGATTAGAATGAGAAACTTACAATACTACTGATAATTCTGTTATACAACGAAGAATGAAAGGTGCCGCCATTAGCAACCTTCACAAACTCCATCAACGTATCCAACACAACTTCCTTCAGAGTTTCATCAGATTGATCCGATACAAGAACATCTATCAGAGATTTAAGAAACTCATCGAACTTCGAACGGAGCCAAGTGAGGTAAATGAACTCAGACTGGTCGGCATCGGCGTTGTCGGAGGAGGAGGTGTTGGCAGTGGCAGAGGAGGAAGGTAGTTGAGGGAGGAGAGGGAGGAAGAAAGAATGAAGAGAGAGAAGCGATTCGAGGACGTGTTGAGGTGGAGAAGAAGGTGAGACGAAGGTGAGAAGAAGGGGGAGGTTGTTGATGTTAGAGGCTGATGAGAGTAGTTCGTTACCTAGGGTTTTGAGTTCGGCGACGCCGTACTGCTTGGATTGAAAAGAAGAATCGATTAATTGTGTTTTGTTTTTTTTTTTTATCAATTAATTAATTAATTCATTATTATATATAACATAGCGCTTTTTAATAAATGCTATTATATAGGTAGTCAAATAATAGCGTTTTATACAAAATACTATCTTAAAGAAGTTTAATAATAGCGCTCTGGTACAAAGTGCTATCAAAATTACATAGTCTGTATTATATAATAGCGCCCGATTAAAAAGTGATATTATAAATGTGTTTTTTCCATTTTAATAGCATTTTTTTTAAAAGTGCTATTAAATTAGGTGATACAAAAAATCATTTTTGGTGTAGTGATGCAGAGAAAGAGATGGTACCAAAAATATCAGAGACGAAAAGAACCGACGACGTAGACATTAAGAGCACCAATCTTGACAACGTCACCACATCCTGCACTTGCATTCAGTTTTAGTGGATTTGAGCAACATTCTGGACCTGACATGCTTACTTTCTCGCCTTGATGATTCCAATGCTAGCTAGATACACATATACACGTATTTATACTATATACTACTACACTTAGTATCTATATACATAGTTACTTGTTTATTTTTTGGGTTCATTTTTATTGTGTTTATAAATATTTTATATTTTGCTTTTATGCTTTTCAATTTTTTAACAAATTTCTTTTTACAAAATTTTCAATTTCATCTTTTAGTCTGCCTTGTTAAATGAATATAAGGCATGAATAAATAGAATGTTCTAATATAAGGAATTTTAATAAATTAATTAACTAGTATTAAATATTTATAAAAATTAATTAAACGCTAGACGTAATAAATATCTCATCAAGGAATAAATATTTATTATTTCTAGTTTAGAAACAAATATTTAAAAGTTATTAATGTTTAGCCTTTTGTAATAAGTATAATTGTATTGGGAGAAGACACGTTGAATTTAAATAAGGAGGTTGTTTTTTTCAATTTATTTATCTTTATTTTATTTTCATTTATGATAGAGTTATACACAAATGAAAAATTAATTTGACCGAGTTAATGGATTGGTATTATGCACCAATTGATTAGTAGGCATTAATATATCAGTTAAAAATATTTTAAACTAAAGAAAGAATATGGAGTTGTTGTAATTCATTAAGACATTGTCTTAAGAATAATTGTTGCCTTAACTCAATCGATTGGCTAGTTCAAATTTTGTCCAAAATCGTTCAGAGAATTCCCGATTCAACTAGCACCACTCCAAAAAAATTTAGGAATTTTTCTTTAGAAAAAATAGGTTTTAAAACTTGTTTTAGTGTGTGCTTGTGATTTGTCATATGACTTTACGAAAAAAATCTTTATATTTTTAACACTTGGATCCCTCATGCAGGACTTGGCAAGCTATCACACTTTCTCTTTTTATCACTCCGAAGCTTTAAGACTTATCATATGATTAAGTTATCCAGACACTTGCTTGAATTTTTCTTGATGATAAAGCTTGAGATGTATTCGTGTTTAATGTCATCATTAAAAAGCTTTCGTAGTGATTATTAAATTTTAATTATCTTTTAAGTGCTTATTATGCTTGCACTTTAGTTGTTATTATCCAAAATTAATGTTTACACTTGAGATTTTCATGTTGTCTTGTAAATCTCTCGCAGAAGATAAGTAATATATTTATGTTTGAGATGTAAAGATTTCCTTCTTAGAGTGTGGAAGATCAATTTCCATAAAGTGATATAGTTTTTCCAAAGTCTTGATCTCAAAGAAAATTTTTAGGAGGGTCATTATTCAAAGAAAATTTTTATAGGGACGAAAAAACATATTTAACTATATTTTTAAATGGTTTATAAGTTGCCTTTGAACAATCGAAGCCCTAATTCCTTCGTTCTTCCAAGTCGTCCTCTCTTTTTCTTCCCCTTTCACCACGAATAAGAAAGTTGAAACACAAAGTTGTAACAATGTTATCTTCAAATACAAACTCAACAAACGTACCATTTATATCATCCTCATCTGTAAAAAGTCGTGGTGAACATTTGTGTGTTTGTCAAGGGCGATTGATTTCGTATCAGTTCAAGAAGGGATCCATCAAATATAAACTTTTTTTGAGATTTTCAAATTGGAGGAGTGATGACACTTGCAATTGTTCATATGGGATGAAGATATAGAAGCTAAAACTAGAAACGAAGATGAGCGTAACAAGAATGAAGCAGTGGGTTTGTTGAAAGAGTTGTATAAAGATGCATAGAAGAAGAACAAACTAAAATCATAACAATTTTTTTGGATAAGTAAAATGTTACTTATTGTAATTTTTTTATGTTTAATTTGTACTTTATGTTTAAATGTAAACGTTGATGATATTTGTGTTGTGGTAGTTGTAATTTCTATGTATTGGAAAACTTTTCTATTCAATGAAATGTCAATATTTTGGCAAAGTTAATGAAACCACATTAGTTTTGAAATGTTAATGCCTACCATGAAATTTAATTCAATTTATGGTTGGTTATATTGTAATAAATTTGGTATAATTAATACATTACTAATATTTTATTAATATACGTTATTGATATTATATTGATACATTATTGATTAGTAAATGTTAATTTCTCATATAAAATGAAATGTTACTATATGTTGGCTTATAGATAATGAACATGACTAGTATACAACTGATACATGATTGATACATGAAATTGACTCAAATGTTGATACAAAAAATTGGCTAAAATGTTGGATTAATGCTTATACATTAGGTATGTTTACACCACTGATCCACAAAAGATGTATATTTAGGCCAATAATTTATATTAATTTGATACATCACATTAAAGTAACAAAACATTCTTAATGTAATAAAACATATATAATGTTGATACAACTATTAAAGTAATATAATGTTAGCTTAATTTGTTCACACCACTTATACAACTGACATGACAAATACAAATGAGTTTTATAAAATGGAAAAGTTCAAAAAATGGCACTGATGCACAAAACAAATACATAGAATTGATACACAAAATGTATCTGATACACAAAATAGACAATTAAGGGTCTTCAATTTCTGCATCAATGAGTAAGACCCTTTTTAATGTTCTTCCAAGGTTTCATTCTCTTAGTAATGACATGAACTGGTAGTTCTGAATCTTTGTCAGGTATCACAAGTGGATCATCAGGATTCTTTCCAAGTCTCACAATGTTCCTTGTCTTCATTGCCATAAGTCTATTACTCTTTTTTTTCCACACTTGGAGCTTGGTTGACCCTTTTCCTCTTAGATATCACGCTTTTGACCTATAATGATAGCACATTTTTGCTAGCACAATTTTACCAAATTTGACACATGAATGAACTAAATGTAACACATTTTTGAGTTTCACGTAGTAATGGCCATAGCAAGACTTACATGATCACTGTAACTTGGAGTGTTGATAGTTTCCTTAGCACGACGTGTTTGCCTGGCTGGAGACTTAGTATGTAACACCCCAATTCTACCCGACAATTATAAACGTAAATCAGAATTATAAACATTCATGTAAACGAATCAAGATGCCACAAATTCATCTCTAAAAACACATTGCATTCAACGTGGATACATAACACTTTAAAACTTCGGATGAACCATCAGCATAATACTTTACTCTCTTAATTCAACAATTTAAACATCTACGCAGCGGAATTCTTAGTAACATCTTTATCCATCATTACAACAACTTCAAAACAACACATACTTAATAACAATCAAATTAAAGTTCAACAACTGAAATCATCAACAATTAAAAGCAACAAGCGTTCATCCCCCCTCCCCCCGAGTGTTACATATCAGAGCCATGACACCGACTCGAACTACTGAAGGTATATAATCTTCACTCTCGATTACCTGCATGTTAACAACGTAAGAGTAATATTCAAACAGAAGGGGTGAGATATCTAACAATATAATAAAACGTATGATAATTAATATATTAAATTAGATCACATAACATCACCACTTCTCATCTCATAACCAACAATAATCACAACGGAAATACCAACAATAATACACATTTACCACATCAATACACAACTTCTTTATGCGATCATATGATGCGAGTCAATACTACACAAATGCATATGGTACCATTGGAGCAGAACTCCCATCTTAAAAATGTGCCAATAAATAGAGGCATCAACAAGGCATAAGCCTTCATCTTAATATTCGCCAATACAGGCCATCTTAACGAGCATAAGCTCCATCTTGAAATGCAACGTATGCGACACAATCATGAATGTAATGACAACGCCATAATTAATAACATCTCAACATAATATCATCGTTGGCCAGAAGCCTACATCTTAATAGCTGCCAATTATTAAAGGCATCTCAACATCTTTCATCAACATCGTTCACCAACAACATTTATCATCATAATTCATCAAACATCATTATACATCATAATTCATCGAACATCATTTATACATACTAATTCATTAAACATCATTTCATCAATAACTCATCCATCCAACAATACAACAGTAACTCGTCAATCTCACAACGTTAGCCATATGCCTACAACATGATATTACCTATAATTAATTAATCATCTAAGGCTTACTTCTAAATTACCAAACCTCTACATACTACTATTCTGTAATACTACATCATTATCATTATTAATCCTACTGTTATGAACCAAACAATAATCTATAATCATCTCATCCTCATCATTCTCCACAAAAATCAACATAGCGATTAACACGAGAACTAACTCTAATCCTAATTTTGATACTAGGATTATCCTTCCTATTCTTCATTGTGATCTTTAAGAATGAAGTTCATCGCGTTAGCTATTCAACGCTTTGAATGGCACCTCAAACGGAGTCCGAAAACTCAAGTTACAGCCTTTTCAAAAATGATTCTGCCAAAAACCAGACAACATGGATCAACGCATAACGTCTTGGGTCGACGCGTACTAGACTGAACACGCTACACGAGTCGACGCATACTCTCTTCGCATCGACTCATACTGAGTCTGCAACACTACATGTATCGACACATGCTCTTACGTATCGACTCATCCTGAGCCTAAAAGTCTTCATGTATCGATGCATAGCTTTTGCGGTTGACACATACTGTTCTGTCATGGATATTTTCTGCGATTTCACTGCGTTTTCACTATGGTTTCCATACTTTAGGCCCTAAAAACATCCTCTAACCATATATAAACATCAATTATAATTATCCTATAATTCTACATCATTCATACAGCATTGGGACATCATTATTCATCCATAATTCATCGATTTTTATCATACAACAACATATATAATTCAATCATAAACCAAACAATCTTTCACCTCTAACCCCACATACCAATTATCATAAACCCTATTATAGAGTCAGAACCCCACCCTTACCTTGGATTGAAGGTTGCTCTATAACTTTTACCGGTTGAATTTCCATTCTTCCTCTTTCCTCCTTTCCAACAGCTTTCACGTTCTCTTCTTCCAACCCTTATTCTTTCTCTCTTACTGCTTCTTCTTTCCTCCTTATTTCTAACAATAATAAAATAATCCTATTATTCTCTTTATTCCTTAATGGGCTTAAGACTACCACACCCCCTTTATTACTACTTCTATTCCTTTAAAACAAGCCTACATCAAATAATATTATCATTCTTCTAATATTATTCCACCACTTAATAAAATAATTAACTCCAACTAATCACAACACATCAATTATCATCATAACATAACTTCACAAATATTCCAAAAATAATTTAATTAAATTACGGGTGTTACAACTCTCCCCCACTTAGAATATTTTCGTCCTCAAAAATTTACATTAATCAAACAACTCAGGATAGGAGTTCCGCATCTTGCTTTCCAACTCCCAAGTCATGCTTTCTCGGGCAGCTCCTAGCCAAACCACTTTAACTAAGGCAATATCTTTGCCCCTCAGAGTCTTTGTTTCACGATCTGTGATCTGTACAGGCATCATCTCTACCGTAAGATTATCATGTACTTGCACATCGTCCATATGAATCACATGAGATGGATCTGAAATATACTTCCGGAGTTGTGACACATGAAACACATCATGAAAATTCGAAAGATTAGGCAGTAAAGCCACTTTATAAGCAACATTCCCCACTCTCTCAGAAATCTGATATGGTCCAATAAAACGAGAAGTGAGCTTCTTAGACTTCAATGTTCGCCCAACACCAGTCACATGTATAACTCTTAAAAACACATGGTCACCCGCTTGAAATTTTAAATCTTTCCTTAGCTTGTCATGATAACTCTTCTGTCTACTTTGGGAAGCTTTCATCTTTTCTCGAATCAACTTCACCTTCTCAGTAGTCTCACGAACAAGTTCAGGCCCAAGTACTACACTTTCACCAGATTCATGCCAACATAAAGGAGTTCTACATCTTCGACCATACAACGCTTCAAAAGGTGTCATCCCAATATTGGAATGGTAACTGTTATTATAGGTGAACTCTATCAATAGAAGATAAGTATCCCACGAGCCTCCCTGCTCAAGAACACATGCCCTCAACAAGTCTTCCAACGATTGGATAGTCCGTTCAGTCTGACCATCTGTCTGAGGATGATACGCTGAACTTAACCTCAACTTAGAACCCAACGCTTCTTGCAAACTCTTCCAAAAATCAGAAGTAAATCTTGGATCTCTATCTGACACAAATGCACAAAGGAACACCATGAAACTTCACTATCACACTAGTGTAAATCTCATACAACTTTAACACTGGAAAACTGATGTTAATAGGAATAAAATGAGCCAACTTCGTAAGCCTATCAACAATCACCCAAATCAAATCATGTCCTTTTAAGGTATTAGGTAACCCCGTCACAAAGTTCATCGAAATGCTACCCCATTTCCATTTTGGAACTTGTAACGGTTGCATTTATCCTGCAGGTTTCTGATGTTCAACTTTCGACTTCTAACAAGTCAAACATGCATACACAAACTAAGCCACATCACTCTTCATTCCAGGACACCAAAACAAACCTTTCAAATCTTGATACATATTTGTAGCTTCTGGATGAATACTCAACTTACTTCTATGACTCTCTTCAAGTATCACTTTCTTCATCTCAGCATCATCAGGAATACAAATCCGATTACGAAACCTCAACACACCCTGTGCATCTAGCTTAAAATCATTATTCTCATACTGATCGGTTCCAACCATCGAATCTACCAGTTTCACATCCAGCTTCTGAGCTTCTCTGATAATGTCTAGAAATTCATTATTAATCTTCAACATACTTGTGATGCGGTGGCAGAACCGACTGTTTTTTGAAATGCTGGTTTGCATTTTGTGTTTTGTGTTCACAAAATGTCGTGGTAAGCAAGAGTCACCACCAACATTTCTTTTATCCAACCGGAAAGGAAAAAAGTACAGAAAAAATTATTTTTCGAGATTTTGAGTACGAGGGGTATATTATAGGAAGGGAAGGTGTTAGCACCCTTTCTATCCATGGTTTTCCATGGGCTCTTAGGTACTTTCTCATCTTTAAAATTGCTTGTGTACGTGCTTTGTTTTGAAAAGAGTTTTAACTTCGTGATAACCCTTGTATCAGTCCTCAAGGGTGTGACGAAGTTGTTTGAAAATTGTTTGTAATGTGTGAAAAGTTTTGTTTTGAGCAAGTATCCACTAGCATCTACTTACTCGAAAAAAGATCGTTTCTATTCTCCTTTCCTTTAGACAGTGCTTATCCTACTATTGAGAAATAGGTAGAACCGTCGTTGGATTTATGAGGGTCAATTCGAAAGGGACGTACGATCACTAAAGCAATGTTAGGACACCTTAGTAATTACCCTAGAGTCTTAAGATCATATTTGAGGCAACATTTCTGAGGCAACATTTCCGAGGCAGCATTCGAATGGGACATTTGATCCTTTTTAGACAGGAGGGCAACCACTAAGACACCTTATGCTTAATGATCTTTTTATCGAAGGCAACCGAAGTGAGAGTATACCCTAAGAGTGATATGTACGAATGATTTGTTTTCAGTTATTTATCTTTGCACATTAGGGTTTTTTAACTGTATTAAATTATCATGCAATCTTGTCATTCAATCCTATTAGCATACATTTAGACAGTTGAATATTTGCGAGAATTAAAATGCGAGAAAGTAAATCTAAACTATTACAAGGCTTCGGGGAGGGGGATTAATTACATAGCCAAAAACCTGGGAAAACGCGATAAATAAAAGCCCTAGATTAAACTATTACAAACCATGAACAGTTACAACAATATTGGCAAAAATAAATAATCAGTGCGCGGCGAATTAAATGCAAAGCGACTAGGGTTTTGACCCTTGACTAAACCTAATTGTAATTGATTAAAGTAAACATGTTTTTTTTTTGTCAATTTTATTATTTTAAGAAAGTAATGAAATAATTGAATTAAAAAAAAGAAAATCCTAAATTCTAATTAATTTTAATTGTGAAAGAAATTAGAATTTCCTTAAATTAATTAAACTAATTACTTAAAAAACATTTATTAAGCAAATAAGTCTTCTTTCTGTGATTTTTTGATTGGTCAATTTCAGAAAATAATTTTGGTGTTTGATAAAGAGAAAACAGAATAATTAAAGAAAAGAAAATTAAAGAGGAAAAAAAAGAAATAATCCAAGGGCCTGCTGTCAACGGTTCTGATCAGAGGATGATGGTCCAAAAGATGGTGGCCCTCAGAAAATGGGGACACTGGGCCTGCTTCTGGCTGGTGGATCCAGCAGATGGTGACCCTCAGAAGATGGGGTGCGCTGGATCTGGCTCTGACTGTTGGATCTAGAGGATAATGCCCAGAGGATGCTTGATCTGGTCCTTAGTGAGGGGTCCAGAAGATGACCAGAGAATGCTTGATCCAGTTCTGGATGATGGAACCAGAAGATGACCCTCAGGAAGTGCAGGCGCTGGATCTGGTGAAAACAAAGGGGAAAATGCCAAAAGCTCACGCCGGGATCGAACCCAGAATCATGAACTTCTGACTTCCTTCTTCTGACCAACTACGCTGGATACTGATTTATTAATACAATACAAACAAACAATATATATCAGAACAACAAGTTTCTGGCAAGAACAAACGCGCCAGAATTTGAATCAGCCAGTCAGGCTGTGACACGCTATTGTCTTCTTCCCTGGAACCGTCGTTTAAAGTTATGAACTTTTACCTACAAACACGTCACTGTAGCTACAGACCTGTAACTTTCAATCATCAAGAAAACGCATGCTAAATAAATTCTAATTACATGGTCCTACTCGTCTTGAACCCACGATCACTATGGTACTACTTTCTTGGACCAATTTTACTGATACAGAGAAACCCTAAAACATAAGAGCAAACCATAACCATGGCATCTTCATATACAAGCATTAGAAATACAATTAAATGGTATAAAAAGCTTACAAACTCAAAGATAAACACAAATATATCATTAAAATATGCAATGGGTGAGTGAATCAATGAAACTGAATTCGAATTTGGAGGCATATCGTGATACCTCTATCTTGCAATTCTAGGCGTGGAAAGGCTTGAATCTGATTGGAAATTGCTCCTGGAATGTCTAGCAACCTATTGGCACTCTGAGAATGGCACGAATTGACCTTTAACACCGAAATTGGACCACCACTTTTCTTGCAATTTTTCAGTTTTTCTTTCACCTATGCACGATCGTCTCTTCCTCTTTTCTGCTTTTGGAATGTTAAATATATATTAGAGAATGCATTAGGGTAAAAATTTGCATCAAATCTTTGCCATTTATGAAGATTGACCATTGACTTATTCCTTGCACCAAATCTTTCCAAAACAAGAATTTTCAATCTTTTTCTGTCCATATGAAGCCTTGCACGATTTGATCTTGCCACCAACTGTATAGTGACTCTAATCATGCACAAAATCTCAAGGTTTAATTGATTTTTGATATTTTCATTATTTTATATTGATTTTATTTGATTTAAATGAAATAAAATCAAAATAAATAATAAAGTAAAAAAAGGATGACAAGTGGAGGGGCTCATGGGTCGTGGATCTCATCACGATCTCAGTGCAAGCATAAAAAGTTAGGCCCATTTAGCAAAAAATGCAATTTTGGACATTTTTGACTTTTGGCAATTTTACAAAAATGGTCAACTTTGACAAGGCATATCTCTTTCAATTTTGACCCTATGAGGGTGCTCTTGGACTTTTTAGAAAGCTTAGGATGTCCCCTAAGCAACCTTTTTGGTATCATCTCAAATGAGTCTTCCATACTCATGTTATGAAGCTTTGACCCAAAAGGTGTTTTTGTTGACTTTTCAAAATGACCTATAATGTCAAAATTCATATATTTTTGTGAGTGTATAATTTTAACTTGAGGTATGAAGATGGATTGTAGGGAATCACATCATATTGACAATGAGATTTGGATGGGCCATTTCTGATAAAATATGAGAAAGTTATGCATGGTCAACATTGAGTTGACTTTTCCTACAAAACCCTAATTTAGCAACTTTTGGGTTTTGGTGAATTGTGAGAAATACTTGAGGAATCATGATCAACCCTTTATCAAATGATGAATAATACTTCAAAATGAGGATGTTGACCAAAAATCTTGAAGTTTGACTGTATGTAGGCCACCGTTGACTTTTGACCTTGCACAGTCGATTTTTCAGGCATTTGAGCAATTGACTGAGCAAACTTCTTCTGCAAGGCTTGAAACTTGACATGGATGATCTTGATAATGTATTAGGACAATGTTCAGCCTTTGATTCCTTTTTGGTTCATACATCTTGATGAAGATGGAAACCCTAATTTGAGACAGACTGCCTTAGGAGAGAGTTTGTCTGGTCAACTCTTGAACTTCCTTGAGCAATTTGGGGACCTCACTTGCCATATGTTGAGAAATATGGGAGGGAAAATTTTGAGGTACAACAACTGTCCCTATTCAATCTTCTTAAACCTGAGGATGTAGATTGGCTCGTCTGCCTTTCGTGATCTTAAGGTGGAAGATGATTGAACACTAGAGTGCCCAGAAATTTTCACTCGCATGAAGTGATACTTGTCTTTGCGATATCGGGAATGGGATTACAGATGCCATTTGGAAGTCAATGACGGAAGATGGGCTCAAAGATGCCATCAGAAGAAGTGTCGATCGCATAAGAGATTCCTTTGCGAGAACCCGTGTACCTGTTGTTGAGGAGGACTTCGCTGGGGAATGTTGGTCTCTATCTTGAGAGGAATAGAGTTTTGGGAGCTTCATTTGTCCGTTACTCTACTGGGGAATGATTCCGGTTTGGGAAGCGGGAGTGATCTTGTGTTTGGTCGGGGTATATGTTGCACCGCGACTTACTGGGGGAATGTGAAATCAATTGTGTTTGATTAGGTCCGGATCTTACAATGTTGTGGACTGCTGTCTGGGGATAATGGAGGAAAACCCGAATAGTAAAGTTATGAGAAGGAACCTGGATAGTAGGGTTACTTCGAGATGAAAGCCTGGGTAGTAGGGCTGTGAGAAGGAACCTGGATAGTAGGGTTACTTCGATATGAAAGCCTGGATAATAGGGCTGTAAGAAGGAACCTGGATAGTAGGGTTACTTCGATATGAAATCCTGGGTAGTAGGGTTGTGAGAAGGAACCTGGATAGTAGGGTTGCTTCGAGATGAAAGCCTGGGTAGTAGGGTTGTGAGAAGGAACCTGGATAGTAGGATTACTTCGATATGAAAGCCTGGGTAGTAGGGCTGTAAGAAGGAACCTGGATAGTAAGGTTACTTCGATATGAAAGCCTGGATAATAGGGCTGCTTTTGTTGCGCCGATGATTACTCTGTTTAGCTTCGAGTGTTGATCATGGGCTTGCTGGAAATAGATAATAATGTCCTTCCTGAAAGAAATACAAGGTTGTCCATATGTGATGCATGAGATGTGTGATCGGTGGGAATGAGAACTGACTGTTTTTGGAATGCTGGTTCGTGTTTTGCGTTTGTTTTTGCAAAATGTCGCGGTAAGCAAGAGTTGCCACCGAATTTTATTTTATCCAACAAGGAAAGGAAAAAGCACAGAAAAATTCCCTTTTAGAGATGTTTCTCGGGTTCGGGAGGTAGATTATAGAAAGGGAAGGTGTTAGCACCCTTTCTATCCATGGTTATCCATGGGCTCTTAGGTACTTGCTTATCATGTTTTCAAAATTTGCTTTTCTTTTGTGTTTGTGGGTTTGAAAAGAGTTTTTGTTTGAAAGGTGTGTAAGTGCGAAAAGTTTTGTTTTGTTTTAAAAGGAGCAAGTACTTAAGAACCATCTACCTACTCGAAAAAAGGAATTAATATGTACAAATGTCCTTTAGACAATGCTAGCCCACTATTGAGGAATAAGTAGCACCGTCATTGGAGTTTTTGGGTCAATTCGATTAAGGGACGTGTGGTCACTAAAGCAATGTTAGGACGCCTTAGCGGTAACCCTAATGTCTTAGATCATTTTATCCGAGGAAACCATTCTGAGGCAACTTATGATCTTTGGACAAGAGGAAGACCTCTAAAACTTCCTATACTCAATGACCATGTTCGAAGGCAACCAACTGAGGTGTACCCTAAGAGTGGCATGTGCAAGTGTGTTAGTTCGGTTAATTTTATCTGTACATGTCATGAGTGAGCTATGTTGATTTTAAGTTCATACATTTGATCTTGTCATGCATTCCCTATTATCAAACATCTAACAGTGTATATTTGCGGAATTTAAATTGCGGAAATTAAATCTAAACTATTACAAGGCGTCGGGTATTTACATCGCCAAAAACAACCCTTTAATTTAAACTGCGGAAAGTAAAATAAAACGATAAATAATTAAAGTCCTAATTAAAAGCTATTACATACCGGAAGTAATTACAATATTGGAATCAAATGGATCGCGTGCGAGAAAATTAAATCGGCGTATTTTTTAGGGTTTTGACCCTTTTTTGAAAGAAAGCATTTTTTTGTTTATTTTTGAATTAAAAAGAAATTAAATCTAAGCTAATTATTAATTAATTAATTAATGAAAATATTTTTGGTTTTTTTTTATATTTAAGGAAATAAAATAAAATTGATTAAAATTATTAAAACCTAATATTCTACATTAATTTTAATTATTGCAAAATTGTTAATGTTAAATCTATTTAAAACTAAATTAATTAGGTTAATATTTATTTACAAAAATAAAATAATGAAATTAATAAAAATAATATTTTTTATGTTTTCTAATTTTATGAGAAAAAATATTAATTGGTTAATTAACAATAAAAATAATAAAACAATTTAAATAATAAAAAAATATAAAAAAGGAAAAGAAATAACCCAATGAGGGGTGTGGGCCTGATTTGGATGTGAGAACAACATTTTTTGAGGCCCAATACAGGCCAGCCTGGTTGACTTTCCTGTTTGTCCATGCATATGTTGACTTGGGAGTATGGTGAGCCTTCAATCCTGGCCCTTGGATTTGGCCTGAAAGCCATCTGGCACCTGATGGGATGAGGAGTATGATAATCCACGCCCTAAGCTTTGCACTGGATCTCCTAGAACAAAATAATAATAAGCGTTTGGGGGGACCTGGGATTCGAACCCAGGTCCCATGAGACAATCCACTAGCGCCTTAGCCACTACACCACTGCCACTTTATTGTTATTGGAATAAGCAACAATTATTATATATAAAAACAAAACATTATGCCTGAAAAAAAATAAAAAATAGCACAAATATTTAAACTCAGCCAATCAGGGGAAGACACCTAGTCGTCTTCTCCACAGGTTTCTGGTTATCTTACCTGCGGATTTTTATCCGCAGCAAGGTCTGTGGGTTCGCTCTAAAATGCGCTATAGGCCATATAAATGCAAACGGGGACCATCATCATGCTCGTCCCTCCTCCCTGAATACAACCATGTCCATGATTTGTTCCAATTTTACCTGCAAAGCAAATGCCCAAAAACGAACCTCCAAAACCCTAGATTCGGGTATGATGCCATAGCTCACGAAAACAAAATCAAATGATGCAGAAAGACTGGAAATTGAACGTTAAGCATGATTGTACAAAAAAATTGGCAAAAAGATGCAAGAACATGGATTCATGATTTCATGTACAGGGCTATGTTCAGGACGACTTACAGTGCAATTTAGGTGGTTTCAGGACTTGCTTTTGATTGCAATCGCTTCAGTGGACCTCAGGCAAGGAGATAGTGTTGAGTTTTTGGATTGAATTCGCCTCCAACCAAGATTTTGATCCCACACTTTTTAAGCTTTTTTCCAAGTTTGGTCTGGCCGTTTGTGCAACTTTCAGGTCGTGTTTTTGATGCCTTTGCCTTGTACATGTATAAGGGAATGAGTTAGGTTAAAAATTTGGGCTTGAAACCTTGTGAATTGATGACTTTGGATATGATATGATTCCTCCATTAAAGGCCTTCAAATTCTTTCCAAATCCAAGATTTTGTGCATGATATGGCTTGGCACGAATTTGATTGTGTTCATGATGTTAATTGAAAGCTGTATCAATCAAAAAGATCATAAGTTATTAATATTGAGATTTTATTTTGATTTAAATTGATTAAAAATGAATTAAATCAATAAAAATAAAATAAAAATAGAAAAATTAATAATTGGTCATAAAATTGAAGATAGGACACGTGTGTGGTGTGACAAGATCAAATCAAGTGGAAACAAGTGGGCCTATTTGACAAAATTTGAAGTTTTGGGGATAGTTGAGTTTTGGCAATTTTGGAAAAATGCCCAACTTCAACAATGCATAAATTCTTCAATTTTGAGCTTTTGGAAGTTTTCTTGGACTTTTTAGAAACCTTGAGATGTCCTATAACCAATCCTTTTGGTCTCGTCTCATTTTGATACTCCATGCTCAAGTTATAAGCTTTGGAAAAAATGTGTTTTTGTTGACTTTCAAAAATGACCTATAATGTCCAAATTTGTAACTTTTTGTGAGAGCATTTCTTGATCTTGGGGTATGAAGATGGATTGTAGGAAATTGCATACTCTTCAAAATTAGATTTGGATGGGTCATTTCTCATAAAGTATGAGAAAGTTATGCTTGGTCAAAGTTGAGTTTACTTTTCCTACAAAACCCTAATTTAGCAACTTTTGAATCTTGATGAAACTTGAGAAATCCTTGATGAATCATGATAAAACCTTGATCAAATGATGAATTATACTTAAAAATAAGAATTTTGACAAAAAATATTGAAGTTTGACTGTATTTGGGACACAGTTGACTTTTGCCATAACACAATCGACTTTTGGACTTTTTGAGCAATTGACTAACCAAACTTCCTCTGCAAGGCTTGAAATTTGACATGGATGGTCTTATGAACATTTTAGGATATTGGGGAGCACTTGAGGTAATTTGGATGCAAGGACCTTGATGCAACACAAAACCCTAATTTGAGATTGACTGCCTTAGGAGATGATTTGACTGACCAACTCTTGAGCAATTTGAGCCACTTGGAGATTATTCTTGACATGTCTTGAGAAATATGGGAGGTAAAATTTTGGGGTACAACAGTTGCCCCTGTTCAATTTTCTTAAACCTGAGAATATAGATTGGCTTTCGAGCCTTTCGTGATCCGAAGGTGGAAGATAATTGAACACTAGAGTGCCCAGAAATTTGCACTCGCATGGTGTAGTATGAGCATTGTGATGTCGGGAATGGGCTTATAGATGCCATTTGGAGATTGTTGATAGGAGGATGGGCTTACAGATTCCATCTGCCGGAGTGTCGATCGCATAAGAGATTCCTTAGCGAGAAATTATACACTTGTTGTTTGTAGAAGATTCCGCTGGGGAAGTCTAACTTTTGTTGAGATTTAGGAGTTTGCCTGTACTTTAGCTGAGAGAATGCCTCGGCTGAGTCTTAAGAACCTGTCCATAATTCAATTGGGGGAAACATCTTCATCAAGATCTAGGAACTGTCTAGTCTTCAACGTAGTATACCGTTGAGATTGTAGAAATCGTCCACACTTTAATGGAGGAAAACATCAAGATATAGGAAATGACTAGTATTCAACGTAGTATACCGTTGAGGTTATAACACTCATCCACACTATGACGTAGGGAAACATCTTCATCAAGATCTAGGAACTGTCTGGTCTTCAACGTAGTATACCGTTGAAATTAGAGAACTCGTCCACACTATGACGGAGGAAAACATCAAGATCTAGGAACTGACTAGTGCTCAACGTAGTATACCATTGAGGTTATAGCACTCGTCCACACTATGACGTAGGGAAACATCTTCATCAAGATCTAGGAACTGTCTAGTCTTCAACGTAGTATACCGTTGAAATTAGAGAACTCGTCCATACTATGACAGAGGAAGACATCAAGATCTAGGAACTTACTAGTGCTCAACGTAGTATACCGTCGAGGTTATAGCACTCGTCCACACTATGACGTAGGGAAACATCTTCATCAAGATCTAGGAACTGTCTGGTCTTCAATGTAGTATACCGTTGAAATTAGAGAACTCATCCACACTATGACAGAGGAAAACATCAAGATCTAGGAACTGACTAGTGCTCAACGTAGTATACCGTTGAGGTTATAGCACTCGTCCACACTATGACGTAGGGAAACATCTTCATCAAGATCTAGGAACTGTCTGGTCTTCAACGTAGTATACCGTTGAAATTAGAGAACTCGTCCACACTATGACGGAGGAAAACATCAAGATCTAGGAATTATCTGGTCTTCAACGTAGTATACCGTTGAAATTAGAGAACTCGTCCACACTATGACGGAGGGAAACATCTTCATCAAGATCTAGGAACTGTCTGGTCTTCAACGTAGTATACCGTTGAAATTAGAGAACTCGTCCACACTATGACGGAGGAAGACATCAAGATCTAGGAACTGCCTAGTGCTCAACGTAGTATACCGTTGAGGTTATACCACTCGTCCACACTATGACATAGGGAAACATCTTCATCAAGATCTAGGAACTGTCTGGTCTTCAATGTAGTATACCATTGAAATTAGAGAACTCGTCCACACTATGATGGAGGAAAACATCAAGATCTAGGAACTGACTAGTGCTCAACGTAGTATACCGTTGAGGTTATAGCACTCGTCCACACTATGACATAGGGAAACATCTTCGTCAAGATCTAGGAACTGTCTGGTCTTCAACATAGTATACCGTTGAAATTAGAGAACTCGTCCACACTTTGACAGAGGAAAACATCAAGATCTAGGAACTGACTAGTGCTCAACGTAGTATACCGTTGAGGTTATAGCACTCGTCCACACTATGACGTAGGGAAACTGTCGAGATTGAGAACCTTATCTGAAATTCAACCGAGGATAATTCAGTTGAGATTTAAGAGCCGGTCAGGTCTTCGACGTAACTGAGAACTTTAACTGTATCTTTCCTGAAAGGTAAGTGTCAGTCATATGCAATGCATGATATGGATCAGGCAATGATGTTCTCAAAATAAATGAGATTGTATTCGTATGATGCGTATATGCATGTATCATGATGTATGGGAATATAATGTTTGAGCTGGGGAAAATAAATCCCGGAGCTGATGGAGAATAGAGTTGAGTTCTTCGTTTCAGCTGGGGATGATGAACAAAGATGATAAACTTGCAGGAGAAAAGAACTCCGTTGGGGAATAAAGTGATGAAGAGATTACTCCGAGGGGAATTACTCTATGGGGAAGAGATGTTCTGCTGAGGATTTTAACGATAAATTTCGTTGGGGATTTTAATGTAAACTCCGCTGGGGATGGGTTACCGTTGCTGGTGATATTGAATCTATTGAGGATTGAAGTCCTGCTTGGGGAAGAAAGAACTTCACTAGGGGATGATCTTTCGGTTGCAACTTGCTGGGGATAACCCTGTTAAACTTTTGTGGGGATAATCCTATGAATTTGGTTGGGGAGGTTTATTCTTGTACTCCGCTGGGGGTAAGCTTCCAAAGTCTACTGGGGATGATGCCTCAACTCCGTTGGGGAAGCTTTTTTAGATTGCGTTGGGGAAATGGCTCCACTGGGGGTATCTTGTATTCTGCCGGGGAACATTATTATATTCCGTTGAGGAATATTAAGATTGTCGGGGATACTCTGATACTTGCTGGAGAATATTCTTAATACTCCATTGGGGAATATCTTAATACTCTGCTGGGGAATATTAAGACCTTCTGGGGATACCAAACCTTTTTAGCGCTGATGGTGGATGAACTCTGCTTGGGGAGAGTGTGATCGGTGGAAATAGAACTGACTATTTTTAAGTTGGTTTCGTGAAATATCGCGATAAGCAAGAGTCGCCACCGTCTTTTATGTTCTCCAACATGGAAAGGACAAAAGCACAGCAAAATTCCTTATTCGTGAATGTTTCTCGGTTCGGGAGGTAGATTTATAGAAAGGGAAGGTGTTAGCACCCTTTCTATCCGTGGTTATCCACGGGCTCTTAGGTACTTGCTCTTATGTTTTCAAAATTTGTTTGCTTTTCAAGTGTGTGTGGGTTTTGAAAAAGTTTTGTTTGAAAAATTTCTAAGTAACTCTTGTATCTGTCCTCAAGAGTGTGTGAAAAATTTGTTTGAAAACTTTTAGAAAGTGTGGGTGCGAAAAGTTGTTTTTGTTTGTTTGAAAAGAGCAAGTACTTAAGAGAATCTACCTACTCTAAGGAATTAAGCTGTGTAAGAGTCCTTTAGATAGTGCTATCCCACCATTGAGAGGTAGGTAGCACCATCGTTGGAGGTGTTCGGGTCAATTCGATTATCGGGACAGTGTGGTCACTGAAGCAACGATAGGACACCTTAGAAGTAACCCTAATGTCCTAGATCCTTTTTTATCCGAGGCAACCGTTTCGAGGCAACTGGATCTTTTGGACAGAAGGGCGACCTCAAAGATACCCTATACTTGATGACCACGTTCGAGGCAACCAGTGAGGCGTACCCTAAGAAGTGGCATGTGCTTTGTGTGTTGTTTTTCAGTTAAGGTTATCTTGTATGTTATTTGTGAGCTACGGATTGGTTTTATTTACATACATTCTTGCAGGCATTTTTTAACAGTTAGGAGTATGGAAAGTAAATTGCAGAAATGTAAATTCTACACTATTACAAGGCGCGGGTCTATACATCGTCAAAAACAAAAACCCATTTTGGTAAATAAATGCGAGAAATTAAATAAAGCGGTAAAATTCCTATTTAACTATTACATATCTGGAGACAGTTACATAAATAATCAAAATAAATAGATGCGCACGAGAAGAAATTTAATCGGGAACGTCCTAAGGGTTTTGACCCTTTTAAGAAAAGAAAAGAATTTTTTTTGTCCTTTTTTGTGATTAAATGAAATTAAAATTAATAACTAATTAATTAATTTATTAAAAGAAAAATGTTTTTGTATTTTTATGTTTTTAATGAAATAAAATAAAAGGAAATAAAATTAAAAGTTAATAAAAACCTAATTCTAAATTTATTTTAGTTATTAAGAAAAAAAGGTTAAAGTTGCCTAATTAAAACTAATTCAATTTATTAGTATTTATTTACAAAAGTAAAATGAAATTAATAATAATAATAATATTAGTTCTTTTTTTTTATCGTGAAAGGGTTAAATAATTAATTTTGGTGATAATAATAATAATTAAAAAAAAGTTAATAACTAAATTAGAAAATATAAAAAGGAAAAGAAAAAGAATAAACCAAGGGAGGGGGTCTGGGCCCAATATGGAGGTGAAAATTGGAATCTGAGGCCCATTACTCATCCAGCCACGTTGACTCCTTGGATCAAGTGTTTGTTGGTTGACTGAGTGCATGGTGAGGATCACTTCCTGGCCTTTGGATGCATGCCTGTAGCCACCTGGCGCTTTGGATTTGTGAGGCGCATGATAAGCCTTCTTTGAAGCCTGCACACAAATACGTAAGAAAAAATAATATGGGATTTTGAGGGGACCTGGGAAAACTTACAGCGCGGTATGATGGACCTTAGGACGTGGCAAGGGTTGCTTTAGCTTAAGAGTATGGCAAAGAAGAGAGTCACGTTCTCCTTTTGGCCTGAAAATACTTGCAACACTCCTTTTGATCTCACACTTTTTTTTGACACTTTTTAGATTTTGCTCTGGCCGTTTGTGCATGCTCTAGATTGTGAATGAGGCTTGCAAGGCTTGTATATATAGTAATGAGTGAGAATAAGTCACATTTAGGAGCCTTTAACCATTGCAATTAAGCTTTGGATTTTATCTTAACCACCATTAAAGGCCTTTCAAAGCTTGTTCAAAATTTGAATTTTCATGCCTAAATGAGCTTAGCGCGAAATTGGTAGGTTGCAAATGCTTCATGAAGGCTATTCAAACCATAAGATACCATTTAATTAATTTTTTTTTAGATTTACTTGAATTATTATGGATTAAAATGAATTAAATCCATAAAAATTAAATAAAAATAGAAAAATAATTATTTGGTCTTGAAATTGATCATGGGACACGTGGGTGGCATGAAAAGGATGAATCAAGTGGAAAAAAGTGGTCCCTTTTGTCAAAAATTGAAGTTTCAAGGATAGTTGACTTTTGCCATTTCATGAAAATTTCCCAACTTCTCCAATGCATATCTTGCTCAATTTTGATCATATGAACATGTTCTTGGACATTTTGGAAAGGTCTTGAAGTCCTCTAACCAATGCCTTTGGTCCCATGTCATTTTGAGTTACCAATCTCAAGTTATGGTCTTTGACTTAAAATGCCTTTTTGTTGACTTTTGAAAATGACCTATAATGTTGAAATTGATAACTTTTTGTGAGAGCATTTATTGGACTTGGAATGTGAAGATGAGTGGTAGGAAATGTCATCCCCTTCAAAATGAGAATTTTATGGGATTTTTCTGATGAACCATGAAAAAGTTATGCCTTGGTCAAGTTACAGTTGACTTTTTCAACTGTCCAAAAATGGAAACTTTTGCATCTTGATGATTTTTGAGCCATTCTTGTGGAATCATGATCAAGATTTGATACAATGATGATTGTGGCTTCAAAATAAGATGTTGACCAAATTTTTTGACTTTTGACTGCCAAATGACCATTTTACCCCTACAGTTGATTGTGAAGCAATTAGGGTTTTTGACTGTGCAACTTGACCTTGTGAGCCTTGAAACTTGACATGTAGGTGCTTGACAATGTATATGAGCATATGGGACTTGATTGAGCCCTTGAAAACCTCAACTTCCTTGCAAGAACCAAAACCCTAATTTGACTGGCTTAGGAGGGTGTTTGAACTGTGCAACCCTTGAGTAGACTTGAGATGATGCTTGCCAAAACTTTGAAGAATACGGGAGGGCAAATTTTGGGGTACAATAGTTGCCCCTGTTCAATCTTCTTAGACCTGAGGATGTAGATTGGCTAGCGCGCCTTTCGTGATCCGAAGGTGGAAGATGATTGAACACTAGAGTGCCCAAAAATTTGCACTCACATAGTAGAGTATCAGCAGTGTGATGTCGGGAATGGGCTTACAAATGCCATTTGGAGAGATGGTGGATAAGAGGATGGGCTTATAGATTCCATCTGGAGACGTGACAGAACCTTGTCGGGAATGGGCTTATAGATGCCATTTGGAAAGATGGTATGGGAGGATGGGCTTATAGATGCCATCTGGGGATATGACAGAACCTTGTCGGGAATGGGCTTATAAATTCCATTTGGAGACTGTTGGTAGGTGGATGGGCTTATAGATGCCATCTGGAGGTGGTATGTTGAATTGTAATTTTTGTAAGTTGAAAGAGGGAACCTGTGTAGGGTTGCCTGATGATGAGCTCGTGTAAAACTGCATCTTGGAAAGAAAGACACCTGTGTAGGGTTGACTGATGATGAGCTCGTGTAAAACTGCATCTTTGAAGGAAGGAAACCTGTGTAGGGTTTACTGATAATGAGTCCGTATAAGACTGCATCTGAAATGGAGAAGGAACCTGTGTAGGGTTACTTTGATGACGAGTCCGTGTAAAACCGCATCTAGAGCTGAGAAGGAAACCTGTGTAGGGTTTACTGATGACGAGTCCGTGTAAAACTACGTCTGGAGTTTGAGAAGGGAACCTGTGTGGGGTTACTTTGATGATGAGCCCGTGTAAAACTGCATCCTGGAAGAAGTAAAACCTGGGTAGGGTTTCTGATGACGAGTCCGTGTAAAACTGCATCTTTGGAAAGAGAGAACCTGTGTAGGGTTTCTTTGACGACGAGCCCGTGTAAAACTACGTCTGGAGAGAGAGAACCTGTGTAGGGTTTCTTCGGGATAAGTTCATGTAAAACTTCTGGAGGAACCGGGGTAAGGTTACTTCGGTGATAAGTCCGTGTAAGACTTCTGGAGGAAGCGGGGTAAGGTTACTACAGGATAAGTTCGTGTAAAACTTCTGGATGAACCGGGGTAAGGTCATCTTGAGATAAGTCCGTGTAAGACTTCTGGAGGAACCGGGGTAAGGTTACTGCAGGATAAGTTCGTGTAAAAATTCTTGATGAACCAGGGTAAGGTCATCTTGAGATAAGTCCGTGTAAGACTTCTGGAGGAACCGGGGTAAGGTTACTGCAGGATAAGTTCGTGTAAAACTTCTTGATGAACCGGGGTAAGGTCATCTTGAGATAAGTCCGTGTAAGACTTCTGGAGGAACCGGGGTAAGGTTACTGCAGGATAAGTTCGTGTAAAACTTCTTGATGAACCGGGGTAAGGTCATCTTGAGATAAGTCCGTGTAAGACTTCTTCTGAAAGAAAAGGAACCGGTGTAGGGTTTCTTCGATGATAAGTCCGTGTAAGACTTCGTCTGAAAATTGAGAAGGAACCGGTGTAGGGTTGCCTGAGGATGATCAAGTAGATAATTGTCCTGTTTGGTTTCGGATATTAACCCACGATCAATCGTCCATAGAATTTTCCTGGCTTTTTACCGGTGTTGATCTGGAACTGTAAAGGTAGATGGTAATCATCTTTTGATTGACTTTTTCCTGAAAAGGCAAAGTATTAGTCGTATGCAATGTCATGATGCATGAACTGCATGATTTTAAGATGTTCTCAAAAATAAATGAGATTTGTGTTGTATGATGCATATGCATGCTATAATGTATGAAGATGTGATGTTTTATGAATGTATTCTCGTCTGGGAAAATAAATCCTTGACGAATGCCGGGAGTTTGTTGAATCCTGGGCTGATGTTGAAGAGTGAAGTTCTTCATTCCCTCTGGGGATGATGGTTGCAAGAATAAACCGGTAGGAGAAGATGACTCCGTTGAGGAATAAACTTGGCGAAGAGATTACTCTGCGGGGATTACTCTGTGGGAAGAGATACTTCGTTGAGGTTTTGATGAGAACTCCGCTGGGGGATTCCAGTTGATAAGTTTTGTTGAGGAATTTGATGAACTCCGTTGGGGGATAGGAAGAACTTCGCCGAGAACGATCTTTCCATGGTAATTAGCTGAGGATAACCTAGTTATAAGCTCTGGTGGGGAATAACCTTTGAATAAAGCCGGGGAGATGCGTTCGTATTCTGCAGGGATAAGCTTCCAGAATCTACTAGGGAGGATAATCAACTCTCCTGGGGAGACTTTGGACTGCACTGGGAAGTGGCTCCACTGGATGTCTGTATTCTTCCAGGGAACAATCTCATATTAAGACTACCGGGGGTACTTGCTTAGGAACATCTGCATACTCCACTGGGGAATATTGATATTTTCTGGGGATACCCAACTTCCTTAAGGCTGACAGTAGGCTAACTCTGCTTGGGGAGAGCGTTGCTGAATTGCTAGGGATACTGTGCCTCTTCGGGGTTGATTGGAGACCAACTCTGTTCGGGGAGAATTGTTGAATCTTGTCTTACTCTGTGGGGAGTGGAGGTATCTTGGTTACGTTCTTCAGCCGAACCTACCTTGGTACCTTGGTGGACAGAGCAACTAGATTGGTTAGACAATTCATTATTGCCCCAGTTTCTGCGGGAGGAAGTACCTGTGGAGGTCTTGATTGACAAATCTTCTTCTGGTAGACAAGTGATGGGATGCTGGGACATAGTCGTACGCTTTTGATCCCTAACTTTTGCCTGGACCACCCTTTCGGGTTTTCAGTCCACCGGGATACCCATTTTTGCCCAAGCCGCCTTTTCAGGTTTTCGACTTGCCGGGTGTATAGATTTTTTCATTTTCATCCCTTATTTTGCCCGAACCCTTTTGGTTCGCCGGGAAGCCCTTATTTTTGCTTAGGTGTGTCAACCTAGCGGGTCTTTGATTATGCATAGTATTTTTTCGACTATGTCCATGCTCTCAGAATGTAGGGAGATGCCTCTGTTGTTGTGTTGCCATGCGACCAGAAGATGTTTGATCAGGCAAGATTCGCAGCTGGAACTCATGTACAATGCCCCAGGTGACTCAGGCGGAGATTTGCCCCAAGCTGGTTTGCCTTTTGAGAGATTCTTCGAATCTTGACCTAATTGCCCCAGATGATGGACAATGATCGTGTCTGCCCCCTTGGTTGGAAGTGCTTTTCCATTTGAGGTGACCTTTTGTTGAGAAGGCTTTTGTTCACTAGATGCTCGTCGTGCAAAGTTCTCTGCTGTTCAAACAAATAATCATCTGCAAACAATGTTATTTTGAAAATGCAAAGCTTATGTCTTTTTTGAAAATGCATTTTTTTTCTCATAAAAACAAGTGAATTTTTTTTTTGAACCGTGACGTCAACTCGTTATTTTACCGCAAACCTTAAGGAGTCAGGATACCTTTGGTAATAGTATGCTTTTGAACTAAACCCATGCTTCAACTAGGACTTTTTAAGGGTTGTAGCGTGGCCTGGTTCACGGTTTAAGAAACAAAGGATAAAGACTCAAATTTTATTTGTACCCACCCGTTCTTCGTGATGTTCTTCAAACCTAAACTCAGCTGATCGTGCGTTAGACCTTGTTTGAGTCTTCGTCCTGATATACCGGTGATGGTTCGGATGCTGACAATTTATTTGGAATATGCAATCATTTCCTTTTGTGTTGAGGGTTTGTAGGACCTCTTTCTTTTTTGATTTCGTTATCCCTGTTTTTTGCCTGAACTGTTTCTTTCATCATCACAGTCAGCGGGATGCCCTAGTTTTGTAAGTCTCCTTCATAGGTTTTGACTTATTGGGCTTTAGTTTTTTTTTTGTAATGACTGCCTGTCTTTATGATTATTTAGAACCATCACTGTCTTTGATTTTGACAGGACTCCTTTGGTGCCATTCGTTGTGCACTTGGATCAACTGAGAGAGCTACCCTGCCCTAGGTTATGATTAAGGGTTTTAATTTTCGAAAAGAAAACTCCTACTTCTTTGGCTCAAAGGGGTTGACGAGGGATTATCATCCTTATAACTCCAGTGTTTAGGAATTGAAACAATGCCTGTACCTCATCAGCGGGGTTTGTTCAAAAGCATACTGTAGGTTGTGGTATCGTTTTCGTCATCCTCCCTCAAGAGGCTTAGAATTTTCAATCGAGAGTTGAACATCAAGAAAAAATAAAAGCAAATTTGAATATAGAGAACACAATTACTTCAAAACAGACACGTGTAATGCATTAATGAAATAATAGAGTTTGACATGATAATGTTTGAACAATCAGAGAAAAATACAACTTGAACATTCGAATGAACAAAAGCTTCTTAGTTTGCACCAGTCATTTCAGATGGAAGATTCTCAGCAGAAGATTTTCATTTTCCCTCCCGGCATGAACTCCAGCACCCTTCCGTCGATCAAGTCTTGGATCTTGTTCCTCAGGCTCCAACAGTCGTCAGTGTCATGTCCAGGACTGTCAGAATGATAGGCACACCTTTCATCAGGATTGTACTTTAGGGAGGTTATGTTGAGCTTCTTAGGAGGATCCTTTAAAGCAATCAGCTTGACCTCCAACAAGCGTTTCAGTATTAGTGAGGATGGCACACCAGTCTCCGAGAAATTTCTTCCAGACGTATTTTGCTTACGCTGATTACCCTGTTGACGCTGGTGAGGTTGATGCTGGGCTTGTGACCCCGCAGCAAACTGAGGAGCTTTTCCCTTGGCTTCTTGCCCCACAGGTGGTTGAATGATGGCTTGCTCTTCAACCTTATATGTTTGCCCCAGTTGGTTATCCCGAAGCAGTTGGTTGACGAGAACCCTGAGCTCTCCTTGTCTTTGAGATAAGTCTTAGATAAGAGCCATTTGCCCCAGCATCTGGGTTCTCATTGTATCCACCTCAGCTTATAGACGTTTCAGCCGTTCATCCCTATTGTCTTCAGGACTGTTCCTGACCAAAGTCCCCATGAGGAGTGTTCTCAACTCTTCCTGCCCCTTGGATAGATTTAGGAGGATTTCTCCGAACTGAGTCTCTTGAGCATGAAGATCTTGGTTGTCTTGTTGGGAAGCCATTGCTGAAATAAACAGCGAAGAAGGTAAGTGACCTGTAACAAGGGTACCTGTTATGCAATGATATGTATGATATATGTATGCAATGTTTTCAAGGATCCCGCGGGGTAAACAAGAAAATTGTTAGAATTTGAATTTTATAGCTTGATGGAAGGGACTTCATGTTGATGAGAGTCCTTCTTCAAGAGTCAAGGCTCACCATATCGAGTGGGTCATAGCCCCTGACTCAAGTTATCAACCTTGGCTAGAGGAAAATAAATCCCCTTTGCCCCTTGCTAGACATCATGACCTGCATCACAAAACCCTTGAGGTCCTTGAAATGGATTAGTCCTTATGTAGGATGCATGCAATGGTATGATGTTATGATATGCATGGAGTGGTGTAAGTAGGCCCTGTAATGAGTCCCAATTAAGGACTGTAAACAAAACCTGTAAGGAACTCGTGTTGTTAGATAACAAGTATGCAAGCAGTTCAAGTATGAAGGCACACAAGTCACACAAGACAGCCCTTAGAGTTTAGGCCAGCATGAAGTTTGGGGTACTACCCTCTTGAAGTTGGTGGGCTCAAAAACCTGTCCTATCAAAAGTAACCGGGTTCTAAGGATCTCAATATCATTGGGTTGTTTTCTATGTTCATTGTTTTGATTTAGCCACTGAATTGGCGATCAAAATATTCCAAGAAAACAGCCCTCAATGAGTGTAGTATCGAGTATCAACCAACTTCGGACCGCACCAAAGTCGGTCATCTCACTACCCCTAAAGAGGACAGGATGGTCAAGTAATGTTCCTAAGGTCAGTTGATGCTTCACGACACCATGCGGCGGCCCCGTACTCTCCTTGACTTGACTCAAGGGTTACCGGTACTCACCAAAGTGCCATATCAACGTAGCAAACTGCTTCAACCGTGTCGGTATACCCCGCACAGTTCCCTCACAGTTTGTTGCTACTTTCTAAAAGGTATCCCCCAGGTCCGGGTTAGGACCTATGAAACTCCCAAGGCAAGCCCACAATATTTAAAGCAAACAAAGCAAGCAATTGAAAACATAAGAGTGGTCTAATCCTAAGGTACACCTCACTTTAAGTGTCCCCAGCAGAGTCGCCAGTTCTGTGATCGGTGGAAATAGAACTGGCTATTTTTAAGCTGGTTTCGCGAAATGTCGCGATAAGCAAGAGTCACCACCGTCTTTTATGTTCTCCAACATGGAAAGGACAAAAGCACAGCAAAATTCCTTATTCGAGAATGTTTCTCGGTTCGGGAGGTAGATTTATAGAAAGGGAAGGTGTTAGCACCCTTTCTATCCGTGGTTATCCACGGGCTCTTAGGTACTTGCTCTTATGTTTTCAAAATTTGTTTGCTTTTCAAGTGTGTGTGGGTTTTGAAAAAGTTTCGTTTGAAAAATTTCTAAGTAACTCTTGTATCTGTCCTCAAGAGTGTGTGAAAAATTTGTTTGAAAACTTTTAGAAAGTGCGGGTGCGAAAAGTTGTTTTTGTTTGTTTGAAAAGAGCAAGTACTTAAGAGAATCTACCTACTCTAAGGAATTAAGCTGTGTAAGAGTCCTTTAGATAGTGCTATCCCACCATTGAGAGGTAGGTAGCACCATCGTTGGAGGTGTTCGGGTCAATTCGATTATTGGGACAGTATGGTCACCGAAGCAACGGTAGGACACCTTGGAAGTAACCCTAATGTCCTAGATCCTTTTTTATCCGAGGCAGCCGTTTCGAGGCAAATGGATCTTTTGGACAGAAGGGTGACCTCTAAGATACCCTATACTTGATGACCACGTTCGAGGCAACCGGTGAGGCGTACCCTAAGAAGTGGCATGTGCTTTGTGTGTTGTTTTTCAGTTAAGGTTATCTTGTATGTTATTTGTGAGCTACAGATTGGTTTTATTTACATACATTCTTGCAGGCATTTTTTAACAGTTAGGAGTGCGGAAAGTAAATTGCAGAAATGTAAATTCTACACTATTACAAGGCGCGGGTCTATACATCGCCAAAAACAAAAACCTGTTTTGGTAAATAAATGCGAGAAATTAAATAAAGCGGTAAAATTCCTATTTAACTATTGCATATCTGGAGACAGTTACATAAATAATCAAAATAAATAGATGCGCGCGAGAAGAAATTTAATCGGGAATGTCCTAAGGGTTTTGACCCTTTTAAGAAAAGAAATGAATTTTTTTGGTCCTTTTTTGTGATTAAATGAAATTAAAATTAATAACTAATTAATTAATTTATTAAAAGAAAAATGTTTTTGTATTTTTATGTTTTTAATGAAATAAAATAAAAGGAAATAAAATTAAAAGTTAATAAAAACCTAATTCTAAATTTATTTTAGTTATTAAGAAAAAAAGGTTAAAGTTGCCTAATTAAAACCAATTCAATTTATTAGTATTTATTTACAAAAGTAAAATGAAATTATTAATAATAATAATATTAGTTCTTTTTTTTTGATTTTTTATTGTGAAAGGGTTAAATAATTAATTTTGGTGATAATAATAATAATTAAAAAAAAGTTAATAACTAAATTAGAAAATATAAAAAGGAAAAGAAAAAGAATAAACCAAGGGAGGGGGTCTGGGCCCAATATGGAGGTGAAAATTGGAATCTGAGGCCCATTACTCATCCAGCCACGTTGACTCCTTGGATCAAGTGTTTGTTGGTTGACTGAGTTCATGGTGAGGATCACTTCCTGGCCTTTGGATGCATTCCTGTAGCCACCTGGCGGTTTGGATTTGTGAGGCGCATGATAAGCCTTCTTTGAAGCCTGCACACAAATACGTAAGAAAAAATAATATGGGATTTTGAGGGGACCTGGGAAAACTTACAGCGCGGTATGATGGACCTTAGGACGTGGCAAGGGTTGCTTTAGCTTCAGAGTATGGCAAAGAAGAGAGTCACGTTCTCCTTTTGGCCTGAAAATACTTGCAACACTCCTTTTGATCTCACACTTTTTTTTGACACTTTTTGGATTTTGCTCTGGCCGTATGTGCACACTCTAGGTTGTGAATGAGGCTTGTAAGGCTTGTATATATAGTAATGAGTGAGAATAAGTCACATTTAGGAGCCTTTAACCATTGCAATTAAGCTTTGGATTTTGTCTTAACCACCATTAAAGGCCTTTCAAAGCTTGTTCAAAATTTGAATTTTCATGCCTAAATGAGCTTAGCACGAAATTGGTAGGTTGCAAATGCTTCATGAAGGCTATTCAAACCATAAGATACCATTTAATTAATTTTTTTAGATTTACTTGAATTATTATGGATTAAAATGAATTAAATCCATAAAAATAGAAAAATAATTATTTGGTCTTGAAATTGATCATGGGACACGTGGGTGGCATGAAAAGGATGAATCAAGTGGAAAAAAGTGGGGCCTTTTGTCAAAAATTGAAGTTTCAAGGATAGTTGACTTTTGCCATTTCATGAAAATTTCCCAACTTCTCCAATGCATATCTTGCTCAATTTTGATCATATGAACATGTTCTTGGACATTTTGGAAAGGTCTTGAAGTCCTCTAACCAATGCCTTTGGTCCCATGTCATTTTGAGTTACCAATCTCAAGTTATGGTCTTTGACTTAAAATGCCTTTTTGTTGACTTTTGAAAATGACCTATAATGTTGAAATTGATAACTTTTTGTGAGAGCATTTCTTGGACTTAGAATGTGAAGATGAGTTGTAGGAAATGTCATCCCCTTAAAAATGATCATTTGATGGGATTTTTCTGATGAACCATGAAAAAGTTATGCCTTGGTCAAGTTACAGTTGACTTTTTCAACTGTCCAAAAATGGAAACTTTTGCATCTTGATGACTTTTGAGCCATTCTTGTGGAATCATGATCAAGATTTGATCCAATGATGATTGTGGCTTCAAAATAAGATGTTGACCAAAAATTTTGACTTTTGACTGCCAAATGACCATTTTACCCCTACAGTTGATTGTGAAGCAATTAGGGTTTTTGACTGTGCAACTTGACCTTGTGAGCCTTGAAACTTGACATGTAGGTGCTTGACAATGTATATGAGCATATGGGACTTGATTGAGCCCTTGAAAACCTCAACTTCCTTGCAAGAACCAAAACCCTAATTTGACTGGCTTAGGAGGGTGTTTGAACTGTGCAACCCTTGAGTAGACTTGAGATGATGCTTGCCAAAACTTTGAAGAATATGGGAGGGAAAATTTTGGGGTACAACAGAGAGTATTGCTGATTTGTTCATAGTTGTAAGTCCCAGCTGGGAGAGCTACCATTACTGCCTTATTCTTCGGGGAGTGAAAGTATTTTAACCATACTCTTCAGCTGAATATACCTTAGTACCTGGTGGACAGAGCAACTTGTACAGTTCGGACAAATCTTATTGCCCCTGTTTCTACTATTACCAGTAATTCATCTTTCGTTTCACATGTAAATATTTACGACCAGCAATTAATGTCAAATGCATATATCAAAAATGAACATTGGACGTTCTTTGCAAAACAAAACAGATAAAGGAAAAACAGTTGTTTTTTTTCCTGAAATTTCTTTGGAAATTGAATTTGTATTGATTTGAAGTTTGGCCTGTAAATAGGCGTTTTTGTACAAGAGGCTGACGTCCTAGTAAGAGAACGCCGCCGAACAAATAGAAATTTACACAATTTGTTAAAAGAAAACAAAATAACTATGTGAATAATCCCACTGGGTTCCAGCTCTGCTATTGCCTTTATGTCTTCTAGCATCTCATCACTTTGCTACTGGTTGAAGATGAATCAGATTGGTTAGTGCCGTTTGAGCTTGATGGTCGATACCGAAGTCCGGATGCAAGGTGATCCCATGAGACATAGTATTACGCTGATCCCTAATTTTTGCCTGGACCGCCCTTTCGGGTTTTCAGTCCACCGGGATACCCTTTTTTGCCCAAGCCGCCTTTTCAGGTTTTCGACTTGCCGGGTGTACAGATTTTTTCATTTTCATCCCTTATTTTTGCCCGAACCCTTTTTGTTCACCGGGAAGCCCTTATTTTTACATAGGCCAGTCAACCTAGCGGATCTTTGATTATGCGTAGTATCTTTTTACTATGTCTGCATTGACGGGGTGAGGGAGGTCGTCACCATCCATGGTGGTTAGAATCATAGCTCCTCCTGAGAAGATGTTCTTAACCACAAATGGCCCTTCGTAAGTAGGGGTCCATTTGCCCCTGGGATCACCTTGAGGTAAGATAATGCGCTTGATTACCAGGTCCCCAACTTGATACTCTTGTCATCTGACTTTCTTGTTAAATGCCTTGATCATCCGCTTTTGGTATGTCTGACCATGACAAATAGCAGTAAGTCTCTTTTCGTCGATTAGGTTCGGTTGATCAAGTCGGGTCTGAATCCAGTCATCTTCACTCTAACCTGCATCCTTCATGATCCAAAGAGAGGGTATCTGAATTTCAATGGGCAAGACCGCCTCCATACCATATACCAAGGAATAGGGTTTTTCCTTTGTTGACGTCCGTGTTGAGGTACAGTACCCATGAAGAGCAAATGGTAACATCTCATGCCAATATTTGTATGTCACTGTCATCTTCTGCACAATCTTCTTAATGTTCTTATTAGCCGCTTCTACAGCCCCATTCATCTTCGCCCGGTAGGGAGAAGAGTTGTGATGCTGTATCTTGAATTGCTCGCAGAGCTCAGTGATCATCTTGTTGTTGAGATTGGTACCATAGTCCGTAATGATCCTCTCTGGTACACCGTATCGATAGATCAGATTATGTCGAATGAACTGTGCCACGACATTCTTGGTTACAGTAGCAAAGGAAGCCGCTTCAACCCACTTTGTAAAGTAATCGATCGCTACCAGGATGAAACGATGCCTGTTGGACGCTGTAAGTCTGATCTCGCCGATCATATCAATGCCCCACATTGCAAAAGGCCAAGGTGCTATCAAGACATTCAGAGGGACTGGAGGTATGTGCACCTTATCAGCATAGACCTGACACTTGTGACATGTCCGAGAATGCTGATAACAGTCAGCTTCCATTGTGGACCAATAATATCCTGCCCGAAGGATTTTCTTTGACATGGTGTGTCCACTGGAATGAGTTCCGAAGGTACCTTCATGTAACTCTGCCATGATCCTTTCTGCTTCATTCTTATCCACACAACGCAGTAAGGTCGAATCATGGTTACGCTTGTACAGGATGTCATTGCTGATGAAGAACTTCGCCGTGAACCTTCTCAGAAACTTTTTGTCATTAACAGATGCACCCTCGGGGTATTCCTGAGCTTCAATATATCTCTTCACCTCATGATACCAGGGCTTCTCTGTTACCTCTTCAGCATCGAGATCACAGCAATGTGCAGGTTCGTCCAATCTTTCAATGATGATTCAGGGAGCTTCGTTGTCCCAATTGACTTTAAACATAGAAGACATCATAGCCAGCGCGTTCGCCAACTGATTCTCCTCTCTAGGGAAGTGTTCAAAGGTTATCTCCTCAAAATGGGGAAGCAATGTCAACACATACTCCTTGTAAGGAATAAGATTTGGGTGTTTCGTATCCCACTCGCCTTTGATCTGACTGATCACGAGAGCGGAATCTCCGAAGACACTTAGAAACTTAATCCTTAGGTCAATTGCTGCTCGAAGACCCATAATGCACGTTTCATACTCCGTCATATTGTTGGTGCAGTTGAAACATAGTCGGACGATGAACGAAGTATGAGAGCCTTTAGGAGATATGATCACGGCGCCAATGCCATTACCCAAAGCGTTCGAAGCTCCATCAAAGTACATAGACCATCGGGATCCTTCCTCAGGTCCTTCATCTGGTCCAGGTGTCTCACAATCAGTAACCAACATGATATTCTCGTCCGGGAATTCAAAGTTCATAGACTGGTAATCATCCACTGCCTGATGTGCCAAATGGTCTGTCAACACACTTCCCTTGATTGCCTTTTGGGTCGTATATTGGATGTCATACTCAGTCAAGATCATCTGCCATCTTGCTATTCTTCCGGACAAGGCGGGTGTGATTGGTGGAAATAGAACTGACTGTTTTGGAATGCTGGTTCACGTTTGCGTTTGTTTTTGCAAAATGTCGCAGTAAGCAAGAGTCGCCACCGTCTTTTATTTTATCCAACAAGGAAAGGTCAAAAGCACAGAAAAATTCCTTTTCGATATGTTTCTCGGGTTCGGGAGGTAGATTATAGAAAGGGAAGGTGTTAGCACCCTTTCTATCCGTGGTTATCCACGGGCTCTTAGGTACTTGCTCATTGTGTTTTCAAAAGTTTGCTTTTCTTTGTGATTGTGGGTTTTGAAAAGAGTTTTGTTTGAAAACTTCGATTTAACTCTTGTTTCTGTCCTCAAGAGTGTATGAAGTGTTTGTTGAAAACTTTGTTTGAAAAGTGTAAGTGCGAAAAATTTGTTTTGTTTTGAAAGAGCAAGTACCTAAGAACCTCTACCTACTCAAAAGGAATTAAACTGTGTAAATGTCCTTTAGACAGTGCTATCCCACTATTGAGGAGTAGGTAGCACCGTCGTTGGAGTTTTCGGGTCAATTCGATTAAGGGACATGTGGTCACTAAAGCAATGTTAGGACGCCTTAGCGGTAACCCTAATGTCTTAGATCATTTTATCCGAGGCAACCGTTTCGAGGAAACTTATGATCTTTATACAAGAGGGCAACCTCTAAAACTTCCTATACTCATTGACCACGTTCGAGGCAACCAAGTGGGCGTACCCTAGGAGTGGCATGTGCAAATGTGTCAATTTTCAGTTATGTTATCTTTGTACATGTTATGGTGAGCTACGGTTGATTTTAAGTTAAGATAGATCTTGTCATGCATAGCCTATTATTCATACATCTAGCAGTTAATGGTTGCGGAAAATAAAACTAAGCTATTACAAGGCGTCAGGTATTTACATCGCCAAAAACAAACCCTTGAAAAAGTAAAATGCGGAAAATTAAATGTCCTAATTAACTATTACAAACTGTGAGCAGTTACATAATAAAATAATAAAATTAAATGCAAAAATAAAGAACCCTAATTAGGGTTTGCCTCCTTGACTAGTCATGAAGAAGTTAGACGAAAACGGTGCGCAAAAATTATGTACAAGCGCGAATCGAGTTTTAGGTCAAAAATTAAGCTATACGAGAAAAATCGAGAAATATCGAAAAGTCGATCGAAACAGCATGAGTTTTAAATTGGAATGATCCTAATGAATTTATCTAATTTTTCGCGAAAGAACGGACTGAATCGGATAATCGGTTTGAGAGTTATGAATTTAATCGTGAATTAACCTAATTAAAACTAAATTATTTAATTACTAAATACCCTAATTAAATTAAATTATACTAAGTGAACTTGATTAATTTTAATGGTGTAATTATATGGGAATGAAAAAGTGATTAAAAAAAATAACCTAAGTTCATTGTAGATTAAACCTAATTAATTAATATAATTAACCTAATTATTACTAATTTATTATTAATTAAAAATAATTAAGAAAAAAGAAAGGAAAACTGAAGGAAATATGAAAAAAATAGATTTTGCACCTGCCTGGGTTCGAACCCAGGTCCTTGGGGTCCCCACGTTGCGCCCTAACCACTGGGGCAACGTGTTTGTGATGTTGCTTTTTCCAACCTCAGAGAACAACAACGAATCGTGGCCTTCCCTTGTCAAAAACGCGCGCAATTCAAACACACGAACCAGATGACAACACGTCATCATCTTTAACCTTGGTCCTGCACAAATAGAATCAGATAGCGGGGGTTTTTAACCTCCTCTATCTCCTGCACGAAAAATAGCGAATAGACACAGAGCAAAAAGAAATATTTCGCGAGGTATGTGTTGGAATCGTCTTTGTCTCACGAATTCAACCATGTATCCTATTAGTTCCAATTCTTCATGGTTTGGAAAGCCCTATTTGAAAGCTTGAAAACCCTAGAAACTCAATCATGGCATCTCTCGGTTTAGGGCAATATGGTTCAATTAATTCATTCCATTAGCTTTGTATAACCTCTAGCAACGCAAATCAATCACAAAAACATGTCAAATGCATATTGTGATCGGTGGAAATAGAACTGACTGTTCTGGAATGCTGGTTCACGTTTGCGTTTCGCAAAATGTCGCGGTAAGCAAGAGTCGCCACCGTCTTTTATTTTCTCCAACAAGGAAAGGACAAAAGCACAGCAAAATTCCTTTTCGAGATGTTTCTCGGGTTCGGGAGGTAGATTTTAGAAAGGGAAGGTGTTAGCACCCTTTCTATCCGTGGTTATCCACGGGCTCTTAGGTACTTGCTCACTATGTTTTCAAAAGGTTTTGCTTTTCTTGTGTTTGTGGGTTTTTAAAAAAAGTCTTGTTTGAAAACTTCGATTTAACTCTTGTATCTGTCCTCAAGAGTGTATGCAGTGTTTGTTGAAAAACTTTTGTTTGAAAAGTGTAAGTGCGAAAAGTTTGCTTTGTTTTGAAAGAGCAAGTGCCTGAGAACCTCTACCTACTCAAAAGGAATTAAGCTGTGTAAATGTCCTTTAGATGGTGTTATCCCACTATTGAGAAGTAGGTAGCACCATCGTTGGAGTTTTCGGGTCAATTCGATTTTAGGGACATGTGGTCACTAAAGCAATGGTAGGACGCCTTAGCGGTAACCCTAATGTCTTAGATCGTTTTTTATCGAGGCAACCGTTTCAAGGCAACTTTGATCTTTAGACAGGAGGGCGACCTCTAAAACACCCTATACTCAATGACCACATCGAGGAAACCAAGTGAGGCGTACCCTAGGAGTGGCATGTACGAGTGTGTCAGGGTTCAGTTATGTTATCTTTGTACATGTTATGGTGAGCTACGGTTGATTTTAATTTAAGATAAGTCTTGTCATGCATAGCCTAGTGAGCATACATCTAGCAGTTAATGGTTGCGGAAAATAAAACTAAGCTATTACAAGGCGTCGGGTATTTACATCGCCAAAAACAAACCCTTGAAAAAGTAAATTGCGGGAAATAAATAAAAGCGATAAAAAAGTCCTAATTAAAGCTATTACATCCTCGGAGAAAATACAATTATATGGATAAAAAATAGAATCAAGAATAATCACACGCGTGAGAAAAATTGGATCGGAGAGTTTTTAGGGTTTTGACCCTTTTTTTTGAGAAAGAAAGAGATTTTTTATTATTTTGCATTTAATTAAATTAAACCTAGACTAATTAATTACTTAAATAAAGAAAGATATTTTTTGAGTTTTTTATGTTTTTTAAGGAAAAAATAAAAGATGGTCAAAAGTTATTAAAAACCCTAATTCTACATTGATTTTAAATTATTGCAAAAAATTTAGAATTAACCTAATTAAAACTAAATTAATTATGTTAATATTTATTTACAAAAATAACTAATTAAATCTAATAAATGAAAATATTATATTTTTTATGTTTTTTATTTTTATTCTGAAAATAAATATTAATTTGTTAGTGAAAATAATAATTATAAAAAATAATTAAATGAAAGAGATAAAAAAGAAAAGAAAAGAAATAAACTTGAAGGGGGGTGTTGGGCCTGATTCTGTGGTGAAAAAGCAATTCTGAAGCCCACTAACAATTCCAGCCTGGTTTGACTTTTCCAGTTATCCACGTATATATTGACCAGGGAGTATGGTGAGGACTCAGCTTTGGCCATTAGATTTGGGTTTGGAGACACATGGCGTACTGAGATTGAAAGCGCATGGTGGACATCCCTTTGCAAGCTACACATGAATTCGTGAAGAAGAAAAATAAACAATATTTTGGGGGACCTGGGATTCGAACCCAGGTCCCAATGAACTATGCTTCAATGCCTTTGCCAGCTGAATTGTAGCGCGCTTTTGTTAAATGGATAGATAGTGAATATTATATACAAAAAACAAATAATATGCTGTAAACAAAAATAACGCGCGCGTTTTTTAAAACACATGAATCAGATGCTAACACCTCATCATCTTCTTCGTTTGTCTTGCATAATTAGAATCAGATAGCGGGGGTTTTTAACCCCCACTACTTCCTGCAAGGAAAAATAGAGATTAGGCACACAACAATCATAAATGTTTCGCGAGGTGTGGGTTGGAATCGTCTTGGCCTCACGATTTCAACCATATATCCTATTAGTCCCAATTTTTCCTGGATTGAAAAGCCCCATTTAAAAGCTCAAGAACCCTAGAAATTCAGTCATGGTATCTTTCGATTCAGGGCGTTACAGTTCAATTCAATCATGCCATTAGCTTTGTATGATCTCTAACAATGCAAAACAATCACAAACACATGTTAAATGCGCATGAATTAGGAGATATAATTATGAATAAGAAGTGAAAACCGTGGGACTGTATGCAGCGATTCCTTGAGCTTTAGTGCCTGAATTTGATTGCAAAACACTCCTGGGACCTCCTGCAATGTGTTTGGATGGACAAAACGCCTTGAATTGGCCTAGAAGGCAAGAACAGGTTTTGACTTTTCTTGAAAATTCTTGAATTTGCTATGGCCGTTTCTGCAGCTTTTTCATCTGTCTTAGGTCATGGTTGGCTTGCATACATATAAGAGAATCAAATTAGGTCAAAATTTTGGATCCAACCCATGTGCATTGAAGACTAAATCCTTGATTGAAAATCAAATATTCTTGATTTTTCATGATTGAACAATGTTGCCAAAATTGGATTTTTTTTTGTATCTTTGACTTGTGCACGAATTTGCCAGCATGTTTTGATCATATTTGCTTCACGAATTGATTTAAAAATCAAATCTTCTATTTTCTTATAATTTAAATTAATTAAATGAATTGATATGTATTAAAAATCCAATTAATCAATAAAAATAAGAAAATAAATCCAATTCATCTTGGTGGGTCGTGCATAGGTCATGGATGAAGTTTCAAGAAGAGATTTGAGGCCCGTTAGCAAAAAGAAGATGTTTTGAGCAAAGTTGACTATTGCAAATTCATGAAAATTTCCCAACTTCTCCAATGCACAACTTGCTCAATTTTGATCATATGACCATGTTCTTCGACATTTTGGAAAGCTCTTGAAGTCCTCTAACCAATGCCTTTGGTCCCATGTAATTTGGATTTACCAATCTCAAGTTATGGCCTTTGACTCAAAGTGTACTTTTGTTGACTTTTGAAATTGACCTATAATGTAAAAATTGGTAACTTCTTGTGAGAGTAGTTCTTGAACTTGGAGTGTGAGGATGGATTGTAGAAAATTGCATCCTCTTCAAAATGAGCTTTGGATGGAATTTTTCTGACAAACCATGAAAGAGTTATGCCCTTGTCAAAGTACAGTTGACTTTTCTACTGTCCAAAAATAGTAACTTTTGCATCTTGATTATTTTTGAGCCATTCTTGTGGAATTATGATCAAGACTTGATCAAATGATGATTGTGAACTCAAAATAAGATGTTGACCAAAAATTCCGACTTTTGACTGCAAAATGACCATTTTGCCCTTGCAGTTGACTGTGGATCAAATGGAGCTTTTGACTGTGCAAATTGGCACTGTGAGTCTTGAAACTTGGCATGTAGATGCTTGAGAATGTATATAGGCCTGTGAGACTTGATTGAACCATTGAAAATCCCAAATTCCTTGAAAGAACCAAAACCCTAATTTTGATTGTCTACTGCTTAGGAGGTGATTTGACTGTACAACCTTTGAGCAATTTTGAGCAATTTGAAGATCATTCTTGACAAATCTTGAGGAATATGGGAGGGCAAATTTTGGGGTACAACACATATGAATTAAGAGATACCATTTTGAATTAGAAGTGCAAACCGTGAGATGGTGTTTCGTGATTCCTCGAGCTTTGGTGCTTGAATTTGATAGCAAATCACTCCTTGTACCTCCTACAATGTGTTTGGATGGACAAGGCACCTTGAATTGGCCTCTACGTATGATTTCAGTTTCAAGGTTTTTCAAGCTTTTTTCCAAGTTTGGTCTAGCCGTTTTAAAAGAGCTTTTTGCGTGAATTAGGTTTGTGAGGCTTGTGTGCATATAATAGAATGATTTTAGGTTAAGAGTTAGGCCAATATCCTTGTGCATTGAAGATGGGAGATTTGTTTGACCACCATTGTTAACCTTTCCAAAAATAAGCCAAATCTGAGATTTTGTGCTTGAATGAGCCTTGGCACGATTTGATTGAGTGAATAATGACAATTGCAAGCTGTACAAATCACAAAGATCCCTTTACATCAATTTTTGGATTTTATTTGATTTAATATTGATTAATAATGAATTAAATCAATAAAAATGAAATAAAATAGAAAAATAAATGTTTGGTCATGAAATTAAATATGGGACACGTGTGTGGCATGACAAGACTAAATCAAGTGGAAAAAATGGGACCTTTTGTCAAAAATTGGAGTTTTGAGGATAGTTGACTTTTGGCAATTTTGGAAAAATGCCCAACTTCAACAATGCATAACTTCTTCAATTTTGAACTTTTGGAGGTGTTCTTGGACTTTTTAGAAACATTGAGATGTCCTTTAATCAACCCTTTTTGTCTCATCTCATTTTGATCTTCCACTATCAAGTTATAAGCTTTGGAAAAAAAGGTGTTTTTGTTGACTTTTAAAAATGACCTATAATGTCCAAATTTGTAACTTTTTGTGAGAGCATTTCTTGATCTTGGGGTGTGAAGATGGATTGTAGGAAATTACATCCTATTCAAAATGAGCTTTGGATTGGTCATTTCTCATAAAGTATGAGAAAGTTATGCTTGGTCAAAGTTGAGTTGACTTTTCCTACAAAACCCTAATTTAGCAACTTTTGAATCTTGATGAATTTGGTGCAATCCTTGACGAATCATGATCAAACCTTGATCAAATGATTAATTATCCTTAAAAATGAGAATGTTGACAAAAAATCTGGAGGTTTGACTATTTGTAGGTCACAGTTGACTTTTGCCCTAGCACAGTCGATTTTTGGGTCTCTTGAGCAATTGACTGACCAAAGTTTCTCTGTAAGGCTTGAAATTTGTCATGGATGAACTTAAGAACATATTAAGACATTGGGAAGCACTTGAGGCCATTTGGATGTAAGGACCTTGATGCAACACAAAACCCTAATTTTGAATTGACTGCCTTAGGAGGTGATTTGACAGTACAACCCTTGAGCCATTTTGAGCAATATGAAGATCATTCTTGACAAATCTTGAGGAATATGGGAGGGAAAATTTTGGGGTACAACAGTTGCCCCTGTTCAATTTTCTTAAACCTGAGGATATAGATTGGCTTTCGAGCCTTTCGTGATCCGAAGGTGGAAGATAATTGAACACTAGAGTACCCAGAAATTTGCACTCACATGGTATAGTATCATCGTTGTGATGTCGAGAATGGGCTTACATATGCCATTTGGAGATGTGATAGAAAGTTGTTGGAGATGGGTGTGAGACGGTGGGAGAACCGACTAGTGTTTTGCGTTTGTATTCGCACTTGTTCCGTTGAGCAAGAGTCGCCACCGACTTTTTATTTTATCCTAAAGGAAAGGTTAAAAAAGCACAGCAAAAACCTTTTGAGATATTTCGTGGGTTCGGGGGGTAGATTATGAAAAGGGAAGGTATTAGCACCCTTTTCATCCATGGTTATCCATGGGCTCTTAGTTACTTGGTTTTTTAGATCACTTGCCTTGATTTTCGATTGCTTGAAAATGGTGTGTATGTGTGTGTGTTTTTTTGAAAATGTTTTGGAAGAAGATGCCTTGTCTTAGGCTACCCTTGTAACAATTCTTTTACTCGAATGTTTTACAAAGGTGTGTATCTTTTCGAAAAGATGTTTCAAAAATGTTTTGAGAGTTTGTTTTGAAAGTGTTCGTGAAGTATGGTTTTTTTTGAAAAGAAGGCAAGTGTTTTTGCAAGTTGATCTCAAGTAACTAAGAGTTTTGTCTACCCTATTGTACTCAAAGGTTTTCTCTATGTTTTCAACCCTTTTTAACAATTTTGTTCCACCATTGAATTTGGTGGACAATCTCACGTTTAGGACGTTTGTTCGGGACGGGCGCGGGTCATCGTATGGACCATGAATGCAATGATTCCAAGTGTCTTTGGCAATTTGCTTTGAAGGGACTATGATCATTCCATTTAGGCGACTTTCGAAAGCGTCATCGAGGGACTTATGATCATTTGAATTTGTTTTGCCAAAGATACTCGACGTGCAAGCATGGCCCATTTTGGAAGGCAACATGTGGGATTACCCTAGAGGGTGCAAGTGTGATTGTGTATTGATTTCATGTATTTGTCTTGTATTAGGTTATCTAGCGTTTTATTTTATGTACATGCAAACCCTAGGTCTAACCATGGTATAATTGAAAATGGTAAATTGCGGAAATGTAAAGTCTACGCTATTACAAAATAAGTATCCGGGAGTGGGGGTACAAATTTACAAATGGGGATGAGGCTTTAGGAATATAGTGTCCAATAGATTACAACCAAATCGAATCGATCAAATGTAAATGTAACGTATAGCAATGTATAAGATAAACAAATGTATATTGGAGCAATGTAAATGTATTTGTATCAAGCGTATAATGTGAGATGTATTGTATAAGTGTACGTGTATACGTGTATGCATATTTGTATATGTAATTATTTACAGGTTAGGAAAATGTGAATTCGAATGTATTATTAAGCATTGTTTTAACTTAAAGAAAAGAATTAGATATTTATTTAATTAATCTTTTGTAATCTTGTATATTCTTAATATGCACAAAAAGAATGTTTTAATTAGATGTTTTAAATTCTAATTAAATTATATATATATATATATATATATAAAAAGGTATTTTGTCTTGATTATGTATAAACATTTCTAAGAAAGGAAAATGTATTTATTTTTAAAAAAGAATTTATGTACAAATTAGAATAAGTTTTAATAAAACAAAATAATGAAAGAAAGTGTTTTAAACAAACATATTTTTATGTATTTTATATATTAATGCACAAAGAAAGATTTTTTTAATAAATAAATAAAAAAATGTTTTAAATTGTTCTAAGTCTTATGTATTTTTTAATAAGTACCTTAAATCTTCATAAAAAAGGGAAGAGTTTTTAATAAAAGGGTGTTAAGTTAGAACAAAAGAAAAAGATGGGCCTTTGGTGGTTGAAACGGGCAAGGCCCGAAATGCAAACAATGTTTCTTAGGGTTAATTGTTTTGTGTTCAGTCTGGAATAAGCTTAGGGTTACATTGCTGAGCGGCGCCGTTGCTAGTTCCACTTCATCTTCTCCGATTGCAATCTTCTTCGCCTAGCTCAAACCTTTCGCCTCAGCCACCAGCGCCGTTTGCTCTTCTCCCCTCAGATTGCTCAGGCAACGATTACACAAGGTAACGACTTGTCTCAAACTTGTTAGGCGTTTTAGATTTGCATGTTATGATTCTTTGATTATTGAACTTGATTCTGTGTTTTATTGATTAATGCTTTGATTTGTTTTGTTTGAGGTATGAAAGGGAAGGGAAAAAAGAGAACTACCTTGACTGAAGAGGGGAAGGAGTGGTCGAGGCGCTTAGGAGGCTCGACGGTGAAGGGGTATGCGCGATGATGATGGACTCATGAACTTCCTGGTACTCTTTACCTTTTTGCCATTCTAGGGTTTTATGATACGTTTCTGAAAGCGCTAACTTGATGTCATTTCTTTTCTTCTTCTTGCTTTGCTGCCTCTTACTCGAATGCCTACTCTGAGTTGTGATATGATTATGCTTGCTTGCTTTTTTTTATTGCCCTGTGATGACTCTACTGAGGGCCCTGGGTTTGTCACTGAGTTGCCTGTTGAAATGCTTCTTTATCTCGTCTATGAGTTGCCTTTTGGAATGTTTTCTTCTTCTCTTCTTTGGCTTGCTGAGATTGATGCCTTTGTGCTTGTTGAATATGCCCTATGATGAGTACTCTGAGGGCCTTGAGGGTTTGGTTGCCTGAGTGTGCGTATGAAATGCTTCTTTTCCTCGTATTTCTGTGGGCAATCTGAATATGTTTGATAATGCTTGGTTTATTCGCCTATGACGAGGGTTTCTCTGAGGCTTGTGATGTTGGATAATTTTGTTTAGGCTTTTAGCTGGGCAGGTTTGAGTCTTGACAGGGTTTTCTTTTGGAATGGTGAGGCCTAGCAGGTTTTATGCTTGGGTTGTTCAGGCAGGTATTGGCATATGCAGGTTATCTGGTTTTAAGCTTCTTTAAGCCTTTAGGTTAGGCCTTGACAGGTTCCACGCTTGTTGGTTTAAGGCATTTGACAGGTTTATGCTTGGGCAGGTTTGATACTTGACAGAGGTTTGTAGGTTGATGGTTAAGGCAGGACAAGGTTTTTGGCTCTTTAGGCTTTTACAGTTCAGGCAGGTACGGTTTGAACTGATTGTTTCAGGCTTGATCTTTGCTTGAGTTGGTTAAGGCTTGTGGTGAGTTTATCTGGTTTATGCTTCCTCTTATGTTTGAGTTGAATGGTAAGGGTTTTGAAGGGTTTACAGGTTAATGAGCTTTGTTCTGGTTATTGTGAACTGGCTTTTGCTGCAGGTTTTCTTCTGTCTATATGTTTTGTTTGATAATAGGCAGGTTTGGCCTTTGGTTCAGCAGGCTTAGCCTTTTGTTCAGCAGGTTTCAAGGTTTGGGTGAACTTGTGGCCTGTGAAGTTTCTGCTGTTTGTAGGCTTCAGCAGGTGGAGGCAATTTTTGAGTTGCTTGTAAACAAAACAGGTTCCAGGTTTTTGGGACTTGGAGGCTTATGCAGTTTTGTATATTTTTTGTGTCTATTGGTTTTTCTCCCTTTTTGTACTGTGTTCAGTTCTTTTATATTTCTCTTCATGCCTCAAGCCTAAACCTACTTTCTTTGCTCTCTTTTTCTTCTCTCTCCAGTACAGTTTGCATTAAAATATTGTTTATGCTTTGTACTTTCTGAAAGGGCAACTTGGGAAATGATGAAAATGAGTATGTTGCTTGCATATCATGCTTTCTCTGCATATTTGTCCCTTCTTCCAGATTTTGTGCTTTTGATATCTTTCCAAATCTTCTTCTTTGATAGCTTTGAATAGCTTTGTGACATTAACTTGTACTTTGACAGTTTTTGGATGGTTTGAAAGTTATGATTCAGTTTGGACTTTCTGTTTGTATTGAACTATGCAGTTTGACAATTTTTGAATTGTGCAATTTTGACTTTTGTGCATTCATTTTTAGCAAATAAACATTCGTCCCTCTTTGTGAACCGGGAGAAATCCCGTGATTTGCAGAGAGGGTTAACTAATCCCAAACAGTTGCCCTTAATGATGAATTTTATATCTGTCTCTTTTATTTATCTGCTATTGACTTTCCTCCTTTTTTTTTCATTTGCAGATAAAAAATTTGGATGGAGCACTGGAGCAAGGGATGGCAGATGAAGAATTGAAGATTAGAAAAGTGTTTAGGATAGTTTTTATTTAAGTTTAAATTACTGTAAAATTATTGTTGTAAACAAATTGTAAACAATAATTGTACGAATAATTTAAAAGTAAATAAAAGGTTTTTATCCAATTAATTCTTTTTTATCCTTTATTGTTTATTTATTATTTAAAATTCTTTGAATTATAATAAATGGAAAATAAATTCCAATCTTTTAATCCTAGAATAATAAGTAATTAAATAAACAATGCTTAAGCATTTGATCTGTTAAACCTGGCGTTTCAAACATCCAGAGCAAAACAGCAGTCAATCACAACAATTGTCCGGACGCTTTTTCCCTTTTATGACTTTAATCAAACATCGCAAATTCAACCCCAATGCAACCTTTTACTGATCCAGTCAAATAAATGTGAATTCAAACCAAATCTCGGAATAACTTGCAAAGCACCGTAGAATTAAATCTTTCTGAAGAACCGCGCACGAAAACCCTAATTCCTGATCAAATGCCAAAGAAGCGTTCGCCTGATTGAAGCTGAGCCAAAATCAACCAAAACCCTAAACCAACTGTTTGAAACATTCTAGAGCCCTGTAAATCAGTAAAACCCTAATTGTGTCTGACTGACGAGAAAAGTCCGTTTGACCGATTCTTGAGCCAATCTGAAAAATCAGGAAACGCCTGAAGCTGTGATTTCTTGTGGAAAAATGCGAGGGCAAATTTTGGGGTACAACAGTTGCCCCTGTTCAATCTTCTTGAACCTGAAGAGTTAGATTGGCAAGTTTGCCTTTCACGACTTGAAGGTAAAAGAAGATTGGACACTAGAGTGCCCTAAAATTTGCACTCGGCGATGTGATGGTAGAGGTGAATGAGCTTAAAGATGCCATTTGGTGATGGGCTTAAAGATGCCATCTGATGCGATAGAATCTTGTCGGGGGATGGGCTTAGAGATTCCATCTGGGAATGGGCTTAAAGATGCCATTTTGGAAATGTTGAACTGTATGTCAATGGTGAGTGGACGAGTATCAGAAAGGCACCCATGTTTTGGAACATCTCTGAATTAGGGGTCCGAATAAGCAATAGATTGACATCCATGTCTGGAGAATCCGTGAACTGTTTTCAGGAGTTGAGATTGAATAACCAATAGAGCAACATCCGTTGTTGGGAAGCGTCCGTAAACTGTTTTCAAAAGTTGCATTTGAACAAGTTGGTAGATTAACATCCGTTGTTGGGAAGAATCCGTAAACTGTTTTCAGATGTCTTGAGAAGAATCTGAACAAGTGATAGGTTAGCATCCGTTACTGGAGAACCCGTGAACTGTTTTCAGAAGTCTTGGGGTTGAATAAGCAATAGAGCAACATCCGTTGTTGGGAAGCGTCCGTAAACTGTTTTCAAAAGTTGCATCTGAAAAAGTTGGTAGATTAACATCCGTTGTTGGGAAGAATCCGTAAACTGTTTTCAGAAGTCTTGAGAAGAATCTGAACAAGTGATAGGTTAACATCCGTTACTGGAGAACCCGTGAACTGTTTTCAGAAGTCTTGAGGTTGAATAAGCAATTGAGCAGCATCCGTTGTTGGGAAGAATCCGTAAACTGTTTTCAGAAGTCTTGAGAAGAATCTGAACAAGTGATAGGTTAGCATCCGTTACTGGAGAACCCGTGAACTGTTTTCAGAAGTCTTGAGGTTGAATAAGCAATAGAGCAGCATCCGTTGTTGGGAAGCGTCCATAAACTGTTTTCAAAAGTTGCATCTGAACAAGTTGGTAGATTAACATCCGTTGTTGGGAAGAATCCATAAACTGTTTTCAGAAGTCTCGGAAGATAATGATTTTTTTTGTCTGTCGACTGATCTTACCTGAAAAGGTAAAGAGTTAGTTGTATGCAATGTTATGATGCATGATGCAATGTATGTGTCATCAATGTTTATAACATGAATGTGATGAATGCGCATGTAAGCTGGAGAGCTGTCTTGCGAAGGATAGATGAATCCGAGATGGCTGAAGATAAAAGAATCTTGACTGCTGCTGGGAAAATAATTCCTTGGCTGCTGCTGTGGAGGGCAAGAATCTTCAATTGTTAAAAATGAGAAGTCTTGGGACCACTGTTGGGAAACTCAGAAGCTCGGGTTGTATGCCAAACTATTGGGGTCTTCCTGTTTTGAGGAGATCTGTGTAGGACTTCCTGATGATGAGTCCGTGTAAAACTGCATCGGGTTTTTGAACACTTTTGACATTCGAATGCCCCAAGTGGTGACGTAGATAATTTCCTGGCTTGTTACAGGTGTTGGTCTACAATCGGTCGTTCACAGATGTTTTCCTGGCTTGTTACAGGTGTTGCTCTGGAACTCTTCAGACGTGCCTTGGCTGGATACAGGAATCGAGTCTGGAAAGGTGATAGTTAACAGATATGCCCTGGCTGGATACAGGAATCGAATCTGGAAACTCTTCAGACGTGCCCTGGCTAGATACAGGAATCGAGTCTGGAAATGTGATAGTTGATTTGTTGAAAACTTTTGACATTCGAATGCCCCAAGTGGTGATGAAAGAGTCTTGAATCAGATTACTCTGCACATTGAGAGATTTCTTGAAATCTTGACTGGACTGCCCCAGATTAACTGGATTTTGAAAGATCTGTTGGACCTGGACTGGACTGCCCCAGGTTAACTGGACTGTGCTATGTCATGCCCCTTGTTGATAGGAGATTTGTAAAGGAAGTGTCGTCCTTTTGAAGTGATTTTGCTCACTGAGAGAGTTTTCGTTCCTCTGAACATTCGCTGTATGAATTTCTTCGCTGTCAAACAAAAAGCCAAATGCAGACAGTGATATTCAAGCAATGCAAAGTTTATGTCTGTCTCGAAGTTTTGAAAAATGCGTTTTTAGCAGAAAACTTTTCATAAGGCAAGTCAACACAAGATTTAGAGTAAAGCCCTACAGGAGTCAGGATACCTTTTGTAACAGTATGCTTTCGAACTAACCCATGCTTCAATTAGGACTTTTGAAGGGTTGTAATGTGGCTTGGTTCACGGTTTTAAGAAACAAAGGATATAGGCTCAAAGTATATTTGTACCCACCCGCTCTTCGTGATGTTCTCCAACCTAAGCTCAGTCAATTGTGCGTCGTACTCTGTTTTGAGTTTGGAACGACTTTTGGGTGATGGTTCACTAGTTGAATTTGGGGAGACAGTCATCATCTCCTTTTCTTTTTCAACATTTTTTCATGTTGTTGAGGACTTTGTAACGACCTCACTATTTTGATTTTGATTTGTTATCCCTAACTTTTGCCTGACTGTTACCGTTTTCCGGGATTACCGTCAGCGGGATGCCCCAGCTTTCTTAAGCCTCCTTTATAGGTTTTGGCTTGGTGGGCTTTTCTCTTTTGAGAGATTGACTGTCTATGTGATGGGGAACCACCCTTGTCTTTTGATTCCGACGGAACGCTTTTCTTCTTCTTTTTTTGACGTCGTTCGTTGTGTTACGAACTGAGAGCTTGCGACTTCAATGCGCATTTTCTTTGAATTAACTGAGATACTACCCTGCCCCAGGTTTATATCAAAGGTTTTGATTTTTTAGAACAGAAAACTCCTACTTCTTTGGCTCGAAGGGGTTGACTAGGGATTATCTTCCTTATAACTCCAGTGTTTGGGAATTGAAAGAAATGCCTGTACATCATCAGCAAGGTCTGTTCAAAAGCATACTGTATAAGATCATGGTATTGTTTCGTCATCCTCCCTCTAAAGGCTTACAGCTTTTTATCAAGAGTTTAAATATCATAAAGAAAAGCATAAGAGTAGTGAAACGAATGGATGAATTCAAGACAAACATGTGCAATGCATTAATGAAACAGAGTTTAACATCAACAGATAATTGTTTGACAGCGAAAGAAATTACAACTTTGAAAATTCAAAAAGAAGCAGAAGTCTTTCAGCTTGAGCTTCGTCACTTCAGGTGGAGAACCCTTTAACGGAAGATTTTCATCTCGCCGTCTGGCATGAATTCCAGCACCCCAATGTCGATCAGATCTTGAATCTTGTTCTTCAAGGCCCAACAGTCGTTGGTGTCGTGTCCCGGGCTGTAGGAGTGGTAAACACAAAATGCGTCGGGATGATAGTTAGGAGAGGAGGTATTGAGCTTCTGAGGAGGATCCTTTAAGGTAAGCAGGTTGACCTCCAACAGACGCTTCAGTATGAAGAATGATGGTATTTCAGTCTCCGTGAACTGTCTTCCCGACGTTTCTTGCTTACGCCGATTACCCCGTTGACGCTGGCGAGGTTGTTGATGGGCTTGTGACCATGAAGCAAGCGAAGGAGCCTTCCCCTTGTCCTCTTGAGTGGATGGAGGCTGAACGGTGACTTGCTCTTCAACCTCAGATGTTTTCCTCAATTGGTTGTTTTGAAGCAGTTGGCGGACGAGAACTCTGAGTTCCTCTTGTCTTTGAGATAGGTCTTGGATGAGAGCCATCTGGCCCACCAACTGTCCCATCACTTGGGTCCTCAATGTTGTCAGATCAAACTGCAGCTCCGCAAGCTGATCACTCCTGGTATTGTTGGAATTCTCCAAGCCCTTTGTGAGGAGAGCTTTCATTTCTTCTTGCCCCAGAGACAAGTTCAGGAACATTTCCTGCAACTGAGCAGTCTGGTCTTGGATGTCTTTGACAGACCTTTCTAGAGCCATCTCTTACTGAAATAAACAGCAGGAGAGTAAGGAAACCTGAAAAAGGAAAGACCGTTAAAATGCAATGCATGATATGTGGATGCATGCTTTCAAGGATCTCTTGGGGTAAACACAAGAAAATGTTAGAGGTTGAACTTTGCTCTTGGATTGGAGAACTTTGCACCGGCGGATGTCTTTCCACTAGAATCAAGCTCACCATGTCGAGTGGGTCATAGCCACTGATTCAAGTTGTTGCACTTGATCTTTGTTTGGAGAACTTTGTATCAGTGGATGTCTTTCCATGAGAATCAAGCTCACCATGTCGAGTGGGTCATAGCCACTAATTCAAGTTGTTGCATTTGAACTTTAATTGGCATTGGTTAGAGGAAAAACCTCTTACCCCTTGGTAGACGTCTGGTTCAACGTAACCCTGCATCAAAAGAACCCTCGAGATCCTTGAAATGGTTATTGAAAATGCTATGGTATGATGTTATGATGTTATGTACATGTATGCAAAAAAGCAAGTGAGTGTATATACAGACAAACATATTCACACAAAGCAAACAAGTCCTTAGGTTTAGGCTTGCATTAGGTTTAGGTAAGTACCCTCTTGAAGTTAGTTGGCTCATCCTGTCCTAAAATAGAAACCGGGTTCTAAGGAGCTCAATATCATTGGATTGTTTTCTGTGTTCATTGTTTCGGTTTAGCCACTTAACTGGCGACCAAAATATTCCAAGAAAACAACCCTCAAATGAGTGTAGTATCGAGTATCTACCAACTTCGGACTGCACCAAAGTCGGTCATCTCACTACCCCTAAAAAGGATAAGATGGTCAATTAAGGTTCTAAGAGTTCGTTAGTGCTTCACGACATCACTCAGCGGCCCCATACTCTCATTGATTGAACTCAAGGGTTACCGGTACTCACAAATATGTCACACTAACATAGCTTACTGCTTCAACCGTGTCGGTATACCCCGCACAGTTCCCTCACAGTTTTTTTGCTATTTACCTAAGAAAGTGCCCCAAATCCGGGTGTAGGATTTACAACAAACCCAAACAAGAACCCAAAAGATAAAGCAATAAAGTCAATCAAAGCAAGAAATTAAAGGTGATCTAATCCTTAAGGTAACCCCACTTTTAAGTACATCCCCAGCAGAGTCGCCAGTTCTGTGAGACGATGAGAGAACTGACTAGTGTTTTGCGTTTGTATTCGCACTTGTTCGGTTGAGCAAGAGTCGCCACCGACTTTTTATTTTATCCTAAAGGAAAGGTTAAAAAAGCACAGCAAAAACCTTTTGAGATATTTCGTGGGTTCGGGGGGTAGATTATGAAAAGGGAAGGTATTAGCACCCTTTTCATCCATGGTTATCCATGGGCTCTTAGTTACTTGGTTTTTTAGATCACTTGCCTTGATTTTCGATTGCTTGAAAATGGTGTGTATGTGTGTGTGTTTTTTTGAAAATGTTTTGGAAGAAGATGCCTTTTCTTAGGCTACCCTTGTAACAATTCTTTTACTCGAATGTTTTACAAAGGTGTGTATCTTTTCGAAAAGATGTTTCAAAAATGTTTTGAGAGTTTGTTTTGAAAGTGTTCGTGAAGTATGGTTTTTTTTTGAAAAGAAGGCAAGTGTTTTTGCAAGTTTATCTCAAGTAACTAAGAGTTTTGTCTACCCTATTGTACTCAAAGGTTTTCTCTATGTTTTCAACTCTTTTTAACAATTTTGTTCCACCATTGAATTTGGTGGACAATCTCGCGTTTAGGACGTTTGTTCGAGACGGGCGCGGGTCATCGTATGAACCATGAATGCAATGATGCCAAGTGTCTTTGGCAATTTGCTTTGAAGGGATTATGATCATTCCATTTAGGCGACTTTCGAAAGCGTCATCGAGGGACTTATGATCATTTGAATTTGTTTTGCCAAAGATACTCGACGTGCAAGCATGGCCCATTTTGGAAGGCAACATGTGGGATTACCCTAGAGGGTGCAAGTGTGATTGTGTATTGATTTCATGTATTCGTCTTGTATTAGGTTATCTAGCGTTTGATTTTATGTACATGCAAACCCTAGGTCTAACCATGGTATAATTGAAAATGGTAAATTGCGGAAATGTAAAGTCTACGCTATTACAAAATAAGTATCCGGGAGTGGGGGTACAAATTTACAAATGGGGATGAGGCTTTAGGAATATAGTGTCCAATAGATTACAACCAAATCGAATCGATCAAATGTAAATGTAACGTATAGCAATATATAAGATAAGCAAATGTATATTGGAGCAATGTAAATGTATTTGTATCAAGCGTATAATGTGAGATGTATTGTGTAAGTGTACGTGTATACGTGTATGTATATTTGTATATGTAATTATTTACAGGTTAGGAAAATGTGAATTCGAATGTATTATTAAGCATTGTTTTAACTTAAAGAAAAGAATTAGATATTTATTTAATTAATCTTTTGTAATCTTGTATATTCTTAATATGCACAAAAAGAATGTTTTAATTAGATGTTTTAAATTCTAATTAAATTATATATATAAAAAAAGGTATTTTGTCTTGATTATGTATAAACATTTCTAAGAAAGGAAAATGTATTTATTTTTAAAAAAGAATTTATGTACAAATTAGAATAAGTTTTAATAAAACAAAATAATGAAAGAAAGTGTTTTAAACAAACATATTTTTATGTATTTTATATATTAATGCACAAAGAAAGATTTTTTTAATAAATAAATAAAAAAATGTTTTAAATTGTTCTAAGTCTTATGTATTTTTTAATAAGTACCTTAAATCTTCATAAAAAAGGGAAGAGTTTTTAATAAAAGGGTGTTAAGTTAGAACAAAAGAAAAAGATGGGCCTTTGGTGGTTGAAACGGGCAAGGCCCAAAATGCAAACAATGTTTCTTAGGGTTAATTGTTTTGTGTTCAGTCTGGAATAAGCTTAGGGTTACATTGTTGAGCGGCGCCGTTGCTAGTTCCACTTCGTCTTCTCCGATTGCAATCTTCTTCGCCTAGCTCAAACCTTTCGCCTCAGCCACCAGCGCCGTTTGCTCTTCTCCCCTCAGATTGCTCAGGCAACGATTACACAAGGTAACGAATTATCTCAAACTTGTTAGGCGTTTTAGATTTGCATGTTATGATTCTTTGATTATTGAACCTGATTCCGTGTTTTATTGATTAATTCTTTGATTTGTTTTGTTTGAGGTATGAAAGGGAAGGGAAAAAAGAGAACTACCTTGACTGAAGAGGGGAAGGAGTGGTGGAGGCGCTTAGGAGGCTCGACGGTGAAGGGGTATGCGCGATGATGATGGACTCATGAACTTCCTGGTACTCTTTACCTTTTTGCCATTCTAGGGTTTTATGATGCGTTTCTGAAAGCGCTAACTTGATGTCATTTCTTTTCTTCTTCTTGCTTTGCTGCCTCTTACTCGAATGCCTACTCTGAGTTGTGATATGATTATGCTTGCTTGCTTTTTTTTATTGCCCTGTGATGACTCTACTGAGGGCCCTGGGTTTGTCACTGAGTTGCCTGTTGAAATGCTTCTTTATCTCGTCTATGAGTTGCCTTTTGGAATGTTTTCTTCTTCTCTTCTTTGGCTTGCTGAGATTGATGCCTTTGTGCTTGTTGAATATGCCCTATGATGAGTACTCTGAGGGCCTTAAAGGTTTGGTTGCCTGAGCGTGCGTATGAAATGCTTCTTTTCCTCGTCTTTCTGTGGGCAATCTGAATATGTTTGATAATGCTTGGTTTATTCGCCTATGACGAGGGTTTCTCTGAGGCTTGTGATGTTGGATAATTTTGTTTAGGCTTTTAGCTGGGCAGGTTTGAGTCTTGACAGGGTTTTCTTTTGGAATGGTGAGGCCTAGCAGGTTTTATGCTTGGGTTGTTCAGGCAGGTATTGGCATATGCAGGTTATCTGGTTTTAAGCTTGTTTAAGCCTTTAGGTTAGGCCTTGACAGGTTCCACGCTTGTTGGTTTAAGGCGTTTGACAGGTTTATGCTTGGGCAGGTATGATACTTGACAGAGGTTTGTAGGTTGATGGTTAAGGCAGGACAGGGTTTTTGGCTCTTTAGTCTTTTACAGTTTAGGCAGGTACGGTTTGAACTTATTGTTTCAGGCTTGATCTTTGCTTGAGTTGGTTAAGGCTTGTGGTGAGTTTATCTGGTTTATGCTTCCTCTTGTGTTTGAGTTGAATGGTAAGGGTTTTGAAGGGTTTACAGGTTAATGAGCTTTGTTCTGGTTATTGTGAACTGGCTTTTGCTGCAGGTTTTCTTCTGTCTATATGTTTTGTTTGATAATAGGCAGGTTTGGCCTTTGGTTCAGCAGGCTTGGCCTTTTGTTCAGCAGGTTTCAAGGTTTGGGTGAACTTGTGGCCTGTGAAGTTTCTGCTGTTTGTAGGCTTCAGCAGGTGGAGGCAATTTTTGAGTTGCTTGTAAACAAAACAGGTTCCAGGTTTTTGGGACTTGGAGGCTTATGCAGTTTTGTATATTTTTTGTGTCTATTGGTTTTTCTCCCTTTCTGTACTGTGTTCAGTTCTTTTATATTTCTCTTCATGCCTCAAGCCTAAACCTGCTTTCTTTGCTCTCTTTTTCTTCTCTCTCCAGTACAGTTTGCATTAAAACATTGTTTATGCTTTGTACTTTCTGAAAGGGCAACTTGGGAAATGATGAAAATGAGTATGTTGCTTGCATATCATGCTTTCTCTGCATATTTGTCCCTTCTTCCAGATTTTGTGCTTTTGATATCTTTCCAAATCTTCTTCTTTGATAGCTTTGAATAGCTTTGTGACATTAACTTGTACTTTGACAGTTTTTGGATGGTTTGAAAGTTGTGATTCAGTTTGGACTTTCTGTTTGTATTGAACTATGCAGTTTGACAATTTTTGAATTGTGCAATTTTGACTTTTGTGCATTCATTTTTAGCAAATAAACATTCGTCCCTCTTTGTGAACCGGGAGAAATCCCGTGATTTGCAGAGAGGGTTAACTGATCCCAAACAGTTGCCCTTAATGATGAATTTTATATCTGTCTCTTTTATTTATCTGCTATTGACTTTCCTCCTTTTTTTTTCATTTGCAGATAAAAAATTTGGATGGAGCACTGGAGCAAGGGATGGCAGATGAAGAATTGAAGATTAGAAAAGTGTTTAGGATAGTTTTTATTTAAGTTTAAATTACTGTAAAATTATTGTTGTAAACAAATTGTAAACAATAATTGTACGAATAATTTAAAAGTAAATAAAAGGTTTTTATCCAATTAATTCTTTTTTATCCTTTATTGTTTATTTATTATTTAAAATTCTTTGAATTATAATAAATGGAAAATAAATTCCAATCTTTTAATCCTAGAATAATAAGTAATTAAATAAACAATGCTTCAGCATTTGATCTGTTAAACCTGGCGTTTCAAACATCCAGAGCAAAACAGCAGTCAATCACAGCAATTGTCCGGACGCTTTTTCCCTTTTATGACTTTAATCAAACATCGCAAATTCAACCCCAATGCAACCTTTTACTGATCCAGTCAAATAAATGTGAATTCAAACCAAATCTCGGAATAACTTGCAAAGCACCGTAGAATTAAATCTTTCTGAAGAACCGCGAACGAAAACCCTAATTCCTGATCAAATGCCAAAGAAGCGTTCGGCTGATCGAAGCTGAGCCAAAATCAACCAAAACCCTAAACCAACTGTTTGAAACATTCTAGAGCCCTGTAAATCAGTAAAACCCTAATTGTGTCTGACTGACGAGAAAAGTCCGTTTGACTGATTCTTGAGCCAATCTGAAAAATCAGGAAACGCCTGAAGCTGTGATTTCTTGTGGAAAAATGCGAGGGAAAATTTTGGGGTACAACAACGGGCTTAAAGATGCCACCCAAAAGTGATTGTTGAATTGTTTGAGCTGGTCGAGTAGATAGTTGTCCTGGCTGGTTTCAGGTATTGATCTCTGACCTAAGAAAGAAAAATATTTTTCCTGGCTTGTTACAGGTATTAATTTTCAATCTCTTCATGTAGATAATTTTTCCTGGCTAGTTTCAGGTATTGATCTGCAATCAGTCGTCCACAGATGTTTTCCCTGGCTTGCTACAAGTATTAATCTGGAACTTGAAAAGGTTGGCCGATGAGATAGTTGTCCTAGCTGGTTACAGGTGTTGATCTCTGACTTGAGAAAGAAAAATAGTTTTCCTGGCTTGTTACAGGTATTAAGCTTCAATCTCTTCATGTAGATAATTTCCTGGCTGGTTTCAGGTATTAACCTACAATCAGTCGTCCACAGAATTTTCCTGGCTTGTTACAGGTATTAATCTGGAACTTGAAAAGGTTGGCCGATGAGATAGTTGTCCTGGCTGGTTACAGGTGTTGATCTCTGACCTAAGAAAGAAAAATAGTTTTCCTGGCTTGTTACAGGTATTGAACTTCAATCTCTTCATGTAGATAATTTCCTGGCTGGTTTCAGGTATTAACCTACAATCAATCGTCCATAGAATTTTCCTGGCTTGTTACAGGTATTAATCTGGAACTTGAAAAGGTTGGTCGATGAGATAGTTGTCCTGGCTGGTTACAGGTGTTGATCTCTGACCTGAGAAAGAAAAATAGTTTTCCTGGCTTGTTATAGGTATTGATCTTCAATCTCTTCTTGTAGATAATGTCCTGGCTGGTTTCAGGTATTAACCTACAATCAGTCGTCCATAGAACTTTCCTGGATAGCTACAGGTATTCAACTGGGACTTGAAAAGGTTGGTCAAGGAGATATCTGTCCTGGCTGGTTACAGGTGTTGATCTCTGACCTGAGAAAGAAAAATAGTTTTCCTGGCTTGTTACAGGTATTGATCTTCAATCTCTTCTTGTAGATAATGTCCTGGCTGGTTTCAGGTATTAACCTACAATCAGTCGTCCATAGAACTTTCCTGGCTAGCTACAGGTATTCAACTGGGACTTGAAAAGGTTGGTCAAGGAGATATCTGTCCTGGCTGGTTTCAGGTATTAATCTCTGACCTGAGAAAGAAAGTCTTTCTGGCTTGTTACAGGTATTGATCTTCAATCTCTTCATGTAGATAATTTCTTGGCTGGTTTCAGGTATTAACCTACAATCAGTCGTCCACAGAATTTTCCTGGCTTGTTACAGGTATTAAACTGGGACTTGAAAAGGTTGATGGTAGCCATCTTTTGATTGACCTTTTCCTGAAAAAGGTAAAATGTTAGCTGTATACAATGTCATGATGTATGAAATACATGATGTCATGATGTTCTCAAAAATAAATGAGATCGTGTCGTATGCACTTTATCATGTATGTAAATAGGAGGTATGAAGTGTGAAATGTTTATGAATGTATTTTCGTCTAGGAAAATAAATCCCGGAGCTGTTGGAGAATAGAGTTGAGTTCTTCGTTTCCGCTGGGGATGATGAACGAAGATGATTGTGAGAATAAACCTGCAGGATAAAAGAACTCCGTTGGGGAATAAACTGGTGAAGATATTACTCTGCGGGGAATTACTCTGTGGGCAGAGATGCTTTGCTGAGATTTTAACGATAACTCCGCTGGGGCTTCTGTTGATAAGCTCTGTTGGGGATTTTGATGATGAACTCTGCTGGGGATAGAAAGAACTTCGCTGGGGATGATCTTTCAGTTGCAACTTGCTGAGAATAACCCAGTTAGACTCTTGTGGGGATAACCTCTGAATTTGGCTGAGGAGATGCATTTGTATTCTGCACGGGACAAGCTTCCAGAATCTACTGGGTAAGATGATTCAATTCTCTATTGGGGAAACTTTTTTAGACTGCGCTGGTGAAATGGCTCCACTGGGGGTATCTTGTATTCCGCCGGGGAACATTCTTATATTTCGTTGAGGAATATTAAGACTGCCGGGGATGCTCTTTACGCTTGCTGGGGAATATCTGTATACTCCGCTGGGGAATATTAAGACCTTCTGGGAATACCGAGCCTTTTCGGGACTGACGGTAGACTAACTCTGCTTGGGGGAGAGTATTGTTGATTCCTTTGTGGTTTCAAGTCTCAGTGGGGAGAGCTTCCATTACTGTCTTACTCTGCGGGGAGTGAAGGTATCTTGGTCATACTCTTCAACTGAATATACCTTGTATCTGGTGGACATAGCAGCTTGTACAGTTCGGACAATTCTTATTGTCCCAGTTTCTACGGGAGAAGAAGGCCTATGAGGTGCTTGATAACTTCCGATTGACAAATCTTCTTCTGGTAGGAAAGTGACGAGATGACGGGACATAGTCGTACGCTTTGATCCCTAATTTTTGCCTGGACCGCCCTTTCGGGTTTTCAGTCCATCGGGATACCCTTTTTTGCCCAAGCCGCCTTTTCAGGTTTTCGACTTGCCGGGTGTACAGATTTTTTTATTTTCATCCCTTATTTTTTTGCCCGAACCCGTTTGGTTCGCCGGGGAGACCTTATTTTTGCCTAGGCCAGTCAACCTAGCGGGTCTTTGATTATGCGTAGTGTTGTACCCCAAAATTTGCCCTCGCATTTTTTCACAAGAAATCTCAGCTTCAGGCGTTTCCTGATTTTTCAGATTGGCTCAAGAATCGGACAAACGGACTTTTCTCGTCAGTCAGACGCAATTAGGGTTTATTGATCTTTCAGGGCTCTGGATTGTTTCACCCAAGTTGGCTTAGGGTTTTGGTTGATTCTGGCTCAATTGTGATCAGGTGAACGTTCTTTGGCATTTAATCAGGAATTAAGGTTTTATGGGCATATTCTCAGAAAGATTAAAATTCCACAGCACTTTGCAAGTTATTCCAAGATTCAGGTTGAATTCGCATTGTTTTGATTTAATCAGTAAAAGAGGCAGTTGGTTTGAATTCACGTTGTTTTGTTTGAGCCAGTCAAAAGAAATACGCAATTTGGATTTACAGTGTTTGTTGAAAATCAGTGAAGAGGGAATGCGCCTGTTTGGTTTGTTTCGGTTAACTGTTAATTTGCTTTGGACATTGGAAAGGCTAGGATTAATTGATCAATTACTAAGGCATTGTTTTATTTAAATTATTTATTATTCTAAATTAAGTGATTGAAATTTATTTTTCAATTATTTTAATTCAAAGAGTTTTAAATAATAAATAAACAATAAAGAGAAAAACAGAATTAATCGGATAATGGAAACTTTTATTTATTCTTAAATTGACTGTACAATTATTGTTTATAATTTAATTACAAACAATGGTTTTACATCAATTTAACTTTAAATAAAAAAGGAAAACTGTCCTATTTCTTCTAATTCTTCAGTCTTCATTTAGTACCCCTCCATCCATTTTTATTCGTCTGCAAAAGAAAAAGAGAAAAGTCAAAAAGCAGATAAAATAATAAACGACAGAAGAAATTCATCATTAAGGGCCACTGATTGGGATCAGTTAACCCTCTCTGCAAATCACGGGATTTCTCCCGGTTCACAAAGAGGGAAGAGTTTTATTCATTTAATCATGAATGCAAAATGTCAAAATGCATAAGTTCAAAATGTCAAACTGCATAGTTCAGAAGCAAGTTCAAACCAAACTGAAAAATCCAAAATGCAGCTTTCTGTCAAAATCCAAAAGGGACAAATTACTGCACAAAGATATCAAAAAAGATAAAAAGTACAACTTGCTGTCAAAAATACCAAAGAGTCTATTCAAAGCTGTCAAAGAAGAGATAAAGAATGCAGAGGAAATCTTTTATGCAAGCAAGCTACATCTTTCATCATTTCCCAATGGCCCTTTCAGAAAAAAAAAGGTACAGCAAAAGCATAATATTATAATGCAACTGTACTGAGAGAGAGAGAGAGAGAGAGAAGAGAGAAGAGAGAAAAGATGCAGGTTTTTAGGCTTTAGGCAGGCATAGATAGAAAAGATATAACACACAAGAGCTAAACACAGTTCAAAGAGAGAAAACCAACACAAAAGAGAAAATATAGAAAAACTGCTAAGCATTCAACCTGCAGAAGCCAAAAAAATCCTCCAAACACATAACCTGCATATGCAAAACCAAAAGCCAAAGGCTAATGGCATAAAACTAGAACATCCAGGACCTGATCAAAAGAGGCCTTACCATTTGCAAAACCTAAACTACCCAACCTGCCTGAAGCAAACTTACCTGCTACATCAAAGGCCTAAACATCATAAACCAGAAATAAAAGCCATACCAGCATTAACCTGCTGAAACCTAAAAAAGGGCCAAAAACCAGTATGAACCTGCTAAGGTATCAACCTGCAGAAGCCTAAATCCTCCTCACACTGTCAAATAACCAAAGTCCAAGAAAGCCAAAAACCTTGTATCAGAAAAACATACAAAATCAATCAATAAGCATTAAACCAGAACCTGCCTAAGCCATCAACCAAAAGCCTTAATCGACTCAAGCAAAGAGCAAGCCTAAACGAAAAAACAAGTTCAAGACCAAGACTTGCATAAGCCTTACCAAAAAGCCATTAAGACCTGTCCAGCTTCAAGCCTAACCAAATATATCAAGCGTCAAGGCCTCATAGGGGTTCATCATTGGCCTTTAGAAAGCATACAGAAGAAGGAGAAGAAAGAAATATTCCAACAGGCAAGTTCAAGGCAACAAAGGCAACTAAACCCTAGGCCTCAGAAACTCTTCATCATAGGCAAACACGTTCAAGGCAACAAACGTTCAAAGGGGCATAGCACACGAAATAGGCAACTCAGAGACGAAGAAGAAGCAACAAAGGCATCTCAAAGCAACAAGTATACAGTGGCAAAAAGGAGAAGAAGAAAAGAAGACTATATCAAGCTTTCAGCTCAGATCATCATAAAGCTTAAGAAAAGTACAAAAATACCAGGGTCACCCAGAAGTTGAGCTCATCGTGCCTTTCCTCCACCGACGAGCCTCATAAGCACCTCCATTTTCTCCCTCTCCTCCATCAAGGTAAGACATCTCCTTCTTCGTCCTCGTTACATAAACCAACGCCCAAGCAAAATGGGCTTAACCCTTCTTTCCAACGCCCAAGCCTTTTTTGTTTTACCTAACGCACCTCCCTTTTGTTATGTCTCATTTAATTCTGTTTGGGCCCATAATCCACCCTTGAGCCCATTCTCTTTTTTTTTATACATAACTTAATTTCTTTTTTTTCCCCTAATAACAAACATTACTAACACTCTTCATTAATATAAATTACATTAATGTATAAAACTTAAACCTTTTTTTAGAATATAAAAAATACGTTATTTTCTTTTGTTCATAAGTTAATATAATTCCTTTTACAATATAATTCTAATTTTGGAACACAATGTATTTTTTCCTCAAAAATTAAAACATTTTCTTCCAAATTAAAAAAGCAATTTTGTTCATAACACAAATAATACATAATGGAATTTTAAAACATTTTTTCTTCTTCTTATTAAAATACTTTTGTACATAATAAGTAAATATACATTTTTGCATAATTTAATTTCTTAAAATATTTTTGTACATAACAAATGAAAAAAATACTTTTTGTATACATAATTAAAACTTAGAAATATTTTCTTTTCTTAAAACATCATTTTGATACATAATTGAAAACATTTTCTTTTCATTAAAACTTTCTTTTCATACATATCTAAATACAAAATACAAGACTAATTAAAACAATACTTAATACACATCAAAATTCACATTGTCGCACCTGTAAATAATTACATACCTACACAATACATCTCATACTTACACAATACATTCACATTGCCCCTATACACATTTGCTTATACATTGATATTCATTATTTACATTTGATCGCAAATTCGATTTGGTTGTAACTTATTGGATACTATAAGTCTCATCCCCATTTGTGAATATTGTACCCTCACTCCCGGATACTATTTTGTAATAGCGTAGCTTTTACATTTTCGCAATTTACCGCTTTCAATTATACCATGGTTAGACCTAGGGTTTGCATGTATATAAAATCAAACGTTAGATAACCTAATACAAGACAAATACATGAAATCAATACACAATCACACTTGCACCTTCTAGGGTAATCCCACATGTTGCCTTCCAAAATGGGCCATGCTTGCACGTCGAGTATCTTTGGCAAAATGAATTCAAAATGATCATAGTCCCTCGATAATACTCTCAAAATGTTGCCTAAACAAATGATCAAGTCCCTCAAAGCAAATTGCCAAAGACACTTGGCATCATTGCATTCATGGTCCATACGATGACCCGCGCCCGTCCCGAATAAACTTCCTAAACGCAAGATTGTCCACCAATTTCAATGGTGGAACAAAATTGTTAAAAAAGGTTAAAACATAACAAAAAACCTTTGAGTACAATAGGGTAGATAAAACTCTTAGTTACTTGAGATCGACTTGCAAAAACACTTGCCTTCTCTTCAAAAAAACACAATCCACAACACTTTCAAACAAACTCTCAAAAACATTTGAAACATCTTTTCGAAAAGATACACACTTTTGTAAAACACTCAAACACGAGTCAAATACATTGGTCGCCTAAGACAAGGCATCTCTTCAAAAACATTTTAAAAAACACACACACATACATACCATTTTCAAGCAATCAAAAATCAAGGCAAGTGATCTAAAAAACCAAGTAACTAAGAGCCCATGGATAACCATGGATGAAGAGGGTGCTAATACCTTCCCTTTTCATAATCTACCCCCCGAACCCACGAAATATCTCAAAAGGTTTTTGCTGTGCTTTTTAAACCTTTCCTTTAGGATAAAATAAAAAGTCGGTGGCGACTCTTGCTCAACCGCACAAGTGTGAATACAAACGCAAAACCACAGTCAGTTCTCCCACCGTATCACAGAACTGGCGACTCTGCTGGGGATTTATTTGAAAGTGGGGTTACCTTAGGATTTAGATCACCTTTATTTTCAATTGATTGCTTTGTTTGCTTTTACATTTATGGGCTTTTGTATCGGAGTTTCATAGATCCTAACCCGGATCTGGGGATACCTTATTAGAAAGTAGCAACAAGGCTGTGAGGGAACTGTGCGGGGTATACCGACATGGTTGAAACAGTCTGCTACGTTGATGTGGCACTTTGGTGTGTACCGGTAACCCTTGAGTTCAGTCAAGGAGAGTACGGGGCCGCCGCGTGGTGTCGTGAAGCATCAACTGACCTTAGGAACCTTAATTGAACCATCTTGGCCTCTTTAGGGTAGTGAGATAACTGACTTTGGTGCAGTCCGAGGTTGGTTGATACTCGATACTACACCCAATTGAGGGTTGCTTTCCTGGAATATTTCGGTCGCCAGTTCAGTGGCTAAATCGAAACGATGAACAATGAAAGCAATCTAGTCATATTGGGACCCTTAGAACCCGGTTTCTATTTTAGGACAGGATGAGCCAACTAACTTCAAGAGGGTAGTACCTGAACCTCATGCAAGCCTAAATCTAAGGCCTTGTTTGCTTGGTGTGAATATGTTTGTCTGTATATAAACTCACTTGCTTTTTGCATACATAACATCATGACATCACACCATAGCATTTTCAATAACCACTTCAAGGATCTCGAGGGTTCTGTTGATGCAGGGTTACGTTGAACCAGACATCTATCAAGGGGAAAGAGGTTTCTCCTCTAACCAATGCAATCAAAGTTCAAGTACAACAACTTGAATCAGTGGCTATGACCCACTTGACATGGTGAGCTTGATTCTCGTGGAAAGACATCCACCGATACAAAGCTCTCCAATCAAAAGTTCAAGAACAACAACTTGAATCAGTGGCTATGACCCATTCGACATGGTGAGTTTGATTCTCGTGGAAGGACGTCCACCGGTGCAGAGATCTCCAATCCAAGAGCAAAGTTCAACCTCTAACATTTTCTTGTGTTTACCCCAAGAAATCCTTGAAAGCATGCATCCACATATCATGCATTGCATTTTGACGGTCTTTCCTTTTTCAGGTTTCCTTACTCTCCTGCTGTTTATTTCAGCAAGAGATGGCTTTAGAAAGGTCTGTCAAAGACATCCAAGACCAGACTGCTCAGCTGCAGGAGATGTTCCTAAACTTGTCTCTGGAACAAGAAGAGATGAAAGCTCTCCTCACAAGGGGCTTGGAGAATTCCACCAACGCCAGGAGTGATCAGCTTGCGGAGCTGCAGTTTGATCTGACAACCTTGAGGACCCAAATGATGGGACTGTTGGTGGGCCAAATGACTCTCATCCAAGACCTATCTCAAAGACAAGAGGAACTCAGAGTTCTTGTCCGCCAACTGCTTCCAAACAACCAACTGGGGCAAACATCTGAGGTTGAAGAGCAAGTCACCGCTCAGCCTCCATCAACTCAAGAAGACAAAGGGAAGGCTCCTTCGCTCGCTTCAGGGTCACAAGCCCATCAACAACCTCGCCAGCGTCAACGGGGTAATCAGCGTAAGAAAGAAAAGTCAGGAAGACAGTTCACGGAGACTGAAATACCATCTTTTTTCATACTGAAGCGCCTGTTGGAGGTCAACTTGCTCACCCTAAGGGATCCTCCTCAGAAGCTCAATACCTCCTCTCCTAACTATCATCCCGACGCATTCTGTGTTTACCACTCCTACAGCCCGGGACACGACACCAACGACTGTTGGGCCTTGAAGAACAAGATTCAAGATCTGATCGACATTGGGGTGCTGGAATTCATGCCAGACGGCGAAATGAAAATCTTCCGTTAAAGGGTTCTCCACTTGAAGTAACGAAGCTCAAGCTGAAAGACTTTTGCTTCTTTTTGAATTTTCAAAGTTGTAATTTCTTTTGCTGTCAAACAATTGTCTGTTGATGTTAAACTCTGTTTTCATAAATGCATTGCATAGGTCTGTCTTGAATTCATCCATTCGTTTCACTACTCTTATGCTTTTCTTTATGATATTTGACTCTTGATAAAAAGCTGTAAGCCTTTAGAGGGAGGATGACGAACCAATACCATGATCTTATACAGTATGCTTTTGAACAGACCTTGCTGATGATGTACAGGCGTTTCTTTCAATTCACAAACACTGGAGTTATAAGGAAGTTAATCCCTAGTCAACCCCTTCGAGCCAAAGAAGTAGGAGTTTTCTGTTCTAAACAATCAAAACCTTTGATATAAACCTGGGGCAGGGTAGTATCTCAGTTAATTCAATAGGAAATGCGCATTAAAGTCGCAAACTCTCAGTTCGTAATACAACGAACGATGTCAAAAAAAAGAGAGAAAGCATTCCTTTGGAATCAAAAGACAAGGGTGGTTCCCTATCACATAGACAGTCAATCCCTCAAAAAGAGAAAAGGCCCACTAAGCCAAAACCTATAAAGGAGGCTTAAGAAAGCTGGGGCATCCCGCTGACAGTAATCCCGGAAGACGGTAACAGTCAGGCAAAAGTCAGGGATAACAAATCAAAATCAAAATAGTGAGGTCATTACAAAATCCTCAACAACATGAAAAAATGTTGAAAAAGAAAAAGGAGATGATGACTGTCTCCCCAAATTCAAACTAGTGAACCATCGCCCAAAAGTCGTTCCAAACTCAAAACAGAGTATGACGCAATTAACTGAGCTTAGGTTGAAGGACATCACGAAGAGCGGGTGGGTACAAATATACTTTGAGCCTTTATCCTTTGTTTCTTAAACCGTGAACCAGGCCACGTTACAACCCTTCAAAAGTCCTAATTGAAGCATGGGTTAGTTCGAAAGCATACTGTTACAAAAGGTATCCTGACTCCTGTAGGGCTTTGCTCTAAATCTTGTGTTAATCTGTCTTATAAAAAAGGTTTTCTGCTAAAAACGCATTTTTCAAAACTTCGAGACAAACATATACTTTGCATTATTTGAATATCACTGTCTGCATTTGGCTTTTGTCTGACAGTGAAGAAATTCATACAGCGAATGTTCAGAGGAACGAAAACTCTCTCAGTAAGTAAAAATCACTTCAGGAGGATAACACTTCCATTACAAATCTCCTATCCGCAAGGGGCATGACATGTCACAATTCAATTAACCTGGGGCAGTCCAGTCAAGGTCCAACAGATCTTTCAAAGTTCAATTAACCTGGGGCAGTCCAGTCAAGGTCCAACAGATCTTTCAAAGTTCAATTAACCTGGGGCAGTCCAGTCAAGGTCCAACAGATCTTTCAAAGTTCAATTAACCTGGGGCAGTCCAGTCAAGATCCAACAGATCTTTCAAAGTTCAGTTAACCTGGGGCAGTCCAGTCAAGATTTCAAGAAATCTCTCAATATGCAGAGTAATCTGATTCAAGACTCCTTCATCACCACTTGGGGCATTCGAATGTCAAAAGTGTTCAACAAATTAACTATTACATTCCCAGACTCGATTCCTGTATCTAGCCAGGGCACGTCTGAAGAGTTCGAGGATTCGATTCCTGTATCCAGCCATGGCATATCTGTTGACAACTATTTCCAGACTCGATTCCTATATCTAGCCAGGGCACGTCTGAAGAGTTCGAAGATTCGACTCCTGTATCCAGCCAGGGCATATTTGTTGATTACATTTCCAGACTCGATTCCTGTATCTAGCCAGGGCACGTCTGAAGAGTTTGAGGATTCGATTCCTGTATCCAGCCAGGGCATATCTGTTGACGACTATTTCCAGATTCGACTCCTGTATCCAGCCAGGGCACGTCTGAAGAATTCCAGGTCAACACCTATAACAAGCCAGAAATTTATCTACATCACCACTTGGGGCATTCGAATGTCAAAAGTGTTCAAAAACCCGGTGCAGTTTTACACGGACTCATCGTCAGGAAATCCTACACGGATCTCCTCAAAATAGGAAGACCCCAGTAGTTTGGCATACAACCCAAGCTTCTGATTCTCCCAACAGTAGTCCCAAGACCTCTCATTTTTAACAATTGAAGACTCTTGCCCTCCACAGCAGCAGCCAAGGATTTATTTTCCCCGGCAGCAATCAAGATTCTTTTATCTTTCAGCCGTCCAGGATTCATCTATCCTCAGCAAGATAACTCATCAGCTTACATGCGCATTCATCACATTCATGTCATAACCATTAATGTCACATACATTACGGCATGCATCATAACATTGCATACAACTAACCCTTTGCCTTTTCAGGTAAGATCAGTCGGCGAACAACGATCATCTTCCAAGTTTACTCAGATATGACCCGGATACGGCGACATTCTGATACTTATTCCAGATTCATCCAAATACAGCTTTACACGAGCTCATCATCAGGAAACCCTACACCGGTTCCTCTTCAAGACTTCTGAAAACAGTTTACAGATTCTTCCCTACAACGGATGTCAATCTACCAACTTGTTCAGACACAACTTCTGAAAACAGTTTACAGATTCTTCCCTACAACAGATGTCAATCTACCAACTTGTTCAGACACAACTTCTGAAAACAGTTTACAGATTCTTCCCTATAACGGATGTCAATCTACCAACTTGTTCAGATTCAACTTCAAGACTTTTGAAAACAGTTTACGGGTTCTCCAAGTAACGGATGTTAACCTGTCGCTTATTCAGATTCTTCTCAAGAGTTCTGAAAACAGTTTATGGATTCTTCCCAACAACGGATGTTAATCTATCGACTTGTTCAGATGCAACTTTCTGAAAACAGTTTACGGATGCTTCCCAACAACGGATGCTGCCCTATTGCTTATTCAACTTCAAGACTTCTGAAAACATTTTACGGATTCTTCCCAACAACGGATGTTAATCTACCAACTTGTTCAGATTCTTCTCAACTTTTGAAAATAGTTTACGGACGCTTCCCAACAACGGATGCTTCTCTATTGCTTATTCAATCTCAACTCCTGAAAATAGTTTATAGATTCTCCAGACATGGATGTCGATCTATTGCTCATTCGGAGCCCCAATTCAGAGATGTTCCAAAACATGGATGCCTTTCTGACACTCGTCCACTCACCATTGACCTACAGTTCAACATAACCAGATGGCATCTATGAGCCCATCCTCCTACCAGCAGTCACCAGATGGCATCTTTAAGCCCATCACCAAATGGCATCTTTAAGCCCATTATCAGATGGCATCTCTAAGCCCATCCCCCGACAAGATTCTATCGCACCAGATGGCATCTTTAAGCCCGTCTCCAAATGGCATCTTTAAGCCCATTCACCTCTACCATCACATCATCGAGTGCAAATTTTCTGGGTACTTTAGTGTCCAATCTTCTTTTACCTTCAAGTCGCGAAAGGCAAGCTTGCCAATCTAACTCTTCAGGTCCAAGAAGATTGAACAGGGGCAACTGTTGTACCCCAAAATTTGCCCTCGCATTTTTTCACAAGAAATCTCAGCTTCAGGCGTTTCCTGATTTTTCAGATTGGCTCAAGAATCGGACAAACGGACTTTTCTCGTCAGTCAGACGCAATTAGGGTTTATTGATCTTTCAGGGCTCTGGATTGTTTCACCCAAGTTGGCTTAGGGTTTTGGTTGATTCTGGCTCAATTGTGATCAGGTGAACGTTCTTTGGCATTTAATCAGGAATTAAGGTTTTATGGGCATATTCTCAGAAAGATTAAAATTCCACAGCACTTTGCAAGTTATTCCAAGATTCAGGTTGAATTCGCATTGTTTTGATTTAATCAGTAAAAGAGGCAGTTGGTTTGAATTCACGTTGTTTTGTTTGAGCCAGTCAAAAGAAATACGCAATTTGGATTTACAGTGTTTGTTGAAAATCAGTGAAGAGGGAATGCGCCTGTTTGGTTTGTTTCGGTTAACTGTTACTTTGCTTTGGACATTGGAAAGGCCAGGATTAATTGATCAATTACTAAGGCATTGTTTTATTTAAATTATTTATTATTCTAAATTAAGTGATTGAAATTTATTTTTCAATTATTTTAATTCAAAGAGTTTTAAATAATAAATAAACAATAAAGAGAAAAACAGAATTAATCGGATAATGGAAACTTTTATTTATTCTTAAATTGACTGTACAATTATTGTTTATAATTTAATTACAAACAATGGTTTTACATCAATTTAACTTTAAATAAAAAAGGAAAACTGTCCTATTTCTTCTAATTCTTCAGTCTTCATTTAGTACCCCTCCATCCATTTTTATTCGTCTGCAAAAGAAAAAGAGAAAAGTCAAAAAGCAGATAAAATAATAAACGACAGAAGAAATTCATCATTAAGGGCCACTGATTGGGATCAGTTAACCCTCTCTGCAAATCACGGGATTTCTCCCGGTTCACAAAGAGGGAAGAGTTTTATTCATTTAATCATGAATGCAAAATGTCAAAATGCATAAGTTCAAAATGTCAAACTGCATAGTTCAGAAGCAAGTTCAAACCAAACTGAAAAATCCAAAATGCAACTTTCTGTCAAAATCCAAAAGGGACAAATTACTGCACAAAGATATCAAAAAAGATAAAGAAGTACAACTTGCTGTCAAAAATACCAAAGAGTCTATTCAAAGCTGTCAAAGAAGAGATAAAGAATGCAGAGGAAATCTTTTATGCAAGCAAGCTACATCTTTCATCATTTCCCAATGGCCCTTTCAGAAAAAAAAGGTACAGCAAAAGCATAATATTATAATGCAACTGTACTGAGAGAGAGAGAGAGAGAGAGAAGAGAGAAAAGATGCAGGTTTTTAGGCTTTAGGCAGGCATAGATAGAAAAGATATAACACACAAGAGCTAAACACAGTTCAAAGAGAGAAAACCAACACAAAAGAGAAAATATAGAAAAACTGCTAAGCATTCAAACTGCAGAAGCCAAAAAAATCCTCCAAACACATAACCTGCATATGCAAAACCAAAAGCCAAAGGCTAATGGCATAAAACTAGAACATCCAGGACCTGATCAAAAGAGGCCTTACCATTTGCAAAATCTAAACTACCCAACCTGCCTGAAGCAAACTTACCTGCTACATCAAAGGCCTAAACATCATAAACCAGAAACAAAAGCCATACCAGCATTAACCTGCTGAAACCTAAAAAAGGGCCAAAAACCAGTATGAACCTGCTAAGGTATCAACCTGCAGAAGCCTAAATCCTCCTCACACTGTCAAATAACCAAAGTCCAAGAAAGCCAAAAACCTTGTATCAGAAAAACATACAAAATCAATCAATAAGCATTAAACCAGAACCTGCCTAAGCCATCAACCAAAAGCCTTAATCGACTCAAGCAAAGAGCAAGCCTAAACGAAAAAACAAGTTCAAGACCAAGACTTGCAGAAGCCTTACCAAAAAGCCATTAAGACCTGTCCAGCTTCAAGCCTAACCAAATATATCAAGCGTCAAGGCCTCAGAGGGGTTCATCATTGGCCTTTAGAAAGCATACAGAAGAAGGAGAAGAAAGAAATATTCCAACAGGCAAGTTCAAGGCAACAAAGGCAACTAAACCCTAGGCCTCAGAAACTCTTCATCATAGGCAAACACGTTCAAGGAAACAAACGTTCAAAAGGGCATAGCACACGAAATAGGCAACTCAGAGACGAAGAAGAAGCAACAAAGGCATCTCAAAGCAACAAGTATACAGTGGCAAAAAGGAGAAGAAGAAAAGAAGACTATATCAAGCTTTCAGCTCAGATCATCATAAAGCTTAAGAAAAGTACAGAAATACCAGGGTCACCCAGAAGTTGAGCTCATCGTGCCTTTCCTCCACCGACGAGCCTCCTAAGCACCTCCATTTTCTCCCTCTCCTCCGTCAAGGTAAGACATCTCCTTCTTCGTCCTCGTTACATAAACCAAGTCGAAAACTTAATCGAATAAGCAGAGAATCACAAGCATGCAAGAACTGAAAGAAACCCTAACAAAAATAAGAAAGCGAATGATACCTTAGATCGAGTGCCCTAATACTGTCGTTAGAGGGAAGAAGGCGTGATGATGCTGGTGGCTTTGTGGTGGAGGGTGTCGCTCAGGAAGACGAAGAAGAATACGAAAACGAACCACGAACGGCGCTTTGCTCACAAACCCTAAAGCCAATTGTCCCAACTGAAAGCAAATTAACAAAACCCTAAAAAATCGTTTCAAGCAAAATGGGCCTAACCCTTCTTTCCAACGCCCAAGCCTTTTTCGTTTTACCTAACGCACCTCCCTTTTGTTATGTCTCATTTAATTCTGTTTGGGCCCATAATCCACCCTTGAGCCCATTCTCTTTTTTTTTATACATAACTTAATTTCTTTTTTTTCCCTAATAACAAACATTACTAACACTCTTCATTAATATAAATTACATTAATGTATAAAACTTAAACCTTTTTTTAGAATATAAAAAATACGTTATTTTCTTTTGTTCATAAGTTAATATAATTCCTTTTACAATATAATTCTAATTTTGGAACACAATGTATTTTTTCCTCAAAAATTAAAACATTTTCTTCCAAATTAAAAAAGCAATTTTGTTCATAACACAAATAATACATAATGGAATTTTAAAACATTTTTTCTTCTTCTTATTAAAATACTTTTGTACATAATAAGTAAATATACATTTTTGCATAATTTAATTTCTTAAAATATTTTTGTACATAACAAATGAAAAAATACTTTTTGTATACATAATTAAAACTTAGAAATATTTTCTTTTCTTAAAACATCATTTTGATACATAATTGAAAACATTTTCTTTTCATTAAAACTTTCTTTTCATACATATCTAAATACAAAATACAAGACTAATTAAAACAATACTTAATACACATCAAAATTCACATTGTCGCACCTGTAAATAATTACATACCTACACAATACATCTCATACTTACACAATACATTCACATTGCCCCTATACACATTTGCTTATACATTGATATTCATTATTTACATTTGATCGCAAATTCGATTTGGTTGTAACTTATTGGATACTATAAGTCTCATCCCCATTTGTGAATATTGTACCCCCACTCCCGGATACTATTTTGTAATAGCGTAGCTTTTACATTTTCGCAATTTACCGCTTTCAATTATACCATGGTTAGACCTAGGGTTTGCATGTATATAAAATCAAACGTTAGATAACCTAATACAAGACAAATACATGAAATCAATACACAATCACACTTGCACCTTCTAGGGTAATCCCACATGTTGCCTTCCAAAATGGGCCATGCTTGCACGTCGAGTATCTTTGGCAAAATGAATTCAAAATGATCATAGTCCCTCGATAATACTCTCAAAATGTTGCCTAAACAAATGATCAAGTCCCTCAAAGCAAATTGCCAAAGACACTTGGCATCATTGCATTCATGGTCCATACGATGACCCGCGCCCGTCCCGAATAAACTTCCTAAACGCAAGATTGTCCACCAATTTCAATGGTGGAACAAAATTGTTAAAAAAGGTTAAAACATAACAAAAAACCTTTGAGTACAATAGGGTAGATAAAACTCTTAGTTACTTGAGATCGACTTGCAAAAACACTTGCCTTCTCTTCAAAAAAACACAATCCACAACACTTTCAAACAAACTCTCAAAAACATTTGAAACATCTTTTCGAAAAGATACACACTTTTGTAAAACACTCAAACACGAGTCAAATACATTGGTCGCCTAAGACAAGGCATCTCTTCAAAAACATTTTCAAAAACACACACACATACATACCATTTTCAAGCAATCAAAAATCAAGGCAAGTGATCTAAAAAACCAAGTAACTAAGAGCCCATGGATAACCATGGATGAAGAGGGTGCTAATACCTTCCCTTTTCATAATCTACCCCCCGAACCCACGAAATATCTCAAAAGGTTTTTGCTGTGCTTTTTAAACCTTTCCTTTAGGATAAAATAAAAAGTCGGTGGCGACTCTTGCTCAACCGCACAAGTGCGAATACGAACGCAAAACCACAGTCAGTTCTCCCACCGTATCACACATAGTATTTTTTTTTGACCATGTCCCCGCTCTCAGAGTGTAGGGAGTTGTCACTGTCAGTAGTGTTGTGTTTCCATACTACCAGAAGATGTTTGATCGTGCAAGATTCGTCGCTGGAATTCATGTCCAATGCCCCAAGTGACTCAGGCGGAGATTTGCCTCTGGCTATTTGGCATTTTGAGAGATTCCTTGAATCTTGACTTGACTGCCCCAGATGATGGACAATGATCATGTCTGCCCCTTGGTTGGAAGTGTTTCTTCCACTTGAGGTGACCCTTTTTATTGAAAAGGTTTTTTGTTCACTAGATATTCGTCGTGCGAATTTCTCTGCTGTTGAAAAAATAGCCATATGCAAACAATATTATTTTAAGAATGCAAAGCTTATGTCTGTCTTGAAGTTTTTTTTTTGAAAATGCAGTTTTCAATAAAACAAGTGAATTTTTTTTTGTAAAATGTGATGTCAACTCAGGATTTTACAGCAAGCCCTACAGGAGTCAGGATACCTTTTGTAACAGTATGCTTTCGAACTAACCCATGCTTCAGCTAGGACTTTTAAGGGTTATAACGTGGCCTGGTTCACGGTTTAAGAAACAAAGGATAAGGCTCAAATTTTATTTGTACCCACCCATTCTTCGTGATGTTCTTCGATCCTAAACTCAGCTAATCGTGCATTTAGATCTTGTTTGAATCTTTGCTCTGATATTCCGGTGATGGTTCAGATATTGACAATTTATTTTGAACAGGCAATCATTTTTATAAGAGTTTGCAGGACCTCTTTCTTTTTGATTTTATTATCCCTGTCTTTTGCCTGAACTGTTTCTTTTGTGATTACAGTCAGCGGGATGCCCCAGTTTTGTAAGTCTCCTTCATAGGTTTTGAATTATTGGGCTTTTGTTTCTGAGAGATAATGATTGCCCGTCCTTACGATTATTCGGGACCATCACCGTCTCTTGTTTTGGAAGGACTCCTTTGATGCCATTTATTGTGCACCTGGATTAACTGAGAAAACTACCCTGCCCCAGGTTATAATTAAGGGTTTTAATTTGTGAAAAGAAAAACTCCAACTTCTTTGGCTCAAAGGGGTTGACTAGGGATTATCTTACTTATAACTCCACTGTTTAGGATTTGAAACAATGCCTGTACATTGTCAGCGGGGTCTGTTCAAAAGCATACTATAAAGATCGTGGTATCGTTTTCGTCATCCTCCCTCAAAAGGTTTAGAATTTTTTAATCGAGAGTTTGAACATCACAAAAAGGAAATATGAAGCAATTTTACGCATAGTGAAAACAATTAATTCAAAACAGACACGTGTAATGCATTAATGAAATAAAAGAGTTTGACATGATAATTGTTTGAATAAGCCAAGAAAAATACAATTTCAGAATTCAAATGAACAAAAGTGCTTTCAATCCTAGCCATGTTTTGGCAAGGGAGCAGTGATCACATTGGGAGTCTCAGGAGAGTCGAATTCAATTTCCTTAGCCTCAATTAGGTCTTGAACCTTGTTCTTTAGAGCCCAACAATCATCCGTATTATGCCCCGGGCTATCAGAGTGATAAGCGCAGCAGGCGTTGGGGTCATACTTTGGTGATGTTGTATTTAAAATCTTCGGAGCTTCTTTTAGGGTCACCAAATTGGTATTCAGCAACTGTGGAAACATCTGAGACAAAGTCATACTGAGATGAGTGTATTGCCTTTGAGGTCTCTCGCCCCTTTGTTGGTTGTGATGCTGAGGAGCACCAGCAGGTTTTGAAATAACAACCGCGTTGACAGATTGGCGGTGTTCAGGTCTGTTCTGTCTTCTTGAACCATAGACAACACTGGACTCTTTCTTGAATGGTTTCTTCTCAGTGCTCGATGAGGCACCCTTCTGTATCTTCCCAGCCTTGATACCAGCTTCAATCCTCCCACCAGTCAAGATAAGGTCTGTAAACCCGGCTGAAGAGTTTCCAATCAAATGGTTAAAGAATGGACCAGACAGGGTCCCCAAAAACATATCAACAAGTTCACGATAAGTTAAAGGTGGCTGCACCCTTCCGGCAAGATCTCTCCATTTTTGAGCATACTCTTTAAATCCTTCACCCGTCCCTATTGACATACCCTGGAGTTGGGTACGCGTAGGAGCGAGGTCGGAGTTATATTGATACTGCCTATAGAATGCAGTGGCCAAATCCTCCCAGCTACGGATACTGGCTCCATCCAGCTGATAGAACCACTCAAGCTGAGTCCCTGAGAGACTGTCTTGAAAGAAATGGATCCACAAATTCTTATCAGCGGTGTAGGGTTGGATCTTCCTCACATATGACCGGAGGTGCAGCTTTGGACAGGAAGCTCCATCATACTTGGCAAAGGCAGGTGCCTTGAACTTATGGGGAATCACCACCCCAGAGGATAGACCTAGATCTCCGAAGTCCAGACCGGGAATGTTCTGTATTTCCATAGCGCTCAAGTGGTCTTCCAGCTGTTTGTACTTATCCTCAGCAGGAGGATACTGTTCTTTATCATAATCTGTCTCGTTGTCGGAGACTATAGGGCTAGGAACCCTCCTCTCTTGTGGACTGTCTTTCCCTCCAGATGAGGTGGTCGGATCAACTTCATTTTTCAGCCCGTTTCCAAACCTGCGTCCGGTGTTGAACATGACAGTCCTCTTCTTCTTCTTCTTCCTCTCTTTCAGAATCAGGGTCTTCAGGTCCTGCTGACCCTTAGCTAGGCTCATGACCAACTCTTGAAACTGGGCATTCTGGGCCTGGAGGGCCTTGATAGCTTGCTCAGTGGAAGGTTAGGTAGACATGATGATTGCTGAAATAAACAGCAAAGAAGATAAGAGACCTGTAAAAGGGTACCTGTTTATGCAGTGCATGAGATGAAATGCGTATGATTTGTTTTCAAAGACAATCGGGATTCAAATTTGTAGACAAGAAAGGAAACACACTTTATTAGATTTAACTTCAGAATTTAAATTGTTCAACAAATTGCCCTTAGGCGTTACAAGAATGGAAATACGGGAAAGTAAATAAAACCGTAAAAGAAATCATCAAAAAAATAATATCAATGTTCCCATGGCCTCGTCTTCTCAGTGCAGATATAATCATTCAGGATCCGCTCGTTCTTCAATTGCTTAGTCAGCTTCTGGATCTTCTGTTCTTGTTCGTTGAACCTCTCCCGATAAGAATCCCGTTCTTCCTGCAGTTGCGCCCAAGACCTCTTCAGTGTGCCAACATCAGTGGGCATACGAGGATGGAGAATAGTTGGAGGAACCCCGTCTCTATCAGCAACTTCAAGAGTAATAGGCCTGACAGCTTCGTATGGCATACCTAACTTCTGGGCACGGATGCGGACCCATCTGAAATATGACTCCATTGGCAGAGAAGTATTTGGTCCCAACTCATGTGGGTCAGATTTGTGAACTCTATCCCAAGCCCTGATGAATCTACGACGCAGCTCGTCGCTATCTCCATGAAAATCAAAGATGATATGAGGTATCAACATCTCATGAGGCCTTTCTCTTCTGGCTCTCCCAAACTGACGGAGATCTAAACATAGGTTATAAGAGATTCCTCCATGGGTTCCGATCAATGGAACATTAGGATATTCTCCACAACGATCAATAACAGTCACCTCATCCAAGCCTTTGAGCGTCCAAATAATGTCATTATTAGTAAGAGACATTATCCTATGAGCCCAGCCCATTCCTTCTTTGTTCTTCAGTACGGGCTTAGGGAGGTGCGAAATTAACCACCTCGACAATAAAGGAGCACATCACATTAAAGTTCCCGCTTTCGGGCAGTACGAGCATAGAGCTGATGAAGGATATCACCCAAGAGAGTGGGTACAGGGTTCCGAGAGATGAAGATCCTTATGGAATTAACATCAACAAAGGTGTATGGATTTGGAAACAATACCAGACCATAGATTAAGAGAGCCAGAATATCCTCGTACGCTTTGAAGTCTAAGTCATCCCAAAAGTAGTTAGCTTTGCCAACCAGAAACTTAGCCAAAAAACCCTTAACTCCACTTCTAGTCTCCCAATTAGCCATTACTTCTTCTTTGGTCAAGTGAAGGGCTGCAACAATCTCTTCAGGCCTAAGAGTCCTTTCCCATCCAGTGAATGGAGTCTGCTCCAAAACAGAGATACCAAGCAACTCAGAGAACTCTTCCAGGGTAGGAACCAGCTGGAAGTCTTGAAAGGTGAAGCAATGGTATAGGGGATCATAGAACTGGACCAGGACGCTCATCATTTGTTGGTCCAACTTTGAGGTGACTAAACCGAGAAGAGAACCATGCCTCCTGATGAAGGAAGTAATGTCTGGGATCCTGACAACCAACTCTTTAAGCAAAGTAGGTGCTTGAACAAAGTTGAGCCGAATAGTATTCCTACGCATGGGCATCATGAGGTCCTACAAAACAGAGCAAAGATGAAACCCTCTTGTCTTTAAAATGGGTTAGTCCTTATGCAAGATGTATGCAATGTTATGATGTTATGATGTCATGGTAAAGGCACACCACAAGTATTCACAAAAGGCAAACATGGTAAGGGCACACAAGTCACACAAAAGAACCCTTAGATTTCAGGCTGGCATGAAGCTTTAGGTATTACCCTCTTTCAGTTTCAGTTGGTTAAAACCTGTCCTAAAAATAGTAACCGGGTTCTAGAGGATCTCAATATCACTGACTACCCTCAATCGGTCTTAATTCCAGTTTGGCAACCTTTTCTTGCGGCCGGAATCATCGCGAGAGTTTAGTCTCAATGAGTGTAGCATACTACTACTGTTCTACGGCCGGAATCATCTCTATATGAGTGTCTCAATGAGTTTAGTCTCATCGCGAGAGTTTAGTTTAATTTAAGTTTAATTTTAACCTTTTTCTCAATAATAAAAAATTATGTAGAATTAGGGTTTGGCATTTTCATTCATATTTTTTAATCATCATTATTATTATTTATTAATCATTATTTTGTACATAAAAATGTAAATTAATTAATTTAGTAAATTAGGTTAACTTGGACTTTTTATTAATAATTAAAATAAACTTAGAACTAGGTTTTCTTTTGACTTATTAGCTTCTTTATTTTTATTTTTTATTAAAATATTAAAAAACATAAAAAACATTTTTCTTGTAAATAATTAAATAATTAGATTTAGGTTTGATTTTAATTTAATACAAAAGGACAAAAAACTCATAATTTTCTCAAGGGTCAAAAATCCTAGGACGTTCCAATTTAATTTCTATTTGCGCGTTATTTTTATATTTTGATTATTATGTAACTGCTTCCAAGAATGTAATAGTAATTAGATTTACCACTTTCTTTACTTTCCGCGCTTTATCAAAACAGGTCTTTGTTTTTTGGCGATGTATAGACCTGCGCCTTGTAATAGCGTAGCTTTACATTCCTGCACTTTAATTTTCCGCACTCCTAACTGTTAATAAGCATGAAAGACTGAATGACAAATTAAAAACAACTCGTAGCTCACAATTGCATGATCAAAGATAAACATAAACTGAATTGAACACACAAGCACATGCCACTTTTAGGGTACGCCTCACTCGTTGCCTTCGAAGGTGGTCGTCAAGTATAGGGTGTCTTAGAGGTCGCCCTCCTGTCTAAAGATCCAGTCGCCTCGAAACGGTTGCCTCGGATAAAAAGGATCTAGGACATTATGGTTACTTATAAGGTGTCCTACTATTGCTTCGGTGACCACACTGTCCCTCAATCAAATTGACCCGAACACCTCCAACGGTGGTGCTACCTACCTCTCAATGGTAGGATGGCACTATCTTAAGGACTCTTACACACCCTAATTCCTTAGAGTAGGTAGATTCTCCTGGGTACTTGCTCTCTCAAAACAAACAAAAACAAACTTTTTGCACTCACACTTTCTAAAAGTTTTCAAACAAATTTTTCATACACTCTTGAGGACAGATACAAGAGTTACTTAGAAATCTTTCAAACGAAACTTTTTCAAAACCCACACACACTTGAAAAGCAAACATCTTTTGAAAACATAAGAGCAAGTACCTAAGAGCCCATGGATAACCATGGATAAAAAGGGTGCTAACACCTTCCCTTTCTATAAATCTACCTCCCGAACCGAGAAACATTCTCAAAGAAGGAATTTTGTTGTGCTTTTGTCCTTTCCATGTTGGAGAACATAAAAGACGGTGGCGACTCTTGCTTACCGCGACATTTCGCGAAACCAGCTTAAAAAACAGTCAGTTCTATTTCCACCGATCACAGAACTGGCGACTCTGCTGGGGAAATTATAAGTGAGGTGTACCTTAGGATTAGATCACCATGTTTTCAATTGTATGCCTTGAATGCTTTAATATTGTGGGCTTGTATCAGAGTTTTATAGATCCTAACCCGGATCTGGGGGATACCTTTTAGGTAGCAACAAACTGTGAGGGAACTGTGCGGGGTATACTGACACGGTTGAAGCAGTTGCTACGTTAATGTGGCACTTTGGTGAGTACCGGTAACCCTTGAGTCAAGTCAAGGAGAGTACGGGGCCGCCGCGTGGTGTCGTGAAGCATCAACTGACCTTAGGAACCTTACTTGACCATCCTGGCATCTTTAGGGTAGTGAGATGACCGACTTTGGTGCAGTCTGAAGTTGGTTGATACTCGATACTACACTCATTGAGGGTTGTTTTCTTGGAATATTTTGATCACCAGTTCAGTGGCTAAATCGAAACAATGAACATAGAAAACAACCCAATGATATTGAGCTCCTTAGAACCCAATTACTTTTGATAGGACAGGTTTTGAGCCAACCAACTTCAAGAGGGTAGTACCTAAACTTCATGCTGGCCTAAACTTAAGGCTATATGTGTGACTTATGTGCCTTCATACTTGAACTACTTGCATGCTTGTTATATGACACTTGAGTTTCTTGCAGGTTTTGGTTTATAGTCCTTAATCTGGACTCATAACAGGGTTTACTTACATCACTCCATGCGTAGCATAACATCATACCATTGCATGCATCCTGCATAAGGACTAATCCATTTCAAGGATCTCAAGGATCTGTGATGCAAGTCATGATGAACCAACTGTCTAGCAAGGGGCAAAGGGGATTTATTTTCCTCTAGCCAAGGTTGTTCAGAAATCCAAGCACGACAACTTGAGTCAGGGGCTATGACCCACTCGATATGGTGAGCCTTGACTCTTGAAGAAGGACTCTCAACAACATGAAGTTCCTTCAATCAAGCTACAAAATCCAAAATCTAACAATTCTCTTGTTTACCCTGCGAGATCCTTGAAAACATTGCATGCATACATATACATCATTGCATAACAGGTACCCTTTTGACAGGTCACTTATCTTCTTTGCTGTTTATTTCAGCAATCATCATGAATCATGAATCATCCAATGAACAAGCTATCAAGGCCCTCCAGGCCCAGAATGCCCAATTCCAGGAGTTGGTTATGGGCCTAGCCCAGGGTCAACATGATTTGAAGACTCTGCTCTTAAAGAAAAAGAAGAAGAGGACTGTGCTTTTCAACCCTAGACGCAGATCTGGGAATGGATCACGAAATGAGGATGAGCTGACTACCCCGTCTGTGGGCAAAGACAGTCCCCAAGTGTTGTACCCCAAAATTTGCCCTCCCATATTCTTCAAGATTTGCCAAGTCATGCTTCAAATCTCCCCAAAGGTTGCACAGTTCAAGGGCCTCCTAAGCAGTCAAAATTAGGGTTTTGGTTCTGATCAAGAAAATGAAGTTTCCAAGGGTCCAATCAAGTCTCACATGCCTACAAATATGGTCAAGCATCCTCATACCAAGTTTCAAGACTTTCAGCACAAAATTACACAGTCAAAAACCCTAATTGCACTACAGTCAACTGTAGGGGCGAAATGGTCATTTGACAGTCAAAAGTCCAAATTTTTGGTCAACATATCATTTTGAAGCCTCAAACATCATTTGATCAATGCTTGATCATGATTCTCAAAGCTTGGCTCAAAAATCATCAAGATGCAAAAGTTTCCTTATTTGGACAGCTGAAAAAGTCAACTGTAAATTGACCAGGGCATAACTTTCACATGGATTATCAGAAAAATCCCATCCAAAGCTCATTTTGAAGAGAAAGACATTTCCTACAACTCATCTTCATACTTCAAGTCCAAGAAATGCTCTCACAAAAAGTTATCAATTTCAACATTATAGGCCATTTTCAAAAGTCAACAAAAAGGGACTTTAAGTCAAAGGCCATAACTTGAGATTGGTAAATCAAAATGACATGGGACCAAAGACATTGGTTAGAGGACTCAAAGACCTTTCCAAAATGTCCAAGAACATGAGCAAAGCTTAAAAATTGAGCAAGTTAGGCCTTGTGGAAGTTGGGAAATTTTTGGATATTTTGAAAAGTCAACATTGATTCAAATGACCTAAAATTGCTAATGGGCCTCTTTTTATTCCACAATTCATCATCCAAGACATGCACACGACCATTTGGCCCAAAGGGAAGTTTTTTATTATTTTTATTTATTTATTTGAATTTTTTATTACAATTAATTCATTTAAACTAAATAAAATATGAAAAAATGCTAAACTAATGAAATAAAATCTTTTTGTGCAGAAAATACTCTCATTGGATATGATTGAGAGCAAAATAGCATGAAAAAAATATTGAAAAAGATCTTAAAAAATCAAATCTTCCAAACCATGAATGCAAAGGATTTTGATCAAGTTTTTAACCCTAATCACTCTCCTATACATACATAAAGCAAGACCTAATCCTAAGGACCAAGAGGCTGCGCCAGACATAGAAAAGAAAACTTGAATTTTTGGGTAAAGAACTCAAAACTGAAAACAGGGTTAGAGGTCGTTTCAAGCCACAAAACTCATTCCATTGCATTCCTGGGACATCAAGCAACGTACCTGGATCAAGAACACAGTCCCTAACCCTTGGAATCATTGTACAGAAGTCCAACTTTTCTCACTTTTTTTCAGAATCGTGTTTTGAGATTTAAACATTTTCATTGCATAATTTTAATGGATTCTTACTAAATGATGCATTCTGAAGCTAACCATCTACTTTAATTGCGTTTTTATACATTGTATGCGAATCTACCATTGTTGCTTTTTAGGGTTTATGAAGCTTTGAATTGGGGGTTTTTGAATATGGAAAAATTGAAGCATAAGACTTAGGCCACTCAATTCAGCATACTCAGACGATCATAAAGCCACCCTCGCGCTCAATTTATGAGCATCCCTGGGCTAATCGCTATTTTCCAATAGGGTGCCTATGGGAACGTTTGGAAAACCGTTGCTAATGGTTTGTATGTTTCAGGAAAAATAAAACAACGAGGAAGATGATCTCGTGGCATCAGTTGATTGGCTGGTTCAAATTTCGCGCGTAAAGCGCCCCACTAACCATTATTTATTTTATATTTATTGTTTGTTGTTTAAGGTACAATACGCGCGCTTGGCTTGGTTGGAAAGGCTTGCAAGTGGTAATGTTCAGGACCTGGGTTCGAGTCCCAGGTCCCCACTTCCTTTCATGTTATTTTTCACATAATACTCCTATGCAGGTTCAACGCTAACGGTACCGTACACCTTCAAAATCAAACCGTCCACGCGTTCAGTTTCATCAATTCAAAGGCACAGATTTGAGGAACATGATAAACCCTGGTCAACGCTGGTGCACGCTAGTGGAAAAAGTCTACCAGGCCTGAAGGTTGATGGGCCCAGATTGCTAAAAGAAAACCCTCCAAAATTAGGGGCAGACCCCCTAGGTTTGCAAACTTTTTCATTCTTTGTTTTTTTATTATTTATACTTTCTTTAATTATTGTTTTTTAATTAATTTAATTATTTTCCATAAAAAAACACAAAACAATAAAAAAATCAGAAAAGAGAAAAAATATAATATTTTATTTTAGTATTTTTTTGTAAATAAATTGCATTAATTAAATTTAGTTATTAAATTAGGTTTAATAGTAATGTTTTCTTAATTAATTTAAAATTTGTAGAACTAGGGTTTATAATAATTTTTATCTCTTTTTCTTTTCTTTCATAGTAATTAAATATTTCCTATTATTTATTTTTATAATTAAATGGCATGTAAATAATTAGGTTAAAAATTAGGTTAAAACTTAATCTTTTCTTAAAAAATTAAAAACAACTAGAATTAGGGTTAGCATTTTATTAATTAATTCCTTTTTCATTAAAACCAAAAAATACCAAAAACAATTTCTTTTCTTTTTTAATTAATTAATTTCATCATTTAATTTAATTTTGCAAAAAAGGGTCCAACGCCCTCGTTTTTAATTCTTATTTAATTCGCGTGTTTATTTCTTTCTCGTATAATATTTATGTACCTCTCCCAAGGCCTTGTAAATTAATTTCTCGCACCTTTACTTTTAATTCTTTATTTTTCTGTCAAATCGGGTTCTGGAAATTTTGGCGATGTGGACCCGCGCCTTTTGTAATAGTTTAGAATTTTTACTTTCCGCACTTTTGACTGTTAATCAAGGCATGCAAGAATGAATGACAATAAATAAAAACAAACGCTTAGATCACCCTTGACATGACAGGACAAAAATAACTGAAAACGACACAGAAATCACACACCACCCCTAGGGTACACCTCACTGTTGCCTTGCCTCGAAAGGTGATCGTCGAGTAGAGGATGTCTTAGTAAGTCCTCATGATCCGGGAACCTGGCATGAGGATAGCTTCTAAGGTGTCTTCCTATTGCTCCGATGATCACCATGTCCCGAACCTCGAATTGACCCGAACACCTCCAACGGTGGTGCTACCTACCTCTCAATGGTGGGATGGCACTACTTTAAAGGACATCTACACAGACGAATTCCTTAGGGTAGGTAGGTTCTCGTAGATACTTGCTCTAACTTCCAAACAAATCAAAAATACTTTTCACACCAACACATTTTCAAAAAGCTTTCGAAAACAATTTTTCAAACACTCTTGAGGACCGATACAAGAGTCGAACTGGAATTTTTAAAGAAACTTTTTAAAACCCACAATTGAAAAGCAAACAAACCATTTTTGAAAACACAAATGAGCAAGTATCTAAGAGCCCATGGATAACCATGGATAGAAAGGGTGCTAACACCTTCCCTTTCTATAACTTACCTCCCGAACCGAGAGCAATCTCTTTAAGGAATTTTTCTGTGCTTTTGTCCTTTCCATTTGGAGAAAATAAAAGACGGTGGCGACTCTTGCTTCCGCGACATTTCGCGAACCAGCGTTAAAAAGTCAGTTCCAGATCCACCGATCACAGAACTGGCGACTCTGCTGGGGATTTAACTTAAAGTGAGGTGTACCTTAGGGTTAGTTCATATCTGTGTTTTCAATTGTATTGACTTGTCTGCTTTAAATTTGTGGGTTGCATGGGAGTTACATAGATCCTAACCCGGATCTGGGGATACCCTGTTTAGGTAGCATAAGCTGTGAGGGACCTGTCCGGCGTATACCGACATGGGTGAAGCAGTGGCTACGTTGGTGTGGCGCCTTGGTCTGTACCGATATCCCTCGTGTTGAAACGGGGAGAATATAGGTCTTCCAAGGAGTCATTAAGCACCAACAACCTTAGAACCTTAAATGACACAACTTGGCCATTAGAACAGTAGCAGCATGCTACGCCCATTGAGTCTAAACTCTCGTGATGGTTCTGGCCGCAAGAAAAGATTGCGATGCTGGAGTTATGACCGATTGAGGGTAGTCAATGATATTGGGATCCTCTAAGAACCCGGTTACTTTGATAGGACAGGTATGAACCAACAAACTGAAAGAGGGTAATACCTAGACCTCATGCTGGCCTAAACTCTAAGGGCTCTTTTGTGTGACTTGTGTGCCTTCGTACTTGACTATTTGCATGCTTTATCTGACCCTTGAGTTTCTCGCAGGTTTTGTTTATAGTCCTTAATAGGGACTCATAACAGGGTATACTAAGTTCCTTACAGATTTTGGTTTGCAGTCCTTAATTAGGACTCATAACAGGGTTTACCGAGTTTCTTGCAGGTTTCTGTTTATAGTCCTTAATAAGGGCTCATAACAGGGTTTATTCATATTACCCCATGCATCATGACATCATACCATTGCATACATCCTAACCCATTTCAAGAATCTCAAAGGCTTGTGATGCAGGTCATGATGAGTCAAACATCTAGCAAGGGGCAAAGAGGATTTATTTTCCTCTAGCCAAAGTTGTCAGGAGGCTATGACCCACTTGATATGGTGAGCTTTGACTCTTGAAGAAGGTTCCCCTAACCAAGGTTGTTTGGAAATCAAAACCAGACATGATGACTAAAGTCAGGGGCTATGACCCACTGGATATGGTGAGCCTTTGACCCTTAAAGAAGAATCCTCAACAGCATGGGTTTCCTTCAATCAAAGCTACCAATTCCGATGCTAACAATTTTCTTGTTTACCCTGCGAGATCCTTGAAAACATTGCATGCATATCATACATATCATTGCATTGCAGGTATCCCTTTTACAGGTTGCTCACCCTCTCGCTGTTTATTTCAGCAATGGCTTCACCACAAGATAACCAGGGACCTCGTGCTCAAGAGACTCAGTTCAGGGAGATCTTCTTAAGCCTATCCAAGGGGCAGGAAGAGTTGAGGACACTCCTCATGGGGAATCTGACCAGAAAGAGTCCTGAAGATGACAAGGACGAACAGCTGAAACGTCTACAAGCTGAGGTAGACACATTGAAAACCCAGATGCTGGGGCAAAGGGCCCTCATTCAAGGTTTATCTCAGGAGCAAGGAGAGCTGAGAGCCATGATCAGCCAGCTTCATCAAGACATGAAGCAACCAGCCCAAATCAGGGACCAGGTCATAGAACAGCTTCCAAGAAGGCAAAGGTCGGGTCCAATGAATAGACCTCTCCGAGTTGCTACTACTTCTCAGGTCCAACAACGACCTCGCCCAGAACAACGGGCTGATCAGAGCAAGCCAGACAAGCCTAAAAGGCAGTTCACCAAACTCAACGTGTCACCGTCTCAAGCTTTACAACAATTGTTGAGGTTGAATCTGGTGACGTTAAGGGACCCTCCTAAGCGTCTCAACACAACCTCCCTAAAGTACAATCCTGAGGAAAGATGTGCATACCACTCTGACAGTCCAGGACATGACACCGACGACTGCTGGGCTTTGAAGAATAAGATTCAAGATCTGATTAATGAAAGAGCTGTGGATTTCACCCAGATGGGCCAGGCTGAATGCTCCTGCCATCCCTACAAGATGCACCAGTCGAAGTAATAAGCCCTGATACTGGAAGACTTGTGTTTATTAGAATTTTCAAGTTGTAACTTTCTTTTAACTGTTCAAACATTTATTCATGATTAAACGTTGTTAGTTCATTAATGCATCGCATATGTCTGTTTTGAAGCAATATATTCGCATTCACTATATGCAAACTGTTTTCATATTTTTTCTGATGTCAACTCTTGATCTAAAATTTTAAAGCCTCTTGAGGGAGGATGACGAAAACGATACCACAATGTACAGTATGCTTCTGAACAGACCCCGCTGATGAGGTACAGGTATTGTTTCAATTCCTAAACACTGGAGTTATAAGGATGATAATCCCTCGTCAACCCCTCTGAGCCAAAGAAGTAGGAGTTTTTCTTTTCGAAAATTAAAACCCTTTATCATAACCTGGGGCAGGGTAGTTCTCTCAGTTGATCCAAGTGCATAACAAATGGCACCAAAGAGGTCCTTACAAAACAAAAGACAGTGATGGTTCTGAACAATCATACAGATAGGCAGTCATTATATCTCAAAAAATAAAAACCCATTAAGTCAAAACCTATGAAGGAGACTTACAAAACTGGGGCATCCCGCTGACTGTAATCACAAAAGAAACAGTTCAGGTTAAAAAATAGAGATAATAAAATCAAAAAAGAGGTCACACAAACCCTCAACAAGAAAAAATGACTGCCTATTCAGAATAAATCATCAATATCTGAACCATCATTGGAACATCAGGACAAAAACTCAAATAAGGTCTAACGCACGATCAGCTGAGTTTAGGTTTGAAGAACATCACGGAGAGCGGGTGGGTACAAATAATTTGAGCCTTTATCCTTTGTTTCTTAAACCGTGAACCAGGCCACGCTACAACCCTTAAAAGTCCTAGCTGAAGCATGGGTTGGTTCGAAAGCATACTGTTACTAAAGGTATCCTGACTCCTTAAGGCCTACGGTAAATACGGAGTTGACATCACGTTTTACAAACATTCACTTGTTTTATGAAAAAATGCATTTTCAAAATATTCAAGACAGACATAGGCTTTGCATTTTTAACATAACTTTGTTTGCATATGACTTTTTGTTTGATCAATAGGAAAAATTCGCACGATAAATACCTAGTGAACAGAAGCGCTTCCAATCAAGGGGCAGGACATGACCATGGTCCATTATCTGGGGCAGTCCAATCAAGATTCGGAGAATCTCTCAAAAGGCCAAATAGCCTGGGGCAAATCTCCACCTGAGTCACTTGGGGCACTCCAGCAACGAATCTTGCCTGATCAAACACTCTCTGGTGGCATGACAAAACACTTCTGACAGGGGCAACTCCCTACATTCTGAGAACATGGACATAGTCGAAAAGATACTACGCAAAATCAAAGACCCGCTAGGTCGACGTACCTAGGCAAAAATAAGGGTTTCCCGGCGAACCAAAAGGGTTCGGGCAAAATGAAGGGATGAAATGAAAAAAATCTGTACACCCGGCAAGTCGAAAACCTAGAAAGGCGGCTTGGGCAAAAATGGGTATCCCGGTGGACTGAAAACCCGAAAGGGCGGTCCAGGCAAAAATTAGGGATCAAAGCGTACGACTATGTCCTTTCATCTTGTCACCTGCCTACCAGAAGAAGGTTGGTCCATCAACAACTATCAGCCCCTCACAGGTCTTCTTCTCCAACCTCAGAAACAGGGGCAATAAAGAGTTGTCTAAGCAATCTAATTGTTCTGTCCTCCAAGGTATCAAGGTGAGTTCAGCTGAAGAACATAACCAGTACATCCCAATTCCCCAGAGAGTGAGCCAGCAAGTCAGTACACTCTCCTCAAGTAAAGCTATACAATCAAACCTTAAGGAAGTTGGGTATCCTCCAGCAGATCTCAACATTCCCCAGCAGCATATATGCACTCTTAACAGGCATCCCCGGCAGTCTTGGTCTAAAGATTGTTCCCCGGCGGTATATCAAACTTTCAAAGGAATCACTTCCCCCGCAGTTCAAAACTTCCCCAAGAGAGTCCAATCCAATTTCCCCAGGAAAGTTGGAATTCATCTCCCCAAGCAGTAAGCTTATCCCCAGTAGGTTCTGGAAGCTTATCCTCACAGAGCACGAACGCGTCTCCCGGATTTATTCAAAGAGTTATTTCCATACCAGGATATAACTGGGTTATCCTCAGCCAAAAGCCATGGAAAGAGCGTCCTCGACGAAGTTCTCTTACCCCCAGCGAAGTCTATCAGCACTTCCAACACAACAAGGATATCCCCAGCAAGTTATTATCAACAACCCAGCAAATTATCTCTCTCCCCACAGAGTATTGCTTCCCAACAAGATCGTTAGAGTACTTTCCTCCCCACAGAGTATTGCTTCCCAACAAGATCGTTAGAGTACTTTCCTTCCTGCAGAGTTATTCCATTCGCCAAGTTTATTCCCCAACGGAGTCATCTTCTCCTACCGGTATTCTTGCAGCTATCATCCCCAGCGGAAGCGAAATCTATTCTTCAAACATCAGCCCAGGATATGACTTCCTGGCACCCGTCAAGGATTTACTTTCCTAACGAAAACATACATTCCTAAACATCACATACATCATTATAACATGCATAGACGCATCATGTCTCACAAATCTCATTTATGTTGAGAACATCATTGCTTGGTCCATATCATGCATTGCATATGACTGACCTTTACCTTTCAGGAAAGATTCAGCTAAATTCTCAATCATATTTCAAGACTCTAAGACCTTATCTGGTTCAGTTAAATCGACTCCGAAGATTTCTCTGGTTATTATCCAGTCAAAGGCCTTCTCTGGTCCAGTTAAATCGACCCCAAACAGATTTTTCTGATAAAGACCCAGTTGAAGACAGTCCAAGACCTAGACCGGTTCAGTTAATCGACTCCAAAGATTTCTTATCCAGTCCAAGGCCTTCTCTAGTCCAGCTAAATCAACCCCAAACAGATTTTTCTGATGAAGACTCAGTAGAAGTTATCAAAGGTTTTTCTCAATGAATGTTATTGAGATTATAATTTCCTATGGTTCTCTCCCCAATGCTGCGGAGACGATAATTCCACCCAAGAGTTTTCTCAATGATTGCTTTTGAGATTATAATTGCCTATGGTTCTCTCCCCGATCCTGCGGAGACGATAATTCCATTCCAGGTTTTTCTCAATGAATGTTATTGAGATTATAATTTCCTATGGTTCTCTCCCCAATGCTGCGGAGACGATAATTCCATTCCAGGTTTTTCTAAATGAATGTTATTGAGATTATAATTTCCTATGGTTCTCTCCCCAATGCTGCGGAGACGATAATTCCATTCCAGGTTTTTCTCAATGAATGTTATTGAGATTATAATTTCCTATGGTTCTCTCCCCAATGCTGCGGAGACGATAATTCCATTCCAGGTTTTTCTCAATGAATGTTATTGAGATTATAATTTCCTATGGTTCTCTCCCCAATGCTGCGGAGACGATAATTCCATTCCAGGTTTTTCTCAATGAATGTTATTGAGATTATAATTTCCTATGGTTCTCTCCCCAATGCTGCGGAGACGATAATTCCATTCCAGGTTTTTCTCAATGAATGTTATTGAGATTATAATTTCCTATGGTTCTCTCCCCAATGCTGCGGAGACGATAATTCCATTCCAGGTTTTTCTCAATGAATGTTATTGAGATTATAATTACCTATGGTTCTCTCCCCAATGCCGCGGAGACGATAATTCCATTCTAGGTTTTTCTCAATGAATGTTATTGAGATTATAATTGCCTATGGTTCTCTCCCCGATTCTGTGGAGACGATAATTCCATTCCAGGTTTTTCTCAATGAATGTTATTGAGATTATAATTTCCTATGGTTCTCTCCCCAATGCTGCGGAGACGATAATTCCATTCCAGGTTTTTCTCAATGAATGTTATTGAGATTATAATTGCCTATGGTTCTCTCCCCAATGCTGCGGAGACGATAATTCCATTCCAGGTTTTTCTCAATGAATGTTATTGAGATTATAATTTCCTATGGTTCTCTCCCCAATGCTGCGGAGACGATAATTCCACCCAAGGTTTTTCTCAATGAATGTTATTGAGATTATAATTGCCTATGGTTCTCTCCCCAATGCTGCGGAGACGATAATTCCATTCCAGGTTTTTCTCAATGAATGTTATTGAGATTATAATTTCCTATGGTTCTCTCCCCAATGCTGCGGAGACGATAATTCCACCCAAGGTTTTTCTCAATGATTGCTATTGAGGTTGTAATCACCTATGGTTCTCTCCCCGATACTGCGGAGATAGTAATTCCCAAGATTTTCTCAACGATTGCTGTTGGAGTTAAAGTCATCCAAGGTTCTCTCACCGTTCCTGCTGAGGTAGTAACCACCCCTGGTTCATTCATCACCTTTTGAAGCTCCAGATTCGGCTCCTGTAACCAGTCAGGACATATCTATACAAAGCATCTGAAGACCAGCTCCTGCAACATGTCAGGTACTCATTTTTCTTATGCAGGTACGCAAGCTCTCGCTAAGGAATCTCTTATGCGATCAACATCCAGATGGCACCTATAAGCCCATCCATCTTCCATCACCTCTTAGCATGGCATCTGTAAGCCCATCATCCTATTCATCAACATTTAAATACCATTATCACACTGCTACTATGTGAGCGCAAATTTCTGGGCACTCTAGTGTTCAATCATCTTCTACCCTCGGATTACGAAAGGCACGTCAGCCAATCTGCATCCTCAGGTCTAAGAAGATTGAACAGGGGCAACTGTTGTCCATCAGCTGGGGCAGTCCAGTCAAGATTCAAGGAATCTCTCAACAGGCCAAATAGCCATGGGCAGATCTCCACCCGAGTCACTTGGAGCATTGGACATGAATCCCAGCTACGAATCCTGCATAATCAAACGAAGACCTTCTGGTGGTATGACAACACTTCTGAAAGGGGAAACTCCCTACATTCTGAGAGCGTGGACATAGTCGAAAAAATACTACGCACAATCAAAGACCCGCTAGGTTGGCACACCTAGGCAAAAATAAGGGCTTCTCGACGAACCAAAAGGGTTCGGGCAAAAATAAGGGATGAAATGAAAAAATTTGTACACCCGGCAAGTCGAAAACCTGAAAAGGCGGCTTGGGCAAAAATGGGTATCCCGGTAGACTGAAAACCCGAAAGGGCGGTCCAGGAAAAAATTAGGGATCAAAGCGTACGACTATGTCCCGTTACCCCGTCACTTGCCTACCAGAAGAAGATTTGTCAATTGGCAGTCATCAAGCACCTCCGCAGGTACCTTCTCCCGCAGAAACTGGGGCAATAAGAATTGTCTAAGCAATCTGGTTGCTCTGTCCACCGAGGTACCAAGGTAAGTTCAGCTGAAGAATACGACCAAGATACCTTCACTCCCTGCAGAGTACGAACACATCTCCCCGGCTTTATTCAAAGTCATTCCCTTCAGAGCTTATAACTGGGTTATCCTTAGCTAATTACCACGGAAAGATCGTCCCCGGCGAAGTTCTTTCTATTCCCCAGCGGAGTTCATCAAATTCCCCAACAAAGCTTATCAACGGTATCCCCAATGAAGTCGCCATCAGTGAAGTATCTCTTCCCAGAGTAATTCCCTGCAGAAATGAAGAACTCTATTCTTCAACATCAGCCCAGGATTTAACAAGCTCCCGACATTCGTCAAGGATTTCTTTTCCCAGACGGAAATACATTCATAAACATCACATTGTCATACATCATGATACATGCATATACACATCATATCATATGATCTCATTTATGTTGAGAACATCATTGCTTGATCCATATCATGCATTGCATATGACTGACTCTCATCTTTCAGGGAAGACGCAGTCAAATTCTCAATCCAGTCAAAGAAGACAAATCCAGTCGAAGAAGACAAATCCAGTTAAATAGATTTTTCTGACGCAAACCCATCGTCATAGACACCCGTCGTTATAGACACTCGTCGTTATAGACACTCGTCGTTATAGACACTCGTCATCCTAGACACTCGTCGTTATAGACACTCGCCGTTATAGACACTCGTCGTTATAGACACTCGTCGTGATAGACACTCGTCGTTATAGACACTCGTCGTCATAGACACTCATCGTTATAGACACTCGTCGTTATAGACACTCGTCGTTATAGACACTCGTCGTTATAGACACCCGTCGTTATAGACACTCGTCGTTATAGACACCCGTCGTTATAGACACCCGTCGTTATAGACACTCGTCGTTATAGACACTCGTCGTTATAGACACTCGTCGTTATAGACACTCGTCGTTATAGATACTCGTCGTTATAGACATTCGTAGTTATAGACCACTCGTCCAAGAGAGACAACTCATCAACCATCTGAAGAGTTTGAAGATTCGATTCTTGTATCCAGCCAGGGCATATCTATTGACGACTAATTCCATATTCGATTCCTGTATCCAGCCAGGGCACGTCTGAAGAGTTTGAAGATTCGATACCTGTATCCAGCCATGGCATGTCTACATAAAGAGTTTGAAGATCAACCCCTGTAACAGGCCAGGTAATTATCTTTCTTTCTCAGGTACGCAAGTTCTCACTAAGGAATCTCTTACGCGATCGACACCTAGATGGCAACTATAAGCCCATCCACATACCAACAGTCCCCAAATGGCATCTATAAGCCCATTCCCGACAAGGCTCTGTCACAGCTCCAAATGGCATCTATAAGCCCATCCTCCTATCCGTCATCTCTCCAAATGGAATTTGTAAGCCCATTCTCGCCATCACGCTGCTGATACTCTACTATGTGAGTGCAAATTTCCGGGCACCTTAGTGTTCAATCATCTTCCACCTTCGGATCACGAAAGGCACGCAAGCCAATCTACATCTTCAGGTCTAAGAAGATTGAACAGGGGCAACTGTTGCACCCCAAAATTTTCCCTCCCATATTCTTCAAGATTTGTCAAGATCAATCTCCAAATGGTTCAAAATCTCTCAAGGGTTGCACATTCCAATTGCCTCCTGACACAGTCAAAATTAGGGTTTTGGTTCTTGCAAGGAAGCTGAGGTTTTCAAGGGTCCAATCAAGTCCCATATGCCTATATACATTGTCAAGCATCTACATGCCAAACATCAAGGCTCACAGCATCAAATTGCACAGTCAAAAGTCCTAATTGCTCTACAGTCAACTACAGGGGCAAAATGGTCGTTTTACAGTCAAAAGTCAAAATTTTTGGTCAACATCTTATTTTGAAGCCACAATCATTATTTGATCAAGTCTTGATCATGATTCCACAAACATAGCTCAAAAATCATCAAGATGCAAAAAGTTTCTATTTTTGGACAGTTGAAAAGTCAACTGTAACTTGACCAAGGCATAACTTTTTCATGGTTCATCATAAAAATACCATCCAATTCTCATTTTGAAGGGGATGACATTTCCTACAACTCATCTTCACACTCCAAGTCCAAGAAATGCTCTCACAAAAAGTTATCAATTTCTACATTATAGGTCATTTTCAAAAGTCAACAAAAAGGCACTTTAAGTCAAAGACCATAGCTTGATATTGGTGAATCAAAATGACATGGGACCAAAGGCATTGGTTAGAGTACTTCAAGACCTTTCCAAAATGTCCAAGAACATGTTCATATCTTAAAAATTGAGCAAGATATGCATTGGATAAGTTGGGAAAGTTTTGGGAACTTTCAAAAGTCAACTTTGCCTAAAACACTTCATTTTTGCTAATGAGCCTCAAATTCTTTCTTGAATCTTTACCCAAGGCTTATGCACGACCCATGAAGATTAATTGGAGTTATTTTCTTATTTTTATTAATTATTTGGATTTTTAATTGATTAATAATCTATTTAATTAATTTAATTATAGGAAAATATCAAAACATGGCTTTCAAATCTTTTTATGAGGCAAATAAGACTAGGGCAAGCTGGCAATTCGTGTGCACCTCAAAGACATCAAAATCTCCATGATTGGCAAGGTTTTATCAAAGAAAAAGATTGAAAAAGATTTGATTGGCAATCACATAATGAAACTTGAATACAATGGATTTATGGGCCTAAAGATGACCTAAATCTCTTCACATACAAATGCTGAAGCAAACCCTATTCCTAAGGACGTGCAAGAGCTGCTAAAACACAAGAATCAAATTCTAAAAAAATCAAGAAAAGTTCAAAACTGAAATCAGTCCTCCAGGCGAATTCAAAGCCTCTTCTTGATTCAAACACCTTGCCTGAGTCTCCAGGAACCTGCTGCCATCAAAAACAAGCCCTAGCACGCAAGGAATCGTTCACAACAAGTCCCACGGTTTGGCTTATTTTCCAAAATTGCACATCATCATTCATGCGTTTTTAATCCTTTTTTTTGGTTGATTTGTGTTAATAGGAACCTCCTGAAGCTATTGGTATAATCCAATTTGATTATAGTGCATTAAATCAGAATCCACCATTGGAGACATCTAGGGTTTCGAAGCTGTTAATTTAGGGCTTTGCACATAAGGGAAAATTGGACCATAAAACGTACATGGTTGAATTCGTCAAGGCCAGACGAATTCAACCCAATCATCGCGCCTTTTTTATATGACCTGTGTGCCTAATCGCTATTTTTGGCGTTGGCATTTTGTGGGGGTTTAAAACCCCCGCTATTTGTTTATTTGTTTTACAGGAAACGAAGAAGATGAAGGGCGTGGAAGCAGGCTATTGGAGGATTCAAATATCATGCGCACGTTTTTTTGATTTCCAGTATAATTACCATTCTTGATATATTATATTTGTTGTGTATTATATGAATAAACGCAACACAATGGTGTAGTGGCTGGAGACGTGGCTTGCAATCGTTGGGACCTGGGTTCGATTCCCAGGTCCCCCATATAATTCTTCATATTTTTCCTAAAGCGCTTACGTGCAACACTCATCAAAAGTCCCACCATGCGTCCTCATACACCAGCCAGTCAAGTGTCCACAACCCTCAATCCAATGGTCAGAAGATGAAGACCATGGTGTGTTCCAATCAACGCATGCATAGGTAATTCCAGAAGTCAAACGTGGCTTGGAATGTTCTTGGGCCAGAATTCAACCAAAAAACCTCCATATGGGCCATCACCCCCCCTGGTTTGCATTTTTTTATTTTATTTTCTCTTCTTCTAATTCTTTTGATTATTTAATTATTATTATTAATTCACCAATAAACTAATTTTTCCTAATAAATCCAGAAATCAAAAATTGTAAATATATTTTATTATTTATTAAATTCATTAATAGTTATTTTTGTAAATAAATACTAACAATTAACTTAGTTTAATTTAAGTTTAATTTTAACCTTTTTCTCAATAATAAAAAATTATGTAGAATTAGGGTTTGGCATTTTCATTCATATTTTTTAATCATCATTATTATTATTTATTAATCATTATTTTGTACATAAAAATGTAAATTAATTAATTTAGTAAATTAGGTTAACTTGGACTTTTTATTAATAATTAAAATAAACTTAGAACTAGGTTTTCTTTTGACTTATTAGCTTCTTTATTTTTATTTTTTATTAAAATATTAAAAAACATAAAAAAACATTTTTCTTGTAAATAATTAAATAATTAGATTTAGGTTTGATTTTAATTTAATACAAAAGGACAAAAAACTCATAATTTTCTCAAGGGTCAAAAACCCTAGGACGTTCCAATTTAATTTCTATTTGCGCGTTATTTTTATATTTTGATTATTATGTAACTGCTTCCAAGAATGTAATAGTAATTAGATTTACCGCTTTCTTTACTTTCCGCACTTTATCAAAACAGGTCTTTGTTTTTTGGCGATGTATAGACCCGCGCCTTGTAATAGCGTAGCTTTACATTCCCGCACTTTAATTTTCCGCACTCCTAACTGTTAATAAGCATGAAAGACTGAATGACAAATTAAAAACAACTCGTAGCTCACAATTGCATGATCAAAGATAAACATAAACTGAATTGAACACACAAGCACATGCCACTTTTAGGGTACGCCTCACTCGTTACCTTCGAAGGTGGTCGTCAAGTATAGGGTGTCTTAGAGGTCACCCTCCTGTCTAAAGATCCAGTCGCCTCGAAATGGTTGCCTCGGATAAAGAGGATCTAGGATATTAGGGTTACTTATAAGGTGTCCTACTATTGCTTCGGTGACCACACTGTCCCTCAATTGAATTGACCCGAACACCTCAAACGGTGGTGCTACCTACCTCTCAATGGTGGGATGTCACTATCTTAAGGACTCTTACACAGCCTAATTCCTTAGAGTAGGTAGATTCTCCTGGGTACTTGCTCTCTCAAAACAAACAAAAACAAACTTTTCGCACTCACACTTTCTAAAAGTTTTCAAACAAATTTTTCATACACTCTTGAGGACAGATACAAGAGTTACTTAGAAATCTTTCAAACGAAACTTTTTCAAAACCCACACACACTTGAAAAGAAAACATCTTTTGAAAACATAAGAGCAAGTACCTAAGAGCCCATGGATAACCATGGATAGAAAGGGTGCTAACACCTTCCCTTTCTATAAATCTACCTCCCGAACCGAGAAACATTCTCAAAGAAGGAATTTTGTTGTGCTTTTGTCCTTTCCATGTTGGAGAACATAAAAGACGATGGCGACTCTTGCTTACCGCGACATTTCGTGAAACCAGTTTAAAAACCAGTCAGTTCTATTTCCACCGATCACAGAACTGGCGACTCTGCTGGGGAAATTATAAGTGAGGTGTACCTTAGGATTAGATCACCATGTTTTCAATTGTATGCCTTGAATGCTTTAATATTGTGGGCTTGTATCAGAGTTTTATAGATCCTAACCCGGATCTGGGGGATACCTTTTAGGTAACAACAAACTGTGAGGGAACTGTGCCGTGTATACCGACACGGTTGAAGCAGTTGCTACGTTGATGTGGCACTTTGGTGAGTACCGGTAACCCTTGAGTCAAGTCAAGGAGAGTACGGGGCCGCCGCGTGGTGTCGTGAAGCATCAACTGACCTTAGGAACCTTACTTGACCATCCTGGCCTCTTTAGGGTAGTGAGATGACCGACTTTGGTGCAGTCCGAAGTTGGTTGATACTCGATACTACACTCATTGAGGGTTGTTTTCTTGGAATATTTTGATCACCAGTTCAATGGCTAAATCGAAACAATGAACCTAGAAAACAACCCAATGATATTGAGCTCCTTAGAACCCGGTTACTTTTGATAGGACAGGTTTTGAGCCAACCAACTTCAAGAGGGTAGTACCTAAACTTCATGCTGGTCTAAACTTAAGGCTATATGTGTGACTTGTGTGCCTTCATACTTGAACTACTTGCATGCTTGTTATCTGACACTTGAGTTTCTTGCAGGTCTTGGTTTATAGTCCTTAATCTGGACTCATAACAGGGTTTACTTACATCACTCCATGCATAGCATAACATCATACCATTGCATGCATCCTGCATAAGGACTAATCCATTTCAAGGATCTCAAGGATCTATGATGCAGGTCATGATGAACCAACTGTCTAGCAAGGGGCAAAGGGGATTTATTTTCCTCTAGCCAAGGTTGTTCAGAAATCCAAGCACGACAACTTGAGTCAGGGGCTATGACCCACTCGATATGGTGAGCCTTGACTCTTGAAGAAGGACTCTCAACAACATGAAGTTCCTTCAATCAAGCTACAAAATCCAAAATCTAACAATTCTCTTGTTTACCCTGCGAGATCCTTGAAAACATTGCATGCATACATATACATCATTGCATAACAGGTACCCTTTTGACAGGTCACTTATCTTCTTTGCTGTTTATTTCAGCAATCATCATGAATCCTGAATCATCCAATGAACAAGCTATCAAGGCCCTCCAGGCCCAGAATGCCCAGTTCCAGGAGTTGGTTATGAGCCTAGCCCAGGGTCAACAGGATTTGAAGACTCTGCTCTTGAAGAAAAAGAAGAAGAGGACTGTGCTGTTCAACCCTAGACGCAGATCTGGGAATGGATCACGAAATGAGGATGAGCTGACTACCCCGTCTGTGGGCAAAGACAGTCCCCAAGTGAGAAGGGTTCCTAGTCTCGTGGTCTCCGACAACGAGACGGATTTCAATGATGAACAGTACCATCCTGCTGAGGATAGGTACAAACAGCTCAAAGACCGGTTAAGTGCTATGGAGATACAGAAAGTGCCCGGCCTGGACTTCTAAGATCTAGGTCTGTCTTCTGGGGTAGTGATCCCGCACAATTTCAAGACACCTGCCTTTGCAAAATACGACGGGGCCTCCTGTCCTAAGCTGCATCTCAGGTCATACATAAGGAGGATCCAGCCCTACACGGCTGACAAGAATTTGTGGATTCACTTCTTTCAGGATAGTCTGTCAGGGACTCAACTCGAGTGGTTCTATCAACTGGATGGAGCCAACATACGCAGCTGGGAGGACTTGGCCACTGTGTTCTACAAGCAATACCAGTATAATGCCGACCTTGCTCTCACGCGCACTCAGCTTCAGGGGATGTCTATGGGTACATGCGAAGCTTTAAAGAATATGCTCAAAAATGGAGGGACCTTGCTGGAAGGGTGCAGCCACCTCTAATTGACCGTGAGCTCGTCGATATGTTCCTGGGGACCCTGTCTGGTCCGTTCTTCAACCACCTGATTGGTAATTCTTCTGCTGGGTTTACATATCTGATCTTGACTGGTGAGAGGATCGAAGCTGGTATCAAGTCTGGGAAGAAACAGAATGGTGACGCCTCGAACACTGAGAAGAAACCATCCAAGAAGGAATCTGGTGTTGTCTATGGTTCAAACGGGCAGAACAAATCTGAACACCGCCAAGCTGTCAACGCGATGGTCATTTCAAAACCGGCCGGCGCTCCTCAGCATCATAATCAACAAAAGGAAGAGAGACCTAAAAGGCAATTCACTCCCCTCGGCATGACCCTGTCCCAGATATTGCCACAGTTGCTGGAGACCAAGTTGGTAACTCTAAGAGACCCTCCAAAGAATCCCAACAGGACACCTTTAAGGTATAACCCCAACGTTCGCTGCGCTTATCATTCTGACAGCCCGGGGCATGCTACAAATGATTGTTGGACTTTGAGAAACACGGTTCAGGATCTGATCGACGCAAAGGAAGTCCAGTTCAACTCTCTAGGGACTCCCAATGTGATCGCTGCTCCCTTGCCAAAACACGGCTAGGATTAGAATTTTTTTCTTTTGTTCATTCGAATGTTCAAGTTGTATTTTTCTGTGATTGTTCAAACATTCTATTCATGTCAAACGTTGTTATTTCATTAATGCATTACACATGTCTGTTTTGAAGTAATTATTTCGTATTCACTATATGCAAATTGTTTTCATATTTTTTGTGATGATCAACTCTTGATTGAAAATTCTAAGCCTTTTGAGGGAGGATGACAAAAACGATACCACGATCTTTACAATATGCTTTTGAACAGACCCCGCTGATGAGGTACAGGCATTGTTTCAAATCCTAAACAGTGGAGTTATAAGGAAGATAATCCCTCGTCAACCCCTCTGAGCCAAAGAAGTTGGAGTATTTCTTTTCGAAAATTAAAACCCTTAATCATAACCTGGGGCAGGGTAGTTTTCTCAGCTGATCCAGGTGCACAATGAATGACATCAAAGGAGTCCTTCCAAAGCAAAGACAATGATGGTTCCGAATAATCATAAGGACAGGCAGTCATTACCAAAAAAAGACTAAAGCCCAGCAAGTCAAAACCTATGAAGGAGACTTACAAAACTGGGGCATCCCACTGACTGTAACCACAAAGAAACAGTTCAGGCAAAAAAAAACAGGGATAAAAAAATCAAAAAAGAAAGAGGTCCTACAAAACCTCGACAAAAAAGAAATGTCTGCCTACTCAAAATAAACTGTCAACATCCGAACAATCATTGGAATATCAGGACAAAGACTCAAACAAGGTCTAACGCACGATTAACTGAGTTTAGGATCGAAGAACATCACGAAGAGCGGGTGGGTACAAATATAATTTTGAGCCTTTATCCTTTGTTTCTTAAACCGTGAACCAGGCCATGTTACAACCCTAAAAAGTCCTAGCTGAAGCATGGGTTAGTTCGAAAGCATATTGTTACGAAAGGTATCCTGACTCCTTAAGGCTCGCTGCAAAATCACGAGTTGACATCACATTTTACAAAATTTGCTTGTTTACTGAAAAAATGCATTTTTAAAAAAAAAATAAAATTGCAAGACAGACATAAGCTTTGCATTTTTAATATAACATTGCTTGCATATGACTATTTGTTTGAACAACATAGAAGTTCGCACGACGAATGTCTAATGAACAAGAGCACCTCCAATCAAGGGGGAGACGTGATCATTGTCCATCAGCTGGGGCAGTCCAGTCAAGATTCAAGGAATCTCTCAACAGGCCAAATAGTCAGAGGCAGATCTACACCCGAGTCACTTGGAGCATTGGACATGAATCCCAGCTACGAATCCTGCATAATCAAACGAAGACCTTCTGGTGGTATGACAACACTTCTGACAGGGGCAACTCCCTACATTCTGAGAGCGTGGACATATTCGAAAAAATACTACGCACAATCAAAGACCCGCTAGGTTGGCACACCTAGGCAAAAATAAGGGCTTCCCGACGAACCAAAAGGGTTCGGGCAAAAATAAGGGATGAAATGAAAAAATCTGTACACCCGGCAAGTCGAAAACCTGAAAAGGCGGCTTGGGCAAAAATGGGTATCCCGGTAGACTGAAAACCCGAAAGGGAGGTCCAGGCAAAAATTAGGGATCAAAGCGTACGACTATGTCCCGTTACCTCGTCACTTGCCTACCAGAAGAAGATTTGTCAATCAGCAGTCATCAAGCACCTCCGCAGGTACCTTCTCCCGCATAAACTGGGGCAATAAGAATTGTCTAAGCAATCTGGTTGCTCTGTCCACCGAGGTACCAAGGTAAGTTCAGCTGAAGAATACGACCAAGATACCTTCACTCCCTGCAGAGTACGAACGCATCTCCCCGGCTTTATTCAAAGTCATTCCCTTCAGAGCTTATAACTGGGTTATCCTCAGCTAATTACCACGGAAAGATCGTCCCCGGCGAAGTTCTTTCTATTCCTCAGCGGAGTTCATCAAATTCCCCAACAAAGCTTATCAACGGTATCCCCAGTGAAGTCGCCATCAGCGAAGTATCTCTTCCCACAGAGTAATTCCCCGCAGAGTAGTCTCTCCGCCAAGTTTATTCCCCAATGGAGTCATCTTATCCTACCGGTTTATCCTTGCAATCATCATCCCCAGCGGAAACGAAGAACTCTATTCTTCAACATCAGCCCAGGATTTAACAAGCTCCCGACATTCGTCAAGGATTTCTTTTCCCAGACGGAAATACATTCATAAACATCACATTGTCATACATCATGATACATGCATATACACATCATATCATATGATCTCATTTATGTTGAGAACATCATTGCTTGATCCATATCATGCATTGCATATGACTGACTCTCATCTTTCAGGGAAGACGCAATCAAATTCTCAATCCAGTCAAAGAAGACAAATCCAGTCGAAGAAGACAAATCCAGTTAAATAGATTTTTCTGACGCAAACCCGTCGTCATAGACACCCGTCGTTATAGACACTCGTCGTTATAGACACTCGTCGTTATAGACACTAGTCGTCCTAGACACTCGTCGTTATAGACACTCGCCGTTATAGACACTCGTCGTTATAGACACTCGTCGTTATAGACACTCGTCGTTATAGACACTCGTCGTCATAGACACTCGTCGTTATAGACACTCGTCGTTATAGACACTCGTCGTTCGTCGTTATAGACACTCATCGTTATAGACACTCGTCGTTATAGACGCTCGTCATTATAGACACTCGTCGTTATAGACACTCGTCGTTATAGACACTCGTCGTTATAGACACTCGTCGTTATAGACACTCGTCGTTATAGACACTCGTCGTTATAGACATTCGTCGTTATAGACCACTCGTCCAAGAGAGACAACTCATCAACCATCTGAAGAGTTTGAAGATTCGATTCCTGTATCCAGCCAGGGCATATCTGTTGAGGACTAATTCCAGATTCGATTCCTGTATCCAACCAGGGCACGTCTGAAGAGTTTGAAGATTCGATACCTGTATCCAGCCAGGGCATGTCTACATAAAGAGTTTGAAGATCAACCCCTGTAACAGGCCAGGTAATTATCTTTCTTTCTCAGGTACACAAGTTCTCGCTAAGGAATCTCTTACGCGATCGACACCTAGATGGCAACTATAAGCCCATCCACACACCAACAGTCCCCAAATGGAATCTATAAGCCCATTCCCGACAAGGCTCTGTCACAGCTCCAAATGGCATCTATAAGCCTATCCTCCTATCTGTCATCTCTCCAAATGGAATCTGTAAGCCCATTCTCGCCATCACGCTGCTGATACTCTACTATGTGAGTGCAAATTTCTGGGCATCTTAGTGTTCAATCATCTTCCACCTTCGGATCACGAAAGGCACGCAAGCCAATCTACATCCTCAGGTCTAAGAAGATTGAACAGGGGCAACTGTTGCACCCCAAAATTTGCCCTCCCATATTCTTCAAGATTTGTCAAGATCAATCTCCAAATGGTTCAAAATCTCTCAAGGGTTGCACAGTCCAATTGCCTCCTGACACAGTCAAAATTAGGGTTTTGGTTCTTGCAAGGAAGCTGAGGTTTTCAAGGGTCCAATCAAGTCCCATATGCCTATATACATTGTCAAGCATCTACATGCCAAACTTCAAGGCTCACAACATCAAATTGCACAGTCAAAAGTCCTAATTGCTCTACAGTTAACTACAGGGGCAAAATGGTCGTTTTACAGTCAAAAGTCAAAATTTTTGGTCAACATCTTATTTTGAAGCCACAATCATCATTTGATCAAGTCTTGATCATGATTCCACAAACATAGCTCAAAAATTATCAAGATGCAAAAAGTTTCTATTTTTGGACAGTTGAAAAGTCAACTATAACTTGACCAAGGCATAACTTTTTCATGATTCATCAGAAAAATCCCATCCAATGCTCATTTTGAAGGGGATGACATTTCCTACAACTCATATTCACACTCCAAGTCCAAGAAATGCTCTCACAAAAAGTTATCAATTTCTACATTATAGGTCATTTTCAAAAGTCAACAAAAAGGCACTTTAAGTCAAAGACCATAGCTTGAGATTGGTGAATCAAAATGACATGGGACCAAAGGCATTGGTTAGAGTACTTCAAGACCTTTCCAAAATGTCCAAGAACATGTTCATATCTTAAAAATTGAGCAAGATATGCATTGGATAAGTTGGGAAAGTTTTGGGAACTTTCAAAAGTCAACTTTGCCTAAAACACTTCATTTTTGCTAATGGGCCTCAAATTCTTTCTTGAATCTTTACCCAAGGCTTATGCACGACCCATGAAGATTAATTGGAGTTATTTTATTATTTTTATTAATTATTTGGATTTTTAATTGATTAATAATCTATTTAATTAATTTAATTATAGGAAAATATCAAAACATGGCTTTCAAATCTTTTTATGAGGCAAATAAGACTAGGGCAAGCTGGCAATTCGTGTGCACCTCAAAGACATCAAAATCTCCATGATTGGCAAGGTTTTATCAAAGAAAAAGATTGAAAAAGATTTGATTGGCAATCACATAATGAAACTTGAATACAATGGATTTATGGGCCTAAAGATGACCTAAATCTCTTCACATACAAATGCTGAAGCAAACCCTATTCCTAAGGACGTGCAAGAGCTGCTAAAACACAAGAATCAAATTCTAAAAAAATCAAGAAAAGTTCAAAACTGAAATCAGTCCTCCAGGCGAATTCAAAGCCTCTTCTTGATTCAAACACCTTGCCTGAGTCTCCAGGAACCTGCTGCCATCAAAAACAAGCCCTAGCACGCAAGGAATCGTTCACAACAAGTCCCACGGTTTGGCTTATTTTCCAAAATTGCACATCATCATTCATGCGTTTTTAATCCTTTTTTTTGGTTGATTTGTGTTAATAGGAACCTCCTGAAGCTATTGGTATAATCCAATTTGATTATAGTGCATTAAATCAGAATCCACCATTGGAGACATCTAGGGTTTCGAAGCTGTTAATTTAGGGCTTTGCACATAAGGGAAAATTGGACCATAAAACGTACATGGTTGAATTCGTCAAGGCCAGACGAATTCAACCCAATCATCGCGCCTTTTTTATATGACCTGTGTGCCTAATCGCTATTTTTGGCGTTGGCATTTTGTGGGGGTTTAAAACCCCCGCTATTTGTTTATTTGTTTTACAGGAAACGAAGAAGATGAAGGGTGTGGAAGCAGGCTATTGGAGGATTCAAATATCATGCGCGCGTTTTTTTGATTTCCAGTATAATTACCATTCTTGATATATTATATTTGTTGTGTATTATATGAATAAACGCAACACAATAGTGTAGTGGTTGGAGACGTGGCTTGCAATCGTTGGGACCTGGGTTCGATTCCCAGGTCCCCCATATAAATCTTCATATTTTTCCTAAAGCGCTTACGTGCAACACTCATCAAAAGTCCCACCATGCGTCCTCATACACCAGCCAGTCAAGTGTCCACGACCCTCAATCCAATGGTCAGAAGATGAAGACCATGGTGTGTTCCAGTCAACGCATGCATAGGTAATTCCAGAAGTCAAACGTGGCTTGGAATGTTCTTGGGCCAGAATTCAACCAAAAAACCTCCATATGGGCCATCACACCCCCCTGGTTTGCATTTTTTGTTTTATTTTCTCTTCTAATTCTTTTGATTATTTAATTATTATTATTATTAATTCACCAATAAACTAATTTTTCCTAATAAATCCAGAAATAAAAAATTGTAAATATATTTTATTATTTATTAAATTCATTAAAGTTATTTTTGTAAATAAATACTAACAATTAACTTAGTTTAATTTAAGTTTAATTTTAACCTTTTTCTCAATAATAAAAAATTATGTAGAATTAGGGTTTGGCATTTTCATTCATATTTTTTAATCATCATTATTATTATTTATTAATCATTATTTTGTACATAAAAATGTAAATTAATTAATTTAGTAAATTAGGTTAACTTGGACTTTTTATTAATAATTAAAATAAACTTAGAACTAGGTTTTCTTTTGACTTATTAGCTTCTTTATTTTTATTTTTTATTAAAATATTAAAAAACATAAAAAACATTTTTCTTGTAAATAATTAAATAATTAGATTTAGGTTTGATTTTAATTTAATACAAAAGGACAAAAAACTCATAATTTTCTCAAGGGTCAAAAACCCTAGGACGTTCCAATTTAATTTCTATTTGCGCGTTATTTTTATATTTTGATTATTATGTAACTGCTTCCAAGAATGTAATAGTAATTAGATTTACTGCTTTCTTTACTTTCCGCACTTTATCAAAACGGGTCTTTGTTTTTTGGCGATGTATAGACCCGCGCCTTGTAATAGCGTAGCTTTACATTCCCGCACCTTAATTTTCCGCACTCCTAACTCTTAATAAGCATGAAAGACTGAATGAAAAATTAAAAACAACTCGTAGCTCACAATTGCATGATCAAAGATAAACATAAACTGAATTGAACACACAAGCACATGCCACTTCTAGGGTACGCCTCACTCGTTGCCTTCGAAGGTGGTCGTCAAGTATAGGGTGTCTTAGAGGTCTCCCTCCTGTCTAAAGATCCAGTCGCCTCGAAACGGTTGCCTCGGATAAAAAAGGATCTAGGACATTAGGGTTACTTCTAAGGGTTCCTACTATTGCTTCGGTGACCACAATGTCCCTCAATCGAATTGACCCGAACACCTCCAACAGTGGTGCTACCTACCTCTCAATGGTGGGATGGCAATATCTTAAGGACTCTTACACAGCCTAATTCCTTAGAGTAGGTAGATTCTCCTGGGTACTTGCTCTCTCAAAACAAACAAAAACAAACTTTTCGCACTCACACTTTCTAAAAGTTTTCAAACAAATTTTTCATACACTCTTGAGGACAGATACAAGAGTTACTTAGAAATCTTTCAAACGAAACTTTTTCAAAACCCACACACACTTGAAAAGCAAACATCTTTTGAAAACATAAGAGCAAGTACCTAAGAGCCCATGGATAACCATGGATAGAAAGGGTGCTAACACCTTCCCTTTCTATAAATCTACCTCCCGAACCGAGAAACATTCTCAAAGAAGGTATTTTGCTGTGCTTTTGTCCTTTCCATGTTGGAGAACATAAAAGACGGTGGCGACTCTTGCTTACTGCGACATTTCGCGAAACCAGCTTAAAAAACAGTCAGTTCTATTTCCGCCGATCACAGAGGCAACTTATGATCTTTGGACAAGAGGGCGACCTCTAAAACTTCCTATACTCAATGACCACGTTCGAGGCAACCAAGTGAGGCGTACCCTAGGAGTGGCATGTGCAAATGTGTCAAAATTCAGTTATGTTATCTTTGTACATGTTATGGTGAGCTCCGGTTGATTTTAAGTTAACATAGATCTTGTCATGCATAGCCTATTATTCATACATCTAGCAGTTAATGGTTGCGGAAAATAAAACTAAGCTATTACAAGGCGTCGGGTATTTACATCGCCAAAAACAAACCCTTGAAAAAGTAAAATGCAGAAAATTAAATGTCCTAATTAACTATTACAAACTGTGAGCAGTTACATAATAAAATAATAAAATTAAATGCAAAAATAAAGAATCCTAATTAGGGTTTTCCTCCTTGACTAGTCATGAAGAAGTTAGACGGAAACGGTGCGCAAAAATTATGTACAAGCGCGAATCGAGTTTTAGGTCAAAAATTAAGCTATACGAGAAAAATCGAGAAATATCGAAAAGTCGACCGAAACAGCATGAGTTTTAAATTAGAATGATCCTAATGAATTTATCTAATTTTTCGCGAAAGAACGGACTGAATCGGATAATCGATTAGAGAGTTATGAATTTAATCGTGAATTAACCTAATTAAAACTAAATTATTTAATTACTAAATACCCTAATTAAATTAAATTATACTAAGTGAATTTGATTAATTTTAATGGTGTAATTAGATGGGAATGAAAAAGTGATTAAAAAAAATTAACCTAAGTTCATTGTAGATTAAACCTAATTAATTAATATAATTAACCTAATTATTACTAATTTATTATTAATTAAAAATAATTAAGAAAAAAGAAAGGAAAACTGAAGGAAATATGAAAAAAATAGATTTTGCACCTGTCTGGGTTCGAACCCAGGTCCTTGGGGTCCCCACGTTGCGCCCTAACCACCGGGGCAACGTGTTTGTGATGTTGCTTTTCCCATCCTCAGAGAACAACAACAAATCGTGGCCTTCCCTTGTCAAAAACACGCACAATTAAAACACACGAACCAGATGACAACACGTCATCATCTTCAACCTTGGTCCTGCACAAATAGAATCAGATAGCGGGGGTTTTTAACCTCCTCTATCTCCTGCACGAAAAATAGCGAATAGACACAGAGCAAAAAGAAATATTTCGCGAGGTATGTGTTGGAATCGTCTTGGTCTCACGAATTCAACCATGTATCCCATTGGTTCCAATTCTTCATGGTTTGGAAAGCCCTATTTGAAAGCTTGAAAACCCTAGAAACTCAATCATGGCATCTCTCGGTTTAGGGAACTATGGTTCAATTAATTCATTCCATTAGCTTTGTATAACCTCTAGTAACGCAAATCAATCACAAAAACATGTCAAATGCATATGAATTAAGAGATATGATTTTGAATTAGAAGTGCAAACCGTGAGATGGTGTTTCATGATTCCTTGAGATTTGATGCTTGAATTTGATTGCAAATCACTCCTTGTACCTCCTACAATGTGTTTGGATGGACAAGGCACCTTGAATTGGCCTCTACATATGATTTCAGTTTCAAGGTTTTTCAAGCTTTTTTCCAAGTTTGGTCTGGCCGTTTTAATAGAGCTTTGTGCGTGAATTAGGTTTGTGAGGCTTGTGTGCATATAATAGAATGATTTTAGGTTAAGAGTTTGGCTAATATCCTTGTGCATTGAAGATGGGAGATTTGTTTGACCACCATTATTAACCTTTCTAAAAATAAGCCAAATCTGAGATTTTGTGCTTGAATGAGCCTTGGCACGATTTGATTGAGTAAATAATGATAATTTCAAGCTGTACAAATCACAAAGATCCCTTTACATCAATTTTTGGATTTTATTTGATTTAATATTGATTAATAATGAATTAAATCAATAAAAATGAAATAAAATAGAAAAATAAATGTTTGGTCATGAAATTAAAGATGGGACACGTGTGTGGCATGACAAGACTAAATCAAGTGGAAAAAAGTGGGGCCTTTTGTCAAAAATTGGAGTTTTGAGGATAGTTGACTTTTGGCAATTTTAGAAAAATGCCCAACTTCAACAATGCATAACTTCTTCAATTTTGAACTTTTGGAGGTGTTCTTGGACTTTTTAGAAACCTTGAGATGACCTTTAATCAACCCTTTTGTCTCATCTCATTTTTATCTTCCACTCTCAAGTTATAAGCTTTGGCAAAAAAGATGTTTTTGTTAACTTTCAAAAATGACCTATAATGTCCAAATTTGTAAATTTTTGTGAGAGCATTTCTTGATCTTGGGGTGTGAAGATGGATTGTAGGAAATTGCATCCTCTTCAAAATGAGCTTTGTATTGGTCATTTCTCATAAAGTATGAGAAAGTTATGCTTGGTCAAAGTTGAGTTGACTTTTCCTACAAAACCCTAATTTAGAAACTTTTGAATCTTGATGAATTTTGTGCAATCCTTGATGAATCATGATCAACCCTTGATCAAATGATTAATTATCCTTAAAAATGAGAATGTTGACAAAAAATCTGGAGGTTTTACTATTTGTAGGTCACAGTTGACTTTTGCGCTAGCATAGTCGATTTTTGGGTCTCTTGAGCGATTGACTGACCAAAGTTTCTCTGCAAGGCTTGAAATTTGTCATGGATGAACTTAAGAACATATTAAGACATTGGGAAGAACTTGAGGACATTTGGATGTAAGGACCTTGATGCAACACAAAACCCTAATTTTGAATTGACTGCCTTAGGAGGTGATTTGACTGTACAACCCTTGAGCCATTTTGAGCAATATGAAGATCATTCTTGACAAATCTTGAGGAATATGGGAGGGAAAATTTTGGGGTACAACAGTTGCCCCTGTTCAATTTTCTTAAACCTGAGGATATAGATTGGCTTTCGAGCCTTTCGTGACCCGAAGGTGGAAGATAATTAAACACTAGAGTACCCAGAAATTTGCACTCGCATGGTATAGTATCATCGTTGTGATGTCGGGAATGGGCTTACAGATGCCATTTAGAGATGTGATAGAAAGTTGTTGGAGATGGGCTTAAAGATGCCACCCAAAAGTGATTGTTGAATTGTTTGAGCTGGTCGAGTAGATAGTTATCCTGGCTGGTTTCAGGTATTGATCTCTGACCTGAGAAAGAAAAATAGTTTTCCTGGCTTGTTACGGGTATTAATTTTCAATCTCTTCATGTAGATAATTTTTCCTGGCTAGTTTCAGGTATCGATCTGCAATCAGTCGTCCATAGATGTTTTCCCTGGCTTGCTACACGTATTAATCTAGAACTTGAAAAGGTTGGCCGATGAGATAGTTGTCCTGGCTGGTTACAGGTGTTAATCTCTGACCTGAGAAAGAAAAATAGTTTTCCTGGCTTGTTACAGGTATTAAGCTTCAATCTCTTCATGTAGATAATTTCCTGGCTGGTTTCAGGTATTAACCTACAATCAGTCGTCCACAAAATTTTCCTGGCTTGTTACAGGTATTAATCTGGAACTTGAAAAGGTTGGCCGATGAGATAGTTGTCCTGGCTGGTTACAGGTGTTGATCTCTGACCTGAGAAAGAAAAATAGTTTTCCTGGCTTGTTATAGGTATTGATCTTCAATCTCTTCATGTAGATAATTTCCTGGCTGGTTTCAGGTATTAACCTACAATCAGTCGTCCACAGAATTTTCCTGGCTTGTTACAGGTATTAATCTGGAACTTGAAAAGGTTGGCCGATGAGATAGTTGTCCTGGCTGGTTACAGGTGTTGATCTCTGACCTGAGAAAGAAAAATAGTTTTCCTGGCTTGTTACAGGTATTGATCTTCAATCTCTTCTTGTAGATAATGTCCTGGCTGGTTTCAGGTATTAACCTACAATCAGTCGTCCACAGAACTTTCCTGGCTAGCTACAGGTATTCAACTGGGACTTGAAAAGGTTGGTCAAGGAGATATCTGTCCTGGCTAGTTACAGGTGTTGATCTCTGACCTGAGAAAGAAAAATAGTTTTCCTGTCTTGTTACAGGTATTGATCTTCAATCTCTTCTTGTAGATAATGTCCTGGCTGGTTTCAGGTATTAACCTACAATCAGTCGTCCACAGAACTTTCCTGGCTAGCTACAGGTATTCAACTGGGACTTGAAAAGGTTGGTCAAGGAGATATCTGTCCTGGCTGGTTTTAGGTATTAATCTCTGACCTGAGAAAGAAAGTCTTTCTGGCTTGTTACAGGTATTGATCTTCAATCTCTTCATGTAGATAATTTCCTGGCTGGTTTCAGGTATTAACCTACAATCAGTCGTCCACAGAATTTTCCTGGCTTGTTACAAGTATTAAACTGGGACTTGAAAAGGTTGATGGTAGCCATCTTTTGATTGACCTTTTCCTGAAAAAGGTAAAACGTTAGCTGTATGCAATGTCATGATGTATGAAATGCATGATGTCATGATGTTCTCAAAAATAAATGAGATCGTGTCATATGCACTTTATCATGTATGTAAATAGGAGGTATGAAGTGTGAAATGTTTATGAATGTATTTTCGTATAGGAAAATAAATCCCGGAGCTGCTGGAGAATAGAGTTGAGTTCTTCGTTTCCGCTGGGGATGATGAACGAAGATGATTGTGAGAATAAACCTGCAGGAGAAAAGAACTCCGTTGGGGAATAAACTGGTGAAGATATTACTCTGCGGGGAATTACTCTGTGGGAAGAGATGCTTTGCTGAGATTTTAACGATAACTCTGCTGGGGCTTCTGTTGATAAGCTTTGTTGGGGATTTTGATGATGAACTCTGCTGGGGATAGAAAGAACTTTGCTGGGGATGATCTTTCAGTTGCAACTTGCTGAGGATAACCCAGTTAGACTCTTGTGGGGATAACCTCTGAATTTGGTTGAGGAGACGCATTTGTATTCTGCAGGGGACAAGCTTCCATAATCTACTGGGTAAGATGATTCAATTCTCTATTGGGGAAACTTTTTTAGACTACGCTGGTGAAATGGCTCCACTGAGGGTATCTTGTATTCCGCCGGGGAACATTCTTATATTTCGTTGAGGAATATTAAGACTACCGGGGATGCTCTTTACGCTTGCTGGGGAATATCTGTATACTCCGCTGGGGAATATTAAGACCTTCTGGGAATACCGAGCCTTTTCGGGACTGACGGTAGACTAACTCTGCTTGGGGGAGAGTATTGTTGATTCCTTCGTGGTTGCAAGTCTCAGTGTGGAGAGCTTCCATTACTGTCTTACTCTGCGGGGAGTGAAGGTATCTTGGTCATACTCTTTAACTGAATCTACCTTGTATCTGGTGGACATAGCAGCTTGTACAGTTCAGACAATTCTTATTATCCCAATTTCTGCGGGAGAAGAAGGCCTATGAGGTGCTTGATAACTGCCGATTGACAAATCTTCTTCTGGTAGGCAAGTGACAAGATGACGGGACATAGTCGTACGCTTTGATCCCTAATTTTTTCCTGGACCGCCCTTTCGGGTTCTCAGTCCATCGGGATACCCTTTTTTGCCCAAGCCGCCTTTTCAGGTTTTCGACTTGCCGGGTGTACAGATTTTTTCATTTTCATCCCTTATTTTTTGCCCGAACCCGTTTGGTTCGCCGGGGAGCCCTTATTTTTGCCTAGGCCAGTCAACCTAGCGGGTCTTTGATTATGCGTAGTATTTTTTTTTAACCATGTCCCCGCTCTCAGAGTGTAGGGAGTTGTCACTGTCAGTAGTGTTGTGTTGCCATACTACCAGAAGATGTTTGATCGTGCAAGATTCATCGCTGGAATTCATGTCCAATGCCCCAAGTGACTCAGGAGGAGATTTGCCCCTGACTATTTGGAATTTTGAGAGATTCCTTGAATCTTGACTTGACTGCCCCAGATGATGGACAATGATCATGTCTGCCCCTTGGTTGGAAGTGTTTCTTCCACTTGAGGTGACCCTTTTTATTGAAAAGGTTTTTTGTTCACTAGATATTCGTCGTGTGAATTTCTCTGCTGTTGAACAAATAGCCATATGCAAACAATGTTATTTTAAGAATGCAAAGCTTATGTCTGTCTTGAAGTTTTTTTTTTTTGAAAATGCACTTTTCAATAAAACAAGTGAATTTTTTTTTGTAAAATTTGATGTCAACTCAGGATTTTACAGCAATCCCTACAGGAGTCAGGATACCTTTTGTAACAGTATGCTTTCGAACTAACCCATGCTTCAGCTAGGACTTTTAAGGGTTATAACGTGGCCTGGTTCACGGTTTAAGAAACAAAGGATAAGGCTCAAATTTTATTTGTACCCACCCGTTCTTCGTGATGTTCTTCAATCCTAAACTCAGCTAATCGTGCATTTAGATCTTGTTTGAATCTTTGCTCTGATATTTCGGTGATGGTTCGGATATTGACAATTTATTTTGAACAGGCAATCATTTTTATAAGAGTTTGCAGGACCTCTTTCTTTTTGATTTTATTATCCCTGTCTTTTACCTGAACTGTTTCTTTTGTGATTACAGTCAGTGGGATGCCGCAGTTTTGTAAGTCTCCTTCACAGGTTTTGAATTATTGGGCTTTTGTTTCTGAGAGATAATGACTGCCTGTCCTTACAATTATTCGGGACCATCACCGTCTCTTGTTTTGGAAGGACTCCTTTGATGCCATTCATTGTGCACCTGGATTAACTGAGAAAACTACCCTGCCCCAGGTTATAATTAAGGGTTTTAATTTGTGAAAAGAAAAACTCCAACTTCTTTGGCTCAAAGGGGTTGACTAGGGATTATCTTCCTTATAACTCCACTGTTTAGGATTTGAAACAATGCCTGTACATCGTCAGCGGGGTCTGTTCAAAAGCATACTGTAAAGATCGTGGTATCGTTTTCGTCATCCTCCCTCAAAAGGTTTAGAATTTTTTAATCGAGAGTTTGAACATCACAAAAAGGAAATATGAAGCAATTTTACGCATAGTGAAAACAATTAATTCAAAACATACACGCGTAATGCATTAATGAAATAAAAGAGTTTGACATGATAATTGTTTGAATAAGCCAAGAAAAATACAGTTTCAGAATTCAAATGAACAAAAGTGCTTTCAATCCTAGCCATGTTTTGGCAAGGGAGCAGTGATTACATTGGGAGTCTCAGGAGAGTCGAATTCAATTTCCTTAGCCTCAATTAGGTCTTGAACCTTGTTTTTCAGAGCCCAACAATCATCCGTATTATGCCCCGGGCTATCAGAGTGATAAGCGCAGCGGGCGTTGGGGTTATACTTTGGTGATGTTGTATTTAAAATCTTCGGAGCTTCTTTTAGGGTCACCAAATTGGTATTCAGCAACTGTGGCAACATCTGAGACAAAGTCATACTGAGACGAGTGTATTGCCTTCGAGGTCTCTCGCCCCTTTGTTGGTTGTGATGCTGAGGAGCACCAGCAGGTTTTAAAATAACAATCGCGTTGATAGCTTGGCGGTGTTCAAGTCTGTTCTATCTTCTTGAACCATAGACAACACTGGACTCTTTCTTAAATGGTTTCTTCTCGGTGCTCGATGAGGCACCCTTCTGTATCTTCCCAGCCTTGATACCAGCTTCAATCCTCTCACCAGTCAAGATAAGGTCTGTAAACCCGACTGAAGAGTTTCCAATCAAATGGTTAAAGAATGGACCAGATAGGGTCCCCAAAAACATATCAACAAGTTCACGATCAGTTAAAGGTGGCTGCACCCTTCCGGCAAGGTCTCTCCATTTTTGAGCATACTCTTTAAATCCTTCACCCGTCCCTATTGACATACCCTGGAGTTGGGTACGCGTAGGAGCAAGGTCAGAGTTATATTGATACTGCCTATAGAATGCAGTGGCCAAATCCTCCCAGCTACGGATACTGGCTCCATCCAGCTGATAGAACCACTCAAGCCGAGTCCCTGAGAGGCTGTCTTGAAAGAAATGGATCCACAAATTCTTATCAGCGGTGTTGGGTTGGATCTTCCTCACATATGACCGGAGGTGCAGCTTTGGACAGGAAGCTCCGTCATACTTGGCAAAGGCAGGCGCCTTGAACTTATGGGGAATCACCACCCTAGAGGATAGACCTAGATCTCTGAAGTCCAGACCGGGCAGGTTCTGTATTTCCATAGTGCTCAAGTGGTCTTCCAGCTGTTTGTACTTATCCTCAGCAGGAGGATACTGTTCTTCATCATAATCTGTCTCGTTGTCGGAGACTATAGGGCTAGGAACCCTCCTCTCTTGTGGACTGTCTTTCCCTCCAGATGAGGTGGTCAGATCAACTTCATTTTCAGCCCGTTTCCAAACCTGCGTCCGGTGTTGAACAAGACAATCCTCTTCTTCTTCTTCTTCCTCTCTTTCAGAATCAGGGTCTTCAGGTCCTGCTGACCCTTAGCTAGGCTCATGACCAACTCTTGAAACTGGGCATTCTGGGCCTGGAGGGCCTTGATAGCTTACTCAGTGGAAGGTTAGGTAGACATGATGATTACTGAAATAAACAGCGAAGAAGATAAGAGACCTGTAAAAGGGTACCTGTTTATGCAGTGCATGAGATGAAATGCGTATGATTTATGTTTTCAAAGACAATCGGGATTCAAATTTGTAGACAAGAAAGGAAACACACTTTATTAGATTTAACTTCAGAATTTAAATTGTTCAACAAATTTCCCTTAGGCGTTACAAGAATGGAAATACGGGAAAGTAAATAAAACCGTAAAAGAAATCATCAAAAAAAATATCAATGTTCCCATGGCCTCGTCTTCTCAGTGTGGATATAATCATTCAGGATCCACTCGTTCTCCAATTGCTTAGTCAGCTTCTGGATCTTCTCTTCTTGTTCGTTGAACCTATCCCGATAAGAATCCCGTTCTTCCTGCAGTTGCGCCCAAGACCTCTTCAGTGTGCCAACATCAGTGGGTATACGAGGATGGATAATAGTTGGAGGAACCCCGTCTCTATCAGTAACTTCAAGAGTAATAGGCCTGACAGCTTCGTATGGCATACCTAACTTCTGGGTACGGATGCGGACCCATCTGAAATATGACTCCATTGGCATAGAAGTATTTGGTCCCAACTCATGTGGGTCAGATTTGTGAACTCTATCCCAAGCCCTGATGAATCTACGACGCAACTCGTTGCTATCTCCCTACAAATCAAAGATGATATGAGGTATCAACATCTCATGAGGCCCTTCTCTTCTGGCTCTCCCAAACTGACGGAGAGCTAAACATGGGTTATAAGAGATTCCTCCATGGGTTCCGATCAATGGAACATTAGGATATTCTCCACAACGATCAATAACAGTCACCTCATCCAAGCCTTTGAGCGTCCAAATAATGTCATTATTAGTAAGAGACATTATCCTATGAGCCCAGCCCATTCCTTCTTTGTTCTTCAGTACGGGCTTAGGGAGGTGCGAAATAAACCACCTCAACAATAAAGGAGCACAGCACATTAAAGTTCCCCGCTTTCGGGCAGTACGAGCATAGAGCTGATGAAGGATATCACCTAAGAGAGTGGGTACAGGGTTCTGAGAGATGAAGATCCTTATGGCATTAACATCAACAAAGGTGTCCGGATTTGGAAACAATACCAGACCATAGATTAAGAGAGCCAGAATGTCCTCGTACGCTTTGAAGTCTAAGTCATCCCAAAAGTAGTTAGCTTTGCCAACCAGAAACTTAGCCAAAAAAGCCTTAACTCCACTTCTAGTCTCCCAATTAGCCATTACTTCTTCTTTGGTCAAGTGAAGGGCTGCATCAATCTCTTCAGGCCTAAGAGTCCTTTCCCATCCAGTGAATGGAGTCTGCTCCAAAACAGAGATACCAAGCAACTCAAAGAACTCTTCCAGGGTAAGAACCAGCTGGAAGTCTTGAAAGGTGAAGCAATGGTATAGGGGATCATAGAACTGGACCAGGACGCTCATCATTTGTTGGTCCAACTTTGAGGTGACTAAACCGAGAAGAGAACCATGCCTCATGATGAAGGAAGTAGTGTCTGGGATCCTGACAACCAACTCTTTAAGCAAAGTAGGTACTTGAACAAAGTTGAGCCGAATAGTATTCCTACGCATGGGCATCATGAGGTCCTACAAAACAGAGCAAAGATGAAACCCTCTTATCTTTAAAATGGGTTAGTCCTTATGCAAGATGTATGCAATGTTATGATGTTATGATGTCATGGTAAAGGCACGCCACAAGTATTCACAAAAGGCAAACATGGTAAGGGCACACAAGTCACACAAAAGAGCCCTTAGATTTCAGGCTGGCATGAAGCTTTAGGTATTACCCTCTTTCAGTTTCAGTTGGTTAAAACCTGTCCTAAAAATAGTAACCGGGTTCTAGAGGATCTCAATATCACTGACTACCCTCAATCGGTCTTAATTCCAGTTTGGCAACCTTTTCTTGCGGCCGGAATCATCGCGAGAGTTTAGTCTCAATGAGTGTAGCATACTGCTACTGTTCTACGGCCAAGTTGGTCAATTTAAGGTTCTAAGGTCAGTTGGTGCTTAATGACTCCTCAGAAGACCCATATTCTCCTCGTTCCAACACAAAGGATATCGGTATAGACCAAGGTGTCACACCAACGTAGCTACTGCTTCGTCTGTGTCGGTCTACGCCGGACAGATCCCTCACAGTTTATTGCTACTTACCTAAAAAAGGGTACCCCCAGATCCGGGTTAGGATCTATAAAACTCCGATACAAGCCCACAAAGTTTAAAGCATACAAAGCAATACAATTGAAAACACAAGTGATCTAATCCCAAGGTATACCTCACTTATAAGAAGTCCCCAGCAGAGTCGCCAGTTCTGTGATCGGTGGAAATAGAACTGACTGTTTTGGAATGCTGGTTCGCGTTTGCGTTTGTTTTCGCAAAATGTCGCGGTAAGCAAGAGTCGCCACCGTCTTTTATTTTATCCAACAAGGAAAGGACAAAAGCACAGAAAAAGTCCTTTTCGAGATGTTTCTCGGGTTCGGGAGGTAGATTATAGAAAGGGAAGGTGTTAGCACCCTTTCTATCCGTGGTTATCCACGGGCTCTTAGGTACTTGCTCATTGTGTTTTCAAAAGTTTGCTTTTCTTTGTGATTGTGGGTTTTGAAAAGAGTTTTGTTTGAAAACTTCGATTTAACTCTTGTTTCTGTCCTCAAGAGTGTATGAAGTGTTTGTTGAAAACTTTGTTTGAAAAGTGTAAGTGCGAAAAATTTGTTTTGTTTTGAAAGAGCAAGTACCTAAGAACCTCTACCTACTCAAAAGGAATTAAACTGTGTAAATGTCCTTTAGACAGTTCTATCCCACTATTGAGGAGTAGGTAGCACCGTCGTTGGAGTTTTCGGGTCAATTCGATTAAGGGACATGTGGTCACTAAAGCAATGTTAGGACGCCTTAGCGGTAACCCTAATGTCTTAGATCATTTTATCCGAGGCAACCGTTTCGAGGCAACTTATGATCTTTGGACAAGAGGGCGACCTGTAAAACTTCCTATACTCAATGACCACGTTCGAGGCAACCAAGTGAGGCGTACCCTAGGAGTGGCATGTGCGAATGTGTCAATTTTCAGTTATGTTATCTTTGTACATGTTATGGTGAGCTACGGTTGATTTTAAGTTAAGATAGATCTTGTCATGCATAGCCTATTATTCATACATCTAGTAGTTAATGGTTGCGGAAAATAAAACTAAGCTATTACAAGGCGTCGGGTATTTACATCGCCAAAAACAAACCCTTGAAAAAGTAAAATGCGGAAAATTAAATGTCCTAATTAACTATTACAAACTGTGAGCAGTTACATAATAAAATAATAAAATTAAATGCAAAAATAAAGAACCCTAATTAGGGTTTTCCGCCTTGACTAGTCATGAAGAAGTTAGACGGAAACGGTGCGCAAAAATTATGTACAAGCGCGAATCGAGTTTTAGGTCAAAAATTAAGCTATACGAGAAAAATCGAGAAATATCGAAAAGTCGACCGAAACAGCATGAGTTTTAAATTAGAATGATCCTAATGAATTTATCTAATTTTTCGCGAAAGAACAGACTGAATCGGATAATCGGTTTGAGAGTTATGAATTTAATCGTGAATTAACCTAATTAAAACTAAATTATTTAATTACTAAATACCCTAATTAAATTAAATTATACTAAGTGAATTTGATTAATTTTAATGGTGTAATTAGATGGGAATGAAAAAGTGATTAAAAAAAATTAACCTAAGTTCATTGTAGATTAAACCTAATTAATTAATATAATTAACCTAATTATTACTAATTTATTATTAATTAAAAATAATTAAGAAAAAAGAAAGGAAAACTGAAGGAAATATGAAAAAAATAGATTTTGCACCTGTCTGGGTTCGAACCCAGATCCTTGGGGTCCCCACGTTGCGCCCTAACCACCGGGGAAACGTGTTTGTGATGTTGCTTTTCCCAACCTCAGAGAACAACAACGAATCGTGGCCTTCCCTTGTCAAAAACGCGCGCAATTAAAACACACGAACCAGATGACAACACATCATCATCTTCAACCTTGGTCCTGCACAAATAGAATCAGATAGCGGGGGTTTTTAACCTCCTCTATCTCCTGCACGAAAAATAGCGAATAGACACAGAGCAAAAAGAAATATTTCGCGAGGTATGTGTTGGAATCGTCTTGGTCTCACGAATTCAACCATGTATCCCATTGGTTCCAATTCTTCATGGTTTGGAAAGCCCTATTTGAAAGCTTGAAAACCCTAGAAACTCAATCATGGCATCTCTTGGTTTAGGGCACTATGGTTCAATTAATTCATTCCATTAGCTTTGTATAACCTCTAGCAACGCAAATCAATCACAAAAACATGTCAAATGCATATGAATTAAGAGATACGATTTTGAATTAGAAGTGCAAACCGTGAGATGGTGTTTCGTGATTCCTTGAGCTTTGGTGCTTGAATTTGATTGCAAATCACTCCTTGTACCTCCTACAATGTGTTTGGATGGACAAGGCACCTTGAATTGGCCTCTACGTATGATTTCAGTTTCAAGCTTTTTCAAGCTTTTTTCCAAGTTTGGTCTGGCTGTTTTAATAGAGCTTTGTGCGTGAATTAGGTTTGTGAGGCTTGTGTGCATATAATAGAATGATTTTAGGTTAAGAGTTGGGCCAATATCCTTGTGCATTGAAGATGGGAGATTTGTTTGACCACCATTGTTAACCTTTCTAAAAATAAGCCAAATCTGAGATTTTGTGCTTGAATGAGCCTTGGCACGATTTGATTGAGTGAATAATGATAATTTCAAGCTGTACAAATCACAAAGATCCCTTTACATCAATTTTTGGATTTTATTTGATTTAATATTGATTAATAATGAATTAAATCAATAAAAATGAAATAAAATAGAAAAATAAATGTTTGGTCATGCAATTAAAGATGGGACACGTGTGTGGCATGACAAGACTAAATCAAGTGGAAAAAAGTGGGGCCTTTTGTCAAAAATTGGAGTTTTGAGGATAGTTGACTTTTGGCAATTTTGGAAAAATGCTCAACTTCAACAATGCATAACTTCTTCAATTTTGAACTTTTGGAGGTGTTCTTGGACTTTTTAGAAACCTTGAGATGTCCTTTAATCAACCATTTTTGTCTCATCTCATTTTGATCTTCCAATATCAAGTTATAAGCTTTGGAAAAAAAGGTATTTTTGTTGACTTTCAAAAATGACCTATAATGTCCAAATTTGTAACTTTTTGTGAGAGCATTTCTTGATCTTGGGGTGTGAAGATGGCTTGTAGGAAATTGCATCATCTTCAAAATGAGCTTTGGATTGGTCATTTATCATAAAGTATGAGAAAGTTATACTTGGTCAAAGTTGAGTTGACTTTTCCTGCAAAACCCTAATTTAGCAACTTTTGAATCTTGATGAATTTTGTGCAATCCTTGATGAATCATGACCAACCCTTGATCAAATGATTAATTATCCTTAAAAATGAGAATGTTGACAAAAAATCTGGAGGTTTGACTATTTGTAGGTCACCGTTGACTTTTGCCCTAACACAGTCGATTTTTGGGTCTCTTGAGCAATTGACTGACCAAAGTTTCTCTGCGAGGCTTGAAATTAGTCATGGATGAACTTAAGAACATATTAAGACATTGGGAAGCACTTGAGGCCATTTGGATGTAAGGACCTTGATGCAACACAAAACCCTAATTTTGAATTGACTGCCTTAGGAGGTGATTTGACTGTACAACCCTTGAGCCATTTTGAGCAATATGAAGATCATTCTTGACAAATCTTGAGGAATATGGGAGGGAAAATTTTGGGGTACAATAGTTGCCCCTGTTCAATTTTCTTAAACCTGAGGATATAGATTGGCTTTCGAGCCTTTCGTGATCCGAAGGTGGAAGATAATTAAACACTAGAGTACCCAGAAATTTGCACTCGCATGGTATAGTATCATTGTTGTGATGTCGGGACTGGGCTTACAGATGCCATTTGGAGATGTGATAGAAAGTTGTTGGAGATGGGATTAAAGATGCCACCCAAAAGTGATTGTTGAATTGTTTGAGCTGGTCGAGTAGATAGTTGTCCTGACTGGTTTCAGGTATTGATCTCTGACCTGAGAAAGAAAAATAGTTTTCCTGGCTTGTTACAGGTATTAATTTTCAATCTCTTCATGTAGATAATTTTTCCTGGCTAGTTTCAGGTATCGATCTGCAATCAGTCGTCCACAGATGTTTTCCCTGGCTTGCTACAGGTATTAATCTGGAACTTGAAAAGGTTGGCCGATGAGATAGTTGTCCTGGCTGGTTACAGGTGTTGATCTCTGACCTAAGAAAGAAAAATAGTTTTCCTGGCTTGTTACAGGTATTAAGCTTCAATCTCTTCATGTAGATAATTTCCTGGCTGGTTTCAGGTATTAACCTACAATCAGTCGTCCACAGAATTTTCCTGGCTTGTTACAGGTATTAATCTGGAACTTGAAAAGGTTGGCCGATGAGATAGTTGTCCTGGCTGGTTACAGGTGTTGATCTCTGACCTGAGAAAGAAAAATAGTTTTCCTGGCTTGTTACAGGTATTAATCTTCAATCTCTTCATGTAGATAATTTCCTGGCTGGTTTCAGGTATTAACCTACAATCAGTCATCCACAGAATTTTCCTGGTTTGTTACAGGTATTAATCTGGAACTTGAAAAGGTTGAACGATGAGATAGTTGTCCTGGCTGGTTACAGGTGTTGATCTCTGACCTCAGAAAGAAAAATAGTTTTCCTGGCTTGTTACAGGTATTGATCTTCAATCTCTTCTTGTAGATAATGTCCTGGCTGGTTTCAGGTATTAACCTACAATCAGTCGTCCATAGAAATTTCCTGGCTAGTTACAGGTATTCAACTGGGACTTGAAAAGGTTGGTCAAGGATATATCTGTCCTGGCTGGTTACAGGTGTTGATCTCTGACCTGAGAAAGAAAAATAGTTTTCCTGGCTTGTTACAGGTATTGATCTTCAATCTCTTCTTATAGATAATGTCCTGGCTGGTTTCAGGTATTAACCTACAATCAGTCGTCCACAGAACTTTCCTGGCTAGCTACAGGTATTCAACTAGGACTTGAAAAGGTTGGTCAAGGAGATATCTGTCCTGGCTGGTTTGAGGTATTAATCTCTGACCTGAGAAAGAAAGTCTTCCTGGCTTGTGACAGGTATTGATCTTCAATCTCTTCATGTAGATAATTTCCTGGCTGATTTCAGGTATTAACCTACAATCAGTCGTCCATAGAATTTTCCTGGCTTGTTACAGGTATTAAACTGGGACTTGAAAAGGTTGATGGTAGCCATCTTTTGATTGACCTTTTCCTGAAAAAGGTAAAATGTTAGCTGTATGCAATGTCATGATGTATGAAATGCATGATGTCATGATGTTCTCAAAAATAAATGAGATCATGTCGTATGCACTTTATCATGTATGTAAATAGGAGGTATGAAGTGTGAAATGTTTATGAATGTATTTTCATCTAGGAAAATAAATCCCGGAGCTGCTGGAGAATAGAGTTGAGTTCTTAGTTTCCGCTGGGGATGATGAACGGAGATGATTGTGAGAATAAACCTGCAGGAGAAAATAACTCCGTTGGGGAATAAACTGGTGAAGATATTACTCTGCAGGGAATTACTCTGTGGGCAGAGATGCTTTGCTGAGATTTTAACGATAACTCCGCTGGGGCTTCTGTTGATAAGCTCTGTTGGGGATTTTGATGATGAACTCTGCTGGGGATAGAAAGAACTTCGCTGGGGATGATCTTTCAGTTGCAACTTGCTGAGGATAACCCAGTTAGACTCTTGTAGGGATAACCTCTAAATTTAGCTGAGGAGATGCATTTGTATTCTGCAGGGGATAAGCTTCCAGAATCTACTGGGTAAGATGATTCAATTCTCTATTGGGGAAACTTTTTTAGACTGCGCTGGTGAAATGGCTCCACTGGGGGTATCTTGTATTCCACCGGGGAACATTCTTATATTTCGTTGAGGAATATTAAGACTTCCGGGGATGCTCTTTACGCTTGCTGGGGAATATCTGTATACTCCGCTGGGGAATATTAAGACCTTCTGGGAATACCGAGCCTTTTCGGGACTAACGGTAGACTAACTCTGCTTGGGGGAGAGTATTGCTGAATCCTTCGTGGTTGCAAGTCTCAGTGGGGAGAGCTTCCATTACTGTCTTACTCTGCGGGGAGTGAAGGTATCTTGGTCATACTCTTCAACTGAATCTACCTTGTATCTGGTGGACATAGCAGCTTGTACAGTTCGGACAATTCTTATTGTCCCAGTTTCTACGGGAGAAGAAGGCCTATGAGGTGCTTGATAACTTCCGATTGACAAATCTTCTTCTGGTAGGCAAGTGACGAGATGACGGGACATAGTCGTACGCTTTGATCCCTAATTTTTGCCTGGACCGCCCTTTCGGGTTTTCAGTCCATCGGGATACCCTTTTTTGCCCAAGCCGCATTTTCAGGTTTTCGACTTGCCGGGTGTACAAATTTTTTTATTTTCATCCCTTATTTTTTGCCCGAACCCGTTTGGTTCGCCGGGGAGCCCTTATTTTTGCCTAGGCCAGTCAACCTAGTGGGTCTTTGATTATGCGTAGTATTTTTTTTTAACCATGTCCCTGCTCTCAGAGTGTAGGGAGTTGTCACTGTCAGTAGTGTTGTGTTGCCATACTACCAAAAGATGTTTGATTGTGCAAGATTCGTCGCTGAAATTCATGTCCAATGCCCCAAGTGACTCAGGCGGAGATTTGCCCCTGGCTATTTGGCATTTTGAGAGATTCCTTGAATCTTGACTTGACTGCCCCAGATGATGGACAATGATCATGTCTGCCCCTTGGTTGGAAGTGTTTCTTCCACTTGAGGTGACCCTTTTTATTGAAAAGGTTTTTTGTTCACTAGATATTCGTCGTGTGAATTTCTCTGCTGTTGAACAAATATCCATATGCAAACAATGTTATTTTAAGAATGCAAAGCTTATGTCTGTCTTGAAGTTTTTTTTTTTTTGAAAATGCAGTTTTCAATAAAACAAGTGAATTTTTTTTTGTAAAATTTGATGTCAACTCAGGATTTTACAGCAAGCCCTACAGGAGTCAGGATACCTTTTGTAACAGTATGCTTTCGAACTAACCCATGCTTTAGCTAGGACTTTTAAGGGTTATAACGTGGCCTGGTTCACGGTTTAAGAAACAAAGGATAAGGCTCAAATTTTATTTGTACCCACTCGTTCTTCGTGATGTTCTTCGATCCTAAACTCAGCTAATCGTGCATTTAGATCTTGTTTGAATCTTTGCTCTGATATTCCGGTGATGGTTCGGATATTGACAATTTATTTTGAATAGGAAATCATTTTTATAAGAGTTTGCAGGACCTATTTCTTTTTGATTTTATTATCCTTGTCTTTTGCCTGAACTGTTTCTTTTGTGATTACAGTCAGCAGGATGCCCCAGTTTTGTAAGTCTCCTTCACAGGTTTTGACTTATTGGGCTTTTGTTTCTGAGAGATAATGACTTCCTGTCCTTACGATTATTCGGGACCATCACCGTCTCTTGTTTTGGAAGGACTCCTTTGATGCCATTCATTGTGCACCTGGATTAACTGTGAAAACTACCCTGCCCCAGGTTATAATTAAGGGTTTTAATTTGTGAAAAGAAAAACTCCAACTTCTTTGGCTCAAAGGGGTTGACTAGGGATTATCTTCCTTATAACTCCACTGTTTAGGATTTGAAACAATGCCTGTACATCATCAGCGGGGTCTGTTCAAAAGCATACTGTAAAGATCGTGGTATCGTTTTCGTTATCCTCCCTCAAAAGGTTTAGAATTTTTTAATCGAGAGTTTGAACATCACAAAAAGGAAATATGAAGCAATTTTACGCATAGTGAAAACAATTACTTCAAAACAGACACGTGTAATGCATTAATGAAATAAAAGAGTTTGACATGATAATTGTTTGAATAAGCCAAGAAAAATACAATTTCAGAATTCAAATGAACAAAAGTGCTTTCAATCCTAGCCATGTTTTGGCAAGGGAGCAGTGATCACATTGGGAGTCTCAGGAGAGTCAAATTCAATTTCCTTAGCCTCAATCAGGTCTTGAACCTTGTTCTTCAGAGCCCAACAATCATCCGTATTATGCCCCGGGCTATTAGAGTGATAAGCGCAGCGGGCGTTGGGGTTATACTTTGGTGATGTTGTATTTAAAATCTTCGGAGCTTCTTTTAGGGTCACCAAATTGGTATTCAACAACTGTGGCAACATCTGAGACAAAGTCATACTGAGACGAGTGTATTGCCTTCGAGGTCTCTCGCCCCTTTGTTGGTTGTGATGCTGAGGAGCACCGGCAAGTTTTAAAATAACAATCGCGTTGATAGCTTGGCGGTGTTCAGGTCTGTTCTGTCTTCTTGAACCATAGACAACACTGGACTCTTTCTTGAATGGTTTCTTCTCGGTGCTCGATGAGGCACCCTTCTGTATCTTCCCAGCCTTGATACCAGCTTCAATCCTCTCACCAGTCAAGATAAGGTATGTAAACCCGACTGAAGAGTTTCCAATCAAATGGTTAAAGAATGGACCAGACAGGGTCCCCAAAAACATATCAACAAGTTCACGACCAGTTAAAGGTGGCTGCACCCTTCCGGCAAGGTCTCTCCATTTTTGAGCATACTCTTTAAATCCTTCACCCGTCCCTATTGACATACCCTGGAGTTGGGTACGCGTAGGAGCGAGGTCGGAGTTATATTGATACTTCCTATAGAATGCAGTGGCCAAATCCTCCCAGCTACGGATACTGGCTCCATCCAGCTGATAGAACCACTCAAGCTGAGTCCCTGAGAGACTGTCTTGAAAGAAATGGATCCATAAATTCTTATCAGCGGTGTAGGGTTGGATCTTCCTCACATATGACCGGAGGTGCAGCTTTGGACAAGAAGCTCCGTCATACTTGGCAAAGGAAGGCGCCTTGAACTTATGGGGAATCACCACCCCAGAGGATAGACCTAGATCTCCGAAGTCCAGACCGGGCACGTTCTGTATTTCCATAGCGCTCAAGTGGTCTTCCAGCTGTTTGTACTTATCCTCAGCAGGAGGATACTATTCTTCATCATAATCTGTCTCGTTGTCGGAGACTATATGGCTATAAACCCTCCTCTCTTGTGGACTATCTTTCCCTCCAGATGAGGTGGTCAGATCAACTTCATTTTTCAGCCCGTTTCCAAACCTGCGTCCGGTGTTGAACAGGACAATCCTCTTCTTCTTCTTCTTCCTCTCTTTCAGAATCAGGGTCTTCAGGTCCTGCTGACCCTTAGCTAGGCTCATGACCAACTCTTGAAACTGGGAATTCTGGGCCTGGAGGGCCTTGATAGCTTGCTCAGTGGAAGGTTAGATAGATATGATGATTGCTGAAATAAACAGCGAAGAAGATAAGAGACCTGTAAAAGGGTACCTGTTTATGCAGTGCATGAGATGAAATGCGTATGATTTATGTTTTCAAAGACAATCGAGATTCAAATTTGTAGACAAGAAAGGAAACACACTTTATTAGATTTAACTTCAGAATTTAAATTGTTTAACAAATTGCCCTTAGGCGTTACAAGAATGGAAATACGGGAAAGTAAATAAAACCGTAAAAGAAATCATCAAAAAAAATATCAATGTTCCCATGGCCTCGTCTTCTTAGTGCGGATATAATCATTCAGGATCCGCTCGTTCTCCAATTGCTTAGTCAGCTTCTGGATCTTCTGTTCTTTTTCGTTGAACCTATCCCGATAAGAATCCCGTTCTTCTTGCAGTTGCGCCCAAGACCTCTTCAGTGTGCCAACATCAGTGGGCATACGAGGATGGAGAATAGTTGGAGGAACCCCGTCTCTATCAGCAACTTCAAGAGTAATAGGCCTGACAACTTCGTATGGCATACCTAACTTCTGGGCACGGATGCAGACCCATCTAAAATATGACTCCATTGGCAGAGAAGTATTTGGTCCCAACTCATGTGGGTCAGATTTGTGAACTCTATCCCAAGCCCTGATGAATCTACGATGCAACTCGTCGCTATCTCCCTGAAAATCAAAGATGATATGAGGTATCAGCATCTCATGAGGCCCTTCTCTTCTGGCTCTCCCAAACTGACGGAGAGCTAAACATGGGTTATAAGATATTCCTCCATGGGTTCCGATCAATGGAACATTAGGATATTCTCCACAACGATCAATAACAGTCACCTCATCCAAGCCTTTGAGCGTCCAAATAATGTCATTATTAGTAAGAGACATTATCCTATGAGCCCAGCCCATTCCTTCTTTGTTCTTCAGTACAGGCTTAGGGAGGTGCGAAATAAACCACCTTGACAATAAAGGAGCACGGCACATTAAAGTTCCCCGCTTTCGGGCAGTACGAGCATAGAGCTGATGAAGGATATCACCCAAGAGAGTGGGTACAGGGTTCCGAGAGATGAAGATCCTTATGGCATTAACATCAACAAAGTTGTCCGGATTTGGAAACAATACCAGACCATAGATTAAGAGAGCCAGAATGTCCTCGTACGCTTTGAAGTCTAAGTCATCCCAAAAGTAGTTAGCTTTGCCAACCAGAAACTTAGCCAAAAAACCCTTAACTCCACTTCTAGTCTCCCAATTAGCCATTACTTCTTCTTTGGTCAAGTGAAGGGCTGCAGCAATCTCTTCAGGCCTAAGAGTCCTTTCCCATCCAGTGAATGGAGTCTGCTTCAAAACAGAGATACCAAGCAACTCAGAGAACTCTTCCAGGGTAGGAACCAACTGGAAGTCTTGAAAGGTGAAGCAATGGTATAGGGGATCATAGAACTGGACCAGGACGTTCATCATTTGTTGGTCCAACTTTGAGGTGACTAAACCGAGAAGAGAACCATGCCTCCTGATGAAGGAAGTAATGTCTGGGATCCTGACAACCAACTCTTTAAGCAAAGTAGGTGCTTGAACAAAGTTGAGCCGGATAGTATTCCTACGCATGGGCATCATGAGGTCTTACAAAACAGAGCAAAGATGAAACCCTCTTATCTTTAAAATGGGTTAGTCCTTATGCAAGATGTATGCAATGTTATGATGTTATGATGTCATGGTAAAGGCACACCACAAGTATTCACAAAAGGCAAACATGGTAAGGGCACACAAGTCACACAAAAGAGCCCTTAGATTTCAGGCTGGCATGAAGCTTTAGGTATTGCCCTCTTTCAGTTTCAGTTGGTTAAAACCTGTCCTAAAAATAGTAACCGGGTTCTAGAGGATCTCAATATCACTGACTACCCTCAATCGGTCTTAATTCCAGTTTGGAAACCTTTTCTTGCGGCCGGAATCATCACGAGAGTTTAGTCTCAATGAGTGTAGCATACTGCTACTGTTCTACGGCCAAGTTGGTCAATTTAAGGTTCTAAGGTCAGTTGGTGCTTAATGACTCCTCAGAAGACCCATATTCTCCTCGTTCCAACATAAGGGATATCGGTACAGACCAAGGTGTCACACCAACGTAGCTACTGCTTCGTCCGTGTCGGTCTACGCCGGACAGATCCCTCACAGTTTATTGCTACTTACCTGAAAAAGGGTACCCCCAGATCCGGGTTAGGATCTATAAAACTCCGATACAAGCCCACAAAGTTTAAAGCATACAAAGCAATACAATTGAAAACACAAGTGATCTAATCCTAAGGTATACCTCACTTATAAGAAGTCCCCAGCAGAGTCGCCAGTTCTGTGATCGGTGGAAATAGAACTGACTGTTTTGGAATGCTGGTTCGCGTTTGCGTTTGTTTTTGCAAAATGTCGCGGTAAGCAAGAGTCGCCACCGTCTTTTATTTTATCCAACAAGGAAAGGACAAAAGCACAGAAAAATTCCTTTTCGAGATGTTTCTCGGGTTCGGGAGGTAGATTATAGAAAGGGAAGGTGTTAGCACCCTTTCTATCCGTGGTTATCCACGGGCTCTTAGGTACTTGTTCATTGTGTTTTCAAAAGTTTGCTTTTCTTTGTGATTGTGGGTTTTGAAAAGAGTTTTGTTTGAAAACTTCGATTTAACTCTTGTTTCTGTCCTCAAGAGTGTATGAAGTGTTTGTTGAAAACTTTGTTTGAAAAGTGTAAGTGCGAAAAATTTGTTTTGTTTTGAAAGAGCAAGTACCTAAGAACCTCTACCTACTCAAAATGAATTAAACTGTGTAAATGTCCTTTAGACAGTTCTATCCCACTATTGAGGAGTAGGTAGCACCGTCGTTGGAGTTTTCGGGTCAATTCGATTAAGGGACATATGGTCACTAAAGCAATGTTAGGACGCCTTAGCGGTAACCCTAATGTCTTAGATCATTTTATCCGAGGCAACCGTTTCGAGGCAACTTATGATCTTTGGACAAGAGGGCGACCTCTAAAACTTCCTATACTCAATGACCACGTTCGAGGCAACCAAGTGAGGCGTACCCTAGGAGTGGCATGTGCAAATGTGTCAATTTTCAGTTATGTTATCTTTGTACATGTTCTGGTGAGCTACGGTTGATTTTAAGTTAAGATAGATCTTGTCATGCATAGCCTATTATTCATACATCTAGCAGTTAATGGTTGCGTAAAATAAAACTAAGCTATTACAAGGCGTCGGGTATTCACATCGCCAAAAACAAACCCTTGAAAAAGTAAAATGCGGAAAATTAAATGTCCTAATTAACTATTACAAACTGTGAGCAGTTACATAATAAAATAATAAAATTAAATGCAAAAATAAAGAACCCTAATTAGGGTTTGCCGCCTTGACTAGTCATGAAGAAGTTAGACGGAAACGGTGCGCAAAAATTATGTACAAGCGCGAATCGAGTTTTAGGTCAAAAATTAAGCTATACGAGAAAAATCGAGAAATATCGAAAAGTCGACCGAAACAGCATGAGTTTTAAATTAGAATGATCCTAATGAATTTATCTAATTTTTCGCGAAAGAACGGACTGAATCGGATAATCGGTTTGAGAGTTATGAATTTAATCGTGAATTAACCTAATTAAAACTAAATTATTTAATTACTAAATACCCTAATTAAATTAAATTATACTAAGTGAATTTGATTAATTTTAATGGTGTAATTAGATGGGAATGAAAAAGTGATTAAAAAATAAATAAACCTAAGTTCATTGTAGATTAAACCTAATTAATTAATATAATTAACCTAATTATTACTAATTTATTATTAATTAAAAATAATTAAGAAAAAAGAAAGGAAAATTGAAGGAAATATGAAAAAAATAGATTTTGCACCCGTCTGGGTTCGAACCCAGGTCCTTGGGGTCCCCACGTTGCGGCCTAACCACTGGGGCAACGTGTTTGTGATGTTGCTTTTTCCAACCTCAGAGAACAACAACGAATCGTGGCCTTCCCTTGTCAAAAACGCGCACAATTCAAACACACGAACCAGATGACAACACGTCATCATCTTCAACCTTGGTCCTGCACAAATAGAATCAGATAGCGGAGGTTTTTAACCTCCTCTATCTCCTGCACGAAATATAGCGAATAGACACAGAGCAAAAAGAAATATTTCGCGAGGTATGTGTTGGAATCGTCTTGGTCTCACGAATTCAACCATGTATCCCATTGGTTCCAATTCTTCATGGTTTGGAAAGCCCTATTTGAAAGCTTGAAAACCCTAGAAACTCAATCATGGCATCTCTCGGTTTAGGGCACTATGGTTCAATTAATTCATTCCATTAGCTTTGTATAACCTCTAGCAACGCAAATCAATCACAAAAACATGTCAAATGCATATGAATTAAGAGATACGATTTTGAATTAGAAGTGCAAACCGTGAGATGGTGTTTCGTGATTCCTTGAGCTTTGGTGCTTGAATTTGATTGCAAATCACTCCTTGTACCTCCTACAATGTGTTTGGATGGACAAGGCACCTTGAATTGGCCTCTACGTATGATTTCAGTTTCAAGGTTTTTCAAGCTTTTTTCCAAGTTTGGTCTGGCTGTTTTAATAGAGCTTTGTGCGTGAATTAGGTTTGTGAGGCTTGTGTGCATATAATAGAATGATTTTAGGTTAAGAGTTGGGCCAATATCCTTGTGCATTGAAGATGGGAGATTTGTTTGACCACCATTGTTAACCTTTCCAAAAATAAGCCAAATCTGAGATTTTGTGCTTGAATGAGCCTTGGCACGATTTGATTGAGTGAATAATGATAATTGCAAGCTGTACAAATCACAAAGATCCCTTTACATCAATTTTTGGATTTTATTTGATTTAATATTGATTAATAATGAATTAAATCAATAAAAATGAAATAAAATAGAAAAATAAATTTTTGGTCATGAAATTAAAGATGGGACACGTGTGTGGTATGACAAGACTAAATCAAGTGGAAAAAAGTGGGGCCTTTTGTCAAAAATTGGAGTTTTGAGGATAGTTGACTTTTGGCAATTTTGGAAAAATGCCCAACTTCAACAATTCATAACTTCTTCAATTTTGAACTTTTGGAGGTGTTCTTTGACTTTTTAGAAACCTTGAGATGTTATTTAATCAACCCTTTTTGTATCATCTCATTTTGATCTTCCACTCTCAAGTTATAAGCTTTGGCAAAAAAGGTGTTTTTGTTGACTTTAAAAAATGACCTATAATGTCCAAATTTGTAACGTTTTGTGAGAGCATTTATTGATCTTGGGGTGTGAAGATGGATTGTAGGAAATTGCATCCTATTCAAAATGAGCTTTGGATGGGTCATTTCTAATAAAGTATGAGAAAGTTATGCTTAGTCAAAGTTGAGTTGACTTTTCCTACAAAACCCTAATTTAGCAACTTTTGAATCTTGATGAATTTTGTGCAATCCTTGATGAATCATGATCAACCCTTGATCAAATGATTAATTATCCTTAAAAATGAGAATAGTGACAAAAAATCTGGAGGTTTGACTATTTGTAGGTCACAATTGACTTTTGCCTTAGCACAGTCAATTTTTGGGTCTCTTGAGCAATTGACTGACCAAAGTTTCTCTGCAAGGCTTGAAATTTGTCATGGATGAACTTAAGAACATATTAAGACATTGGGAAGCACTTTAGGCCATTTGGATGTAAGGACCTTGATGCAACACAAAATCCTAATTTTGAACTGACTGCCTTAGGAGGTGATTTGACTGTACAACCCTTGAGCCATTTTGAGCAATATGAAGATCATTCTTGACAAATCTTGAGGAATATGGGAGGGAAAATTTTGGGGTACAATAGCGGGCTTCTCGAAGATATACTTGATTGGATCCATCTTTGATATCAACAGAGTAGTGTGAGTCAACATATACTGTCTCAGCCGGCGAGCAGCCCATACCAAAGCGCAACAAGTTTTCTCAAGCAACGAGTATCGGGTCTCGCAGTCGGTAAACTTTTTGCTAAGGTAATAAATAGCATGCTCTTTTCGGCCAGACTCGTCATGTTGACCCAACACACACCCCATTGAGTTGTCGAGTACTGTCAAGTATAAGATCATAGGTCTCCCTTCAACTGGTGGCATTAGAATAGGTGGCTCTTGGAGATATTCCTTGATCCTTTCGAAAGCGGCCTGGCATTCATCGTTCCAATGTACCACTTGATCTTTCTTCAGTAGCTTGAAGATTGGCTCACAAGTAGCAGTCAGGTGCGAGATGAATCGGGCAATGTAGTTTAGTCGTCCCAGGAAGCCTCTGACTTCTTTCTCTGTTCTGGTAGCTGGCATCTCCTGTATAGCCTTCACTTTTGCAGGATCCACTTGAATACCTTTGTCGCTCACAACGAAACTCAATAGCTTACTAGATCTCACCCCGAAGGTGCACTTGTTCGGGTTCAACCTCAGCTTTTACAATTTCAACCTGTCAAACAGCTTCTGTAGATGGTCAAGGTGTTCCTCCTCAGGCTGGGACCTTGCAATCATATCATCGACGTATACTTCAATCTCATGATGGATCATGTCATGGAATAGAGCAACCATGGCACGCTGATATGTTTCCCCAGCATTCTTCAATCCAAAAGGCATGACCTTGTAGCAAAAGGTGCCCCACTGAGTAACAAAGGTCGTCTTCTCCATGTCTTTGGGAGCCATTTTAATCTGATTATAATTGGAGAAGCCATCCATGAAGGAGAATACCTTATGCTGAGCAGTATTGTTAAACAGACTGTCGATATGAGGCAGAGGGAAGTCATCCTTAGGGCTCACCCTGTTCAAATCCCTGTAGTTAACACACATTCGGACCTTACCATCTTTATTCGGCACTGGAACCACATTGGCCACCCACTGAGGGTAAGAAGTAACTGCTAGAAAACCGGCGTCAAACTGTTTCATAAATCCAGCCTTAATTTTCTCAGACATCTCTGGGCGCATACGGCGAACCTTCTGTTTTACTGGAGGACAGTCTTCTTTGGTAGGCAGGCGATGAACCACAATATCGGTATCCAAACCAGACATATCTTCGTAAGACCAATCAAAGATCTCAACATAGTCATGCAGCATTTGAATCAACCGTTGTTTCACACTAAGCTCCAGATTTGCACCAATCTTGACTTCTTTCTTGTCTGTCTCAGTACCCAGATTCACTATTTCCACCGGCTCTTCGTGCGGCTGAATAACCCTCTCTTCTTGGAGTAACAGTCTTGCAAGTTCACCAGGCACTTCGCAATCATCTTCACCTTCGTCTTCGGCTAAGTTGATCGGATTTTCGAAGTCATAACCGGCAGTAGCAGAGTCGTTACCAGTGAGATCCAGAGTGGATGTGGACCTGTATATGTGAGTGTGTGTAAAATAGCTATTTTGCAATATATAATAAAGAAAAACAAAGAGCGCAAGATTTGAAATGCAAGAACGTCCAATGCTTTTATTAATGATATATGAAAATGACACACAAAAGCCCTCACAAATGAAGCCACAGTGCCCCGGGTAAGACATCGGGCCATAAAGTTTAAAACATTGTCTGTTACATATTCAAAACAAAAAGTTTCATTACTGGATGATAACAGAAACGGGCATAGAATCCTTCGTCGTCCAGTTGCTTAGTCCACCATTGGCAGTCGGGTAGATCCAACTGTTGATATCAAACTCTTCATCATCGTCATCCCTGATAACATTCACCCCTGCATCTTGTTTAGGCTTCTTTGGTGCTCCGAACTCAATCTCTTTCGCGTCAATCAAGTCTTGTACCTTGTTCTTCAGAACCCAACAATCATCTGTATTATACCCTGGGCTATCAGAGTGAAAAGCACAGTGGGCATTAGGGTTGTACTTTGGTGAAGTTGTATTTGGATTCTTCGGGGCTTCCTTTAGAATCACCAGATTAGTCTTCAGCAACTGTGGCAGAATCTGAGATAAGGTCATGCTGAGACGGGTGAATTGCCTTCTAGGTCTCTCATCCTTTGGTTGATTGTTGTGCTAAGGAGCACCAGCAGGTTTTGAAATAACAACCGCGTTCACAGCTTGGCGGTGTTCGGGTCTATTCTGTCTTCTTGCACTGTAGACAACCCTGGACTCTTTCTTAAACGGCTTCTTCTTAGTGCTTGATGAGGCACCCTTCTGTATCTTACCAGCCTTAATACCAGCTTCTATCCTTTCACCGGTCAAAATAAGCTCTGTAAACCCAGACGAAGAGCTTCCAATTAGATGGTTGAAAAATGGACCAGACAGGGTCCCCAAAAACATGTCAACAAGTTCCCGATCAGCTAAGGGTGGTTGTACTCTTCCGGCGAGGTCTCTCCACTTTTGAGCATAATCTTTGAATTCTTCACCCGTTCCCATTGACATACCCTGGAGTTGGGTACGCGTAGGAGCAAGGTCGGAGTTGTACTGATACTGCCTATAGAATGCATTAGCCAAATCTTCCCAACTGCGGATACTGGCTCCGTCCAACTGATAGAACCACTCAAGCTGAGTCCCTGAGAGACTGTCTTGGAAGAAGTGGATCCATAGGTTCTTATCAGCTGTGTACGGCTGAATCTTCCTCACATATGACCGGAGGTGCATCTTCGGACAAGAAACTCCGTCATACTTAGCAAAGGTTGGTGCCTTGAATTTGTGGGGAATCACTACCCCAGATGATAGACCTAGATCACTGAAGTCCAGACCAGGCACCTTTTGAACCTCCATAGCACTCAACCGGTCTTCCAGTTTCTTGTATCTATCCTCGGCAGGAGGATACTATTCTTCATCGTAGTCTGTCTCGTTGTCGGAGACCACAAGGCTAGGAGCCCTCCTTTCTTGTGGACTATCTTTCCCTCCAAATGAGGTGGTCAGATCAACTTCATTTTGTAGCCTGTTTCCAAACCTGTGCCCTGTGTTGAACAGGATGGTCCTCTTCTTCTTCTTCTTCTCTTTCAGAATCAGGGTCTTCAGGTCTTGCTGACCCTTATCTAGACTCATGAACAGCTCTTGAAATTGGGCATTCTAGGCCTGGAGGGCCTTGATAGCTTGCTCAGTTGAAGATTAAGCAGACATGATGAGTGAGTGAGTGAGTGAGTGCTGAAATAAACAACGAAGAAGATAAGAGACCTGTAAAGGGTACCTGTTTATGAAGTGCATGGGATGAAATGCGTATGATTTATGATTTCAAAGACAATTGAGATTCAAATTTGTAAACAAGAAAGGAAACACACTTTATTAGATAAACTTTAGAATTCAAATTGTTCAACTGATGCCATTAAGGCGTTACATGAAAAGAAATACTGAAAAGTAAAAATAAAACTGGAAAGGAAATCATCAAAGGCCTATCAATGCTCCCATGGTCTCTTCTTCTCAGTGCGAACATAGTCGTTAAGAATCCGCTCGTTCTCCAGTTGCCTAGTCAGCTTCTGGATCTTTTGTTCTTGCTCGTTGAACTTCTCTCGGTAAGAATCCCGTTCATCCCTCAGCTGCATCCAAGACCTTTTCAGTGCCCCAATGTCAGTGGGCATATAAGGATGGAGGATGGTTGGAAGAACCCCTTCTTCATTAGCAACTTCAAGAGTGACAGGCCGGACAGCTTCATATGGCATACCCAGCTTTTGGGCACGGATACGGACCCATCTGAGATATGGCTCCATTGGCAGAGAAATCTTTGGGCCCAACTCATGTGGATCAGATTGGTGAACTCTATCCCAAGCCCTTATGAATCTGCGACGCTGCTCGTCACTATCCCCTTGGAAATCAAAGATGATATGAGGCATTAACATCTTATGAGGTCCTTCTCTTCTGGCTCTTACAAATTGGCGGAGAGCTAAGCATGGGTTGTAGGAAATTCCTCCATGGGTTCCTATCAATGGAACATTAGGATACCCTCCACAGCGATCAATGATAGTCACCTCATCCATACCCTTGAGAGTCCAGATAATGTCATTCTGAGAGAGAGACATCACCCTATAAGCCCATCCCATTCCTTCTTTGTTCTTCAGCACTAACTTAGGGAGGTGCGAAATAAACCACCTCGATAATAAAGGAGCACAACACATCAAGGTTCCCCGCTTTCGAGCAGTACGAGCATAGAGCTGATGAAGGATGTCACCCAAGAGAGTGGGTACATGGTTATGAGAGATGAAGATCTTTATGGCATTCACATCAACAAAAGTGTCAGGATTCGGAAACAGTACCAAGCCATATATCAGGAGAGCCAGAATATCCTCGAACGCCTTAAAGTCTAGGCTATCCCAGAAATAGTTAGCCTTACCAACCAAAAACTTAGTCAGAAAGCCCTTTGCTCCACTTCTAGTCTCCCAATTAGCCATTACCTCCTCTTTGGTCAAATGAAGGGTTGCAGCAATTTCTTCGGGCCTAAGGGTCTTCTCCCAACCAGTAAATGGGGTCTGCTCCAAAACAGAGATACCGAGCAGCTCAGAAAACTCCTCTAGGGTGGGAACCAGCTGATAATCCTAGAAAGTAAAACAATGGTATAACGGATCATAGAATTGGACCATGACACTCATCATCTGCTCGTCCAATTTGGAGGTGACCAAACTGAGAAGAGAACCATGCCTCCTGATGAAGGAAGTAGTGTCAGGCATCTTGGCAACCAACTCTTTAAGCAAGGTAGGAACTTGGACAAAGTTGATCCGGATGGTATTCTTACGCATGGGCATCATGGTGACCGACAAAACAGAGCAAAGATGAATCCCTCCTGTCTTTGAAATAGGTTAGTCCAATGCAAGATGTATGCAATGTTATGATGTCATGATGTCATGATAATAAGCACACCACAAGTATCCACAAATAGCAAACATGGTAAAGGCACACAAGTCACACAGAGAGCCCTTAGATTTCAGGCTGGCAAGGAGCTTAGATACTACCCTCTTTCAGTTCAGTTAGTTTAAACCTATCCTAAAAAATAGTAACCGGGTTCTAGAGGATCTCAATATCACTGACTACCCTCAATCGGTCATAATTCCAGTTTAGCAACCTTTTCTTGCAGCCGGAATCATCGCGAGAGTTTAGTCTCAATGAGTGTAGCATACTGCTACTGTTCTATGGCCAAGTTGGTCAATTTAAAGGTTCTAAGGTCAGTTGGTGCTTAATGACCCCTTAGAAGACCCATATTCTCCTCGTTCCAACACAAGGGATATCGGTACAGACTAAAGTGCCACACCAACGTAGCTACTGCTTCAACCGTGTCGGTCTACGCCGGATAGTTCCCTCACAGTTTATTGCTACTTACCTAAAGGGTATCCCCCAAATCCGGGTTAGGATCTATAGAAACTCCGATACAAGCCCACAAAGATAAATCATACAAAGCAAACAATTGAAAACAACAGTGATCTAATCCTAAGATACACCTCACTTATAGATATCCCCAGCAGAGTCGCCAGTTACGTGATCGGTGGAATGAGAACTGACTGTTTTTGGAATGCTGTTTCGCGTGTTGCGTTTGTTTTTGCAAAATGTCTCGGTAAGCAAGAGTCGCCACCAACTTTTATTTTATCCAACAAGGAAAGAAAAAAAGCATAGAAAAATTCCTTTTTCGAGATGTTTCTCAGGTTCGGGAGGTAGATTATAGAAAGGGAAGGTGTTAGCACCCTTTCTATCCATGGTTATCCATGGGCTCTTAGGTACTTGCTCATCGTGTTTTCAAATTTTGCTTTTCTTTTGTGTTTGTGGGTTTGAAAAGAGTTTTTGTTTGAAAGGTGTGTAAGTGCGAAAAGTTTTGTTTTGTTTTAAAAGGAGCAAGTACTTAAGAACCATCTACCTACTCGAAAAAAGGAATTAATCTGTACAAATGTCCTTTAGACAATGCTAGCCCACTATTGAGGAATAGGTAGCACCGTCGTTGGAGTTTTCGGGTCAATTCGATTAAGGGACGTGTGGTCACTAAAGCAATGTTAGGACGCCTTAGCGGTAACCCTAATGTCTTAGATCATTTTATCCGAGGCAACCATTGCGAGGCAACTTATGATCTTTGGAGAAGAGGACGACCTCTAAAACTTCCTATACTCATGACCATGTTCGAAGGCAACCAAGTGAGGTGTACCCTAAGAGTGGCATGTGCAAGTGTGTTAGTTCGGTTAATTTTATCTGTACATGTCATGGGTGAGCTATGTTGATTTTAAGTTCATACATTTGATCTTGTCATGCATTCCCTATTATCAAACATCTAACAGTGTATAGTTGCGGAATTTAAATTGCGGAAATTAAATCTAAACTATTACAAGGCGTCGGGTATTTACATCGCCAAAAACAACCCTTTAATTTAAACTGCGGAAAGTAAAATAAAACGATAAATAATTAAAGTCCTAATTAAAAGCTATTACATACCGGAAGCAATTACAATATTGGAATCAAATGGATCGCATGCGAGAAAATTAAATCGGCGTATTTTTTAGGGTTTTGACCCTTTTTTGAAAGAAAGCATTTTTTTGTTTATTTTTGAATTAAAAAGAAATTAAATCTAAGCTAATTATTAATTAATTAATTAATGAAAATATTTTTGGTTTTTTTTTTATATTTAAGGAAATAAAATAAAATTGATTAAAATTATTAAAACCTAATATTCTACATTAATTTTAATTATTGCAAAATTGTTAATGTTAAATCTATTTAAAACTAAATTAATTAGGTTAATATTTATTTACAAAAATAAAATAATGAAATTAATAAAAAATAATATTTTTTATGTTTTCTGATTTTATGAGAAAAAATATTAATTGGTTAATTAACAATAAAAATAATAAAACAATTTAAATAATAAAAAAAATATAAAAAAGGAAAACAAATAACCCAATGAGGGGTGTGGGCCTGATTTAGATGTGAGAACAACATTTTTTGAGGCCCAATATAGGCCAGCCTGGTTGACTTTCCTATTTGTCCACGCGTATGTTGACTTGGGAGTATGGTGAGCCTTCAATCCTGGCCCTTGGATTTGGCCTGAAAGCCGTCTGGCACCTGATGGGATGAGGAGTATGATAATCCACGCCCTAAGCTTTGCACTGGATATCCTGGAACAAAATAATAATAAGCGTTTGGGGGGACCTGAGATTCGAACCCAGGTCCCATGAGACAATCCACTAGCGCCTTAGCCACTACACCACTGCCACTTTATTGTTATTGGAATAAGAAACAATTATTATATATAAAAACAAAACATTATGCCTAAAAAAATAAAAAATAGCGCGAATATTTAAACTCAGCCAATCAGGGGAAGACACCTAGTCGTCTTCTCCACAGGTTTCTGGTTATCTTACCTGCGGATTTTTATCCGCAGCAAGATCCGTGGGTTCGCTCTAAAATGCGCTATAGGCCATATAAATGCAAACGGGGACCATCATCATGCTCGTCCCTCCTCCCTGAATACAACCATGTCCATGATTTGTTCCAATTTTACCTGCAAAGCAAATGCCCAAAAACGAACCTCCAAAACCCTAGATTCGGGTATGATGCCATAGCTCACGAAAACAAAATCAAATGATGCAGAAAGACTGGAAATTGAACGTTAAGCATGATTGTACAAAAAAATTGGCAAAAAGATGCAAGAACATGGATTCACGATTTCATGTACAGGGCTATGTTCAGGACGACTTACAGGGCAATTTAGGTGGTTTCAGGACTTGCTTTTGATTGCAATCGCTTTAGTGGACCTCAGGCAAGGAGATAGTGTTGAGTTTTTGGATTGAATTCGCCTCCAACCAAGATTTTGATCCCACGCTTTTTAAGCTTTTTTCCAAGTTTGGTCTGGCCGTTTGTGCAACTTTCAGGTCATTTTTTTGATGCCTTTGCCTTGTACATGTATAAGGGAATGAGTTAGGTTAAAAATTTGGGCTTGAAACCTTGTGAATTGATGACTTTGGATATGATATGATTCTTCCATTAAAGGCCTTCAAATTCTTTCCAAATCCAAGATTTTGTGCATGATATGGATTGGCACGAATTTGATTGTGTTCATGATGTTAATTGAAAGTTGTATCAATCAAAAAGATCACAAGTTATTAATATTGAGATTTTATTTTGATTTAAATTGATTAAAAACGAATTAAATCAATAAAAATCAAATAAAAATAGAAAAATTAATAATTGGTCATGAAATTGAAGATAGGACACATGTGTGGTGCGACAAGATCAAATCAAGTGGAAAAAAGTGGGCCCATTTGACAAAATTTGAAGTTTTGGAGATAGTTGACTTTTGGCAATTTTGGAAAAATGCCCAACTTCAACAATGCATAACTTCTTCAATTTTGAGCTTTTGGAAGTGTTCTTGGACTTTTTAGAAACCTTGAGATATACTCTAACCAACCCTTTTGGTCTCATCTGATTTTTATACTCCATGCTCAAGTTATAAGCTTTGGAAAAAAAGGTGTTTTTGTTGACTTTCAAAAATGACCTATAATGTCCAAATTTGTAACTTTTTGTGAGATCATTTCTTGATCTTGGGGTATTAATATGGATTTTAGGAAATTGCATCCTCTTCAAAATGAGCTTTAGATGGGTCCTTTCGCATAAAGTATGAGAAAGTTATGCTTGGTCAAAGTTGAGTTGACTTTTCCTGCAAAACCCTAATTTAACAACTTTTGAATCTTGATGAAACTTGAGCAATCCTTGATGAATCATGATCAACCCTTGATAAAATGATGAATTATCCTTCAAAATGATAATGTTGACAAAAAATCTTGAAGTTTGACTGTATTTGGGACACAGTTGACTTTTGCCCTAACACAGTCGACTTTTAGACTTTTTGAGCAATTGACTGACCAAACTTCCTCTGCAAGGCTTGAAATTTGACATGGATGGTATTATGAACATTTTAGGATATTGGGGAGCACTTGAGGTCATTTGGATTCAAGGACCTTGATGCAACACAAAACCCTAATTTGAGATTGACTGACTGCCTTAGGAGATGATTTGATTGTCCAACTCTTGAGCAATTTGAGCCACTTGGAGATTATTCTTGACATGTCTTGAGAAATATGGGAGGGCAAATTTTGGGGTAAAACAAGATGCATTGTATGTTGACGTTCTCAAATGAGACCGTGCTATATGTAATGTATGCACGTGTCGTGATGTATGAACATGAAATGCTGACGTGATAATCTGAATCTGGGAAAATAAATCCCTGATTGCTATTAAAACCATAGTTCCTCCACCTATATTAGGGATGGTCAACAAAGATGACCGTGCTGGGAATTTTCCCCTTGGCTGGCGAATATTCTTTCGGAAGAGACCCTGGCTGAGGATAACTCTGCAGGGGATAACTCTGTTGGAGAGGAGATACTCTGTTGATAGATCTTCCGACTTGGAGAAATAACTCAGCTGGGGATGAATTTTTGTTTGCTGGTGATAATGAATTCTGTTAGAGATTGAATTTCTGACTGTGGGAGAAATAAACTCTGCTTGGGGAAAAATTTATTGACTCACTCACGATTGCGAACTTCAGTAAGGGAGAGTTATGTCCTGCTCGGGAAAGCTAACATCACGGTCTTTGGATACCTTTTACTCTGTGGGGGAGTGTATGTACCACTACTCATGTTCTCAAGCGGGCTCTATCCCTGTACCTGGTGGGTAGAGTATCTGTAAGGTTTGGACACTTCTTGTTTGCCCCTGTTCCTGGAATTACGAGTAATTGTCTTTTGTTTCTTATGTAAATATTTATAAGCAGCAATTATTTTCAAATGCATATATCAAAAATGAATCATTGGATGTTCTTGCAAAACAAAACAGAAAAAGAAAAAACAAGTTGAAAGTTCTTGTAAAAATGAATTGTATTGATTTTCGAAGTTGGCCTGTAATAAGCGTTTTGTACAAGAGGCTGACGTCCTAGTAAGAGAAGGTCGCCGAAAGATAGAAATTATACAATTTGTGAAAAAGAAAGAAAAACAGCTATGTGAAACAATCCCATTGGGTTCCACTCTGCTATTGCATTTATATCTTCAAGCATCTTATCACTTTGCCGCTTGGTTGAAGGTGGATCAGATTGATTGGTGTCGTCTGAGCTTGATAGCCGATACCGAAGTATGGTTACAAGATGATCCAATGAGACATAGTGTTACGCTTAAATCCCTAATTTTTTCCTGGACCGCCCTTTCGGGTTTTCAATCCATCGGGATACCCTTTTTTGCCCAAGCCACCTTTTCAGGTTTTCGGCTTGCTGGGTGTACAGTTTTTTTTCATTTTCATCCCTTACTTTTGCCCAAACTCTTTTAGTTCACCGAGAAGCCCTTATTTTTGCCTAGGCCAGTCGACCTAGCGGGTCTTTGATTATGCGTAGTATCTTTTCACTATGTCTGCATTGACGGGGTGAGGAAGGTCATCACCATCCATGGCGGTTAGAATCATAGCTCCTCCCGAGAAAATGTTCTTAACCACAAATGGCCCTTCGTATGTGGGGGACCATTTTCCCCTGGGATCACGTTGCGGCAGTATGATGCGCTTGATCACTAGATCTCCGACTCGGTATTCTTGACGTATGACTTTCTTATTAAAAGCCTTGATCATTCGCTTTTGATACGTCTGACCATGACAGATAGCAGTAAGTCTCTTTTCATCGATTAAATTCAGCTGATCAAGTCGGATCTGGATCCAATAGTCCTTGTTCAAACCTGCATCCTTCATAATCCTGAGAGAGGGTATCTTAACTTCGATGGGTAGGACTGCCTCCATGCCGTACACCAAAGAATAGGGTGTTTCCCCTGTCGACGTCCGTGCTGAGGTACGGTACCCATGAAAAGAGAATGGTAACATCTCGTGCCAGTCTTTGTATGTCACCGTCATCTTCTGCACAATCTTCTTGATGTTCTTGTTATCTGCTTCAACATACCCATTCATCTTCGGCCGGTAGGGAGAAGAATTATGATGCTGAATCTTGAACTACTTACAGAGCTCAGTGATTATTGTGTTGTTGAGATTTGTACCATTATCCGTAATGATCCTTTCTAGTACACCATATCGACAGATCAGATTGTGTCAGATAAACCGTGCCACGACATTTTTGGTCACTGTAGCAAAGGAAGCTACCAGAATGAAGCGATGCCCGTTAGACGCGGTAGGTCTGACCTCGCCAATCATATTGATGCCCCACATTGAAAAGGGCCAAGGAGATGTCAAAACATTCAGGGGAACCAGAGGTACATGCACCTTATCAGCATAGACTTGGCACTTATGACAGGTTCTAGAATGCTGATAACAGTCGGCTTCCATAGTGGACCAGTAGTATCCTTCCCGTAGGATTTTATTTGCCATGGTATGTCCACTATAATGGGTTCCGAAAGTGCCTTCATGTAACTCTGTCATGATCCTTTCTTCCTCGCTCTTGTCCACACACCGCAGTAAGGTTGAATCATGGTTACGCTTATAGAGGATTCCATTACTAAGAAAGAACTTCACAGCGAACCTTCTCAGAAATTTATTGTCATTAACGGATGCCCCCTCGGGGTATTCTTGAGCCTCAAGATACCTCTTTACCTCGTGAAACCAGGGTTTATCTATTACCTCTTTAGTCTTAATGTCACAGCAATGTGCGGGTTCATCCAACCTCTCGATGGTAATCTGGGGAGCTTCATTGTCCCACCTGACTTTGAACATAGAAGACATGGTAGCTAGCGCATCCGCTAACTGGTTATCCTCTCTCGAGAAGTGTTCAAAGGTTATCTCCTCAAAATGCGTGAGCAATGTTAGTACATATTCTTTGTAAGGAATAAGATTTGGGTGCTTCGTATCCCACTCGCCTTTGATCTGACTGATCACTAGAGTAGAATCTCTGAATACACTCAAGAACTTAATTCTCAAGTCAATAGCAGCTCGAAGACCCATGATACACGCTTCATACTCCGCCATATTGTTGGTGCAGTTAAAACATAATCGGGCGGTGAACAGAGTATGACAGCCCTCAGGAGATATAATTACAACGCCAATTCCATTACCCAATGCGTTTGATGCTCCATCAAAATACATAGACCATCGAGATCCTTCCTCAGGTCCTTCATCCGGTCCAGGTTCTTCATAGTCGGTCACCAACATGATATTCTCATCCGGGAACTCGAAATTCATGGATTGGTAGTCATCCACGGCCTGATGCGCCAAATGATCCGCCAATACACTCCCCTTGATTGCTTTTTGGGTGGTGTATTAGATGTCGTACTCGGTTAGGATCATCTGCAATCTCGCTATTCTTCCGGACAGGGCGGGCTTTTCGAAGATATACTTGATTGGATCCATTTTTGACATCAACAAAGTGGTGTGAGTCAGCATATACTATCTCAGCCGGCGAGCAGCCCATGCTAAAGCACAACAAGTTTTCTCGAGCAATGAGTATCGGGTCTCACAGTCGGTAAACTTTTTGCTAAGGTAGTAAATAACATGATCTTTTTGGCCAGACTCGTCATGCTGCCCCATCACACACCCCATTGAATTGTCTAGCACTGTCAAGTATAGTATCAAAGGTCTTCATTCAACTAGAGGCATCAGAATCAGTGGTTCTTGAAGGTATTCCTTGATTCTTTCGAAATCGATCTAGCATTCCTCATTCCACTTTACCACTTGATCTTTTTTCAGCAGCTTGAAGATTGGCTCACAAGTGGCAGTCAGATGTGAAATGAACCGGGCGATGTAATTCAGCCATCCTAAGAAACCTCTGACTTCTTTTTCTGTGCGGGGAGCCGGTATTTCTTGTATGGCTTTTACCTTTGCAGGGTCCACCTGAATACCTTTATCACTGACGACGAAACCCATAAGCTTACCAGACCTTACCCCGAAGGTACACTTGTTCGGATTCAATCTCAGCTTGTACGTCTTCAACCTGTCAAGCAGTTTCTGGAGATGATCAAGGTGCTTTCCCTCAGTCTGGGACCTGGCTATCATGTCGTCAACATAAACCTCGATCTCATGGTGAATCATGTCGTGGAACAAAGCGACCATGGCGCGTTGATAAGTTGCCCCGACATTCTTCAACCCGAAAGGCATTACCTTGTAATAGAAGGTGCCCCACTGTGTAACGAAGGTTGTCTTCTCCATGTCCTCAGGAGCCATCTTGATCTGGTTGTAGCCAGAAAAACCATCCATGAAGGAGAATATTTTATGATGTGCGGTATTGTCGATTATAACATCAATATGAGGAAGTGGGAAATCATCTTTTGGGCTTACCTTGTTAAGATCTCTATAATCCACACACATCCGTACCCTGTCGTCCTTCTTAGGTACTGGAACAACATTGGCAACCCACTATGGATAAGAAGTGACAACTAAGAACCCCGCGTCGAACTGTTTCATGACCTTTGCCTTGATTTTCTCTGACATTTCAGGGCGCATATGGCGTACCTTATGCTTTACCGGAGGACAGTCTTCTTTGGTCGGTAGGCGGTGTACCATAATACCAGTGTCCAAACCAGGCATATCTTCATAGGACCAGGAAAAGATCTCAACATAGTCGCGTAGCATTTGTATCAACTATTGCTTGACACTAGGCTCCATATTCGCACCTATTTTGACTTCTTTCCTGTATTCTTCTGTACCCAAATTCACTTACTCAATTGGCTCTTCATGAGGCTGTATGGCCCTCTCTTCCTGCTGCAATAGTCTAGCAAGTTCTCCAGGTACCTCACAATCATCCTCACCTTCGTCCTCAGCTTGGTTGATCGGATTTTCGAAGTCATAACTGGCAGTAGCAGAGTTGTTATTAATGGGATCCAAAGTGGATATGGATCTGCATTATGATACGTGAGTGTGTGTAAGAGAATAGCTGTTTTGATAAAGTGAGAGACAGGAAATAAAAACAAGGAGCGTAAAAATTTATAATGCAAGAAATGTCCAATGTTTTATTAATGATATATGAAATGACAAATAATAAGCCCTCACAAGCAAAGCCAAGGTGCCTCAGGCAAAGCACCGGGCCACAAAGTTCTAAACTGTTTATTACAAATCTTAAAACAAAAGTCAATTACTGCGGAATAAAAGAAACAGGTATGAAGTCCTTCACCGTTCAGTTGTTCAGTCCACCATTGGTTGTAGGGTAGATCCAGCTGTCGATGTCTGAATCCTCTTCATTGTCCTCAATTGCATTAACTCCCCGATTGTTGATGTGCAAAGGAGGTCTTCCAATCTGTGCGTGTCTGACAGCCTTCTGAGCCCCTATAGTAAAGCCCAAACCAAATTTGTCAGTTTTGTGAGTGAATTCAGGGAGCTGACCCCAATTGGTACACCCACCTTCTTCAACCACGGCCCTGGCGTCTTTGAGAGAAGCCATCTTCAATGGAGGTTTGTTGGTGGTGACTTCGGTTGATGCCGAGAACTGCGGGACCTCTTTGAAATTTTGACAAGGCGTTTCTATGAATTCCCCATCCATCTCTACGTAACGGAAGGAATTGAGATGGCTCACCATATACTCTTCCTCACCTCGTATCGTGACAATCTTCCCCTTCACCGGATATTTCAGCATTTGATGGAGCGTGGAAGTCACTGCCCCAGCCTTATGAATCTAAGGATGACCCAGCAAGCAAGAATTTGATGGTCTGATATCCATTACGTAGAAGGTGGACCCAAAGGTCTGAGAACCCACCTTGACAGGGATGTCAACCTCCCCGTGCACCATCCTTTTTGACCCATCAAAAGCCCTTACCACAATATTACTCGGCTTTAGAATCAAACCTTCACAATCCAGACGGTCTAGCGCTTTCTTTGGCAGAACATTCAGTGAGGACCCGGTGTCTACTAGCACATAGGCGATAGTGGTTCTCCTGCACTCGATCGAGACATGCAGAGCATCATTATGATTTCTCCCCTTAGCAGTCAGATCAGCATCTGAGAATCCTAACCCATTGTCAACAGTTAGGCTAGCCACACAATCTTTGAACTGATCTGCAGAAGTTTCCTGCGGCACATGCGCAGTCTTGAGGAACGCAATCAAAGCCTTCACATGGGCTTCAGAACATAACAACAAGGATAACATGGAGATTTTTGACGGGGTCTGCCCCAACTGTTCGACCATGTTGTAATCGCTCTTCTTGATAATCTTTAGTATTTCCTCCATATCTTATTTAGAGGTTTCTATAATGATCTTCTTAGGTGCCTCCGTCCGGGCAGGCTCACCTATGATTTCTTTGCCCCGAGTCCTACATGGCTCGGCGGCAGGAGCGATGACTGTAGTGGGAACTGGGACAGTAATTGATGTACTAGCAGACGGAATGACAACATGTTTATGGACAGTCGGAGGGGAAATCTCGAGAGAAAAGAGTCTTCCACTTCTGGTGACCTTGTTTGTCCCCACAATATTACTGATATCCATATCGGCTTCTTCATTCCTCAGATCTTGTTTAACACCATAGTAATATACATCAGCACCGTAATGCCATGGGATAGCCTTATCTGAGGTATATGGGATGGGACCTGGAGCGGTGATTATTAACGGAGCAATTCTTGGAGCGGGTGTAACCCTAACAGGTTTTCTCGAGAAAACCTTGGAAGGGTTGGCGGAAATGGTGATAATGGCAACATCTTCAAACAGAATCATAGTCTTCTCAAACAAAAATTCCTTATTATCCATCAAGCGCTGAACACCTGTCTTCAATAAGCAACAACCGGAAGGCAGAATGGTACACATGTGGCAATCTTCACCATAGCCTGGAAATAAATCGGCCAACAACAAATTCTTCTTAACCCTCATCAAAGGAGTAGAGATCTCTTCCACAGAGGTTACAAACGAATTGGTGTCCACAACATTGACTCCACGACCATGTTTGGGCATAGGAGGAGTTATAACATTTGGTTTTTTTGGAGCATCAAACTCAATTTCTTTAGCCTCCAGCAAATCTTGCACTTTATTCCTCAGAGCCCAGCAATCGTTTGTATCATGGCCCGGGCTTTTCGAATGGTAGCGCACTGCGCGTTGGGATTGTATCTGGGAGAAGCAGTGTTTGGATTCTTGGGGGCCTCTTTCAAGGTTGCCAAGTTGGATTTTATTAGATGAGGCAGAACTTCAGCCAAAGTCATATTGATGCGGGTAAACTGCCGTTGTGGTCTTTCCACCCTTTGCTGATTGTTGCATTGTGGAGCAACTGTTGGTCTTGATATCACTACAGCATTTACCGCTTGATGGTGTTCAGGTCTGCTTTGGCCCCTCGGGCCATAGACTACACTAGCTTCCTTCTTACCAGCAAAAGGCTTCTTTACTTCACTTGTTGAAGCATCCTTCTATATTTTACCACTTCGGATACCAGCTTCCACTCTCTCTCCAGTCAAAATCAACTCAGTAAACCCAGATGATGAACTATCGATCAAGTGATTGAAAAATGGACCAAATAGCATCCCTAGAAACATGTCGACCAACTCCCTATCAGACAAAGGGGGTTGGACTCTTCCAGCTAAGTCTCTCCACTTATGAGCATAATCCTTAAAGCCTCCGCCTGCATCCATGGGCATACCCTAGAGCTGAGTACGAGTGGGAGCAACGCCGACGTTATACTAATACTGCCTGTAAAAAGCAGCAGCAAGGTCTTCCCAGTTTCGGACACTGGCTCCTTCCAACTAATAAAACCATTCAAGCTGAGTCCCTGACAGACTATCTTGAAAGAAGTGTACCCACAAATTTCTATCAGTGGTGTGGGGTTGGATTTTTCTTACGTAGGAGCGGAGATGGAGTTTTGGACAGGATACTTCGTCGTACTTGGCAAAAATCGGAGCTTTGAACTTATGAGGGATCACCACTCCTGATACCAGTCCCAATTCTCCGAAATCCAAACCAGAGATCTTCTGAATCTCCATAGCACTCATACGGTCTTCTAGCTGCTTGTACTTATCCTCAGCAGGAGGATATTGCTCATCATCGTAATCTGTATCGTCATCAGAAACTGCAGGACTAGGGTCCTTTGTCCTTTCTTGGTTCTCCCCGTCTTTGGATGAGGAGGTCAGATCAGTTGATTGTCTTATCCTTTCTCTGAATCTTCTACCCATGTTCAGAATACCAACCTTCTTCTTCTTCTTCTTCTCTTTCAGAATAAGGGTCTTTAAATCCTCTTGCCATTTAGCCAGACTTAAGAACATCAGTTGGAATTGGGCGTTTTGGGCTTGAAGATCTTTGATAGCTTGATCAGAAGACATTTCTGCTGAAATAAACAGCGAAGAAGATGAGAAACCTGTAATGGTACCTGTAATGGTGTGCATGATAATGGGATGCATGTAATGTTTTCAAAGACTTTGGGAGATTTAAATTTGCAAACCAAAAATAAACAAAACTTTATTAGCTTTAACTTTGAAAGGTTCCACAATGCCTTTTAAGGCGTTACAAAGAAGTAAATAAAACAAACCCTAAACTAGAAAAAGCAAAATCAAAAGTCCCATGTGTTGTACCCCAAAATTTGCCCTCCCATATCCTTCAAGGTTTGTAAAAGATCATGCTTCAAAATCTTCCAAGGGTTGCACAGTCCAATTGCCTCCTAGCAGTAAAAAATTAGGGTTTTGATTCTGGAAAAGAAATTGAAGTTTCCAAGGGTCCAAACAAGTCCCACATGCCTATATACATTGTCAAGCATCCATATGCCAAGTTTCAAGACTCACAGCACCAGATTGCACAGTCAAAAACCCTAATTGCTTCACAGTCAACTGCAGGGGCAAAATGGTCATTTGACAGTCAAAAGTCAAAAATTTTGGTCAACGTCTTATTTTGAAGCCACAAACATCATTTGATCAATTCTTGATCATGATTCTCAAAGCATGGCTCAAAAAGTCTCAAGATGCAAAAGTTTCTATTTTGGGACAGTTGAAAAAGTCAACTGCAAATTGACCAGGGCATAACTTCCACATGGTTCATCAGAAAAATTCCATCTGAAGCTCATTTTGAAGAGAATGACATTTCCTACAACTCATCTTCACACTTCAAGTTCAAGAAATTCCCTCACAAAAAGTTATCAATCTCAACATTATAGGTCATTTTCAAAAGTCAACAAAAAGGGACTTTAAGTAAAAGACCATAACTTGATATTGGTAAATCAAAATGACATGGGACCAAAGACATTGGTTATAGGACTTCAATACCTTTCCAAAATGTCCAAGAACATGATCAAAGCTTAAAAAGTGAGCAAGATATGCCTTGTGGAAGTTGGGAAATATTTGGGAATTTTGAAAAGTCAACTTTGCTTCAAATGCCTCAAAAATGCTAATGGGTCACAATTTCTCCCATGAATTATTACCCAAAGGCCATGCACGACCCATTAAGCTAAAAGGGATTTATTTTCTTATTTTTAATTAATTAATTGAATTTTTAATCCTATTAATTCATTTAATTAAAATTAATCATGAGAAAAATACTAAATCATGTGTTTTGAATCTTTTTGTGCAGCATTTTCATCCATTATGTGCTCAATATTTCGTGCACCATTCAAAAAGGAAAGAATCTTCCATAATTGGCATAATTGGCATGAAAAAGGATTGAAAAAGATTGGATTTTATGTGTAGAAAAATCAAATATCAAAAGCATTAAATCAATGGATCATGGGCTGGTTTTTTAACCTAATTCCCTTCATATACATGTGCACAAGTGAAACCTATGAGATTAGACACAAAGCTGCGCTCAGAACACAAGAACAAAATTGCAACTTTTGACAAAAAAATTGAAAATTGAAAACCTAGCTAGGAGACGTTTCAAGGCTGCAAAAGTATTCCAAAAGCTTGCTAACACATCCAGGAAGGGATTCCAATCGAAACCAGCCTTCCATACTCAAGGAATTGGTATAACAGAGTCTTACTTTTCATCAAAATTTTGATAATCGTGTTTCACATTCCATGCATGATTTATGACTTTTAATGGTTGATTTATACTAACATGAACGTTCTGAAGCTATTGGTGCCCTCTAATTGAATTAATACCGCCTGTATCAAAAGTTACCATGAATGCATATTAGGGTTTCAGAAACTTTGAAAGAGGGGTTCATTCATCTGGAAAAATTGGACAATAAAACCTATGCCAATGGAATCAGGACCTTCAAACGAATGGAACCCACACCTCGCGCCCTTTTTCTTTTTGACTATCACCTAATCGCTATTTTTCAGGTTGAAGCTTAGTGGGGGTTTAAAACCCCCGCTATTTACTTTTATTTACAGGGAAAAGATGGAGACGAAGCTTATGTGTCCAAGCGTGAATGGGTGGTTCAAATCCTGGCGCGTGAATTTTTGATTAACACCACTAACGAACGCTTTTGCATATTATATTTCTTAGTTATCCAAATAACAAAGATACGCGTTGGTTGGGTTGGTTGATGCGTTGGCTTGCAGGTATTGGGACCTGGGTTCGATTCCCAGGTCCCCTTGTATATTTCATAATTTTTACACTAACGTGTTCCAGCGCAGCATGCCCCCAAAAGACTACCATACAACTCCACATCTATGCTTGCCACCTATGCATAAGGATCAATCCAAAGGCCTAAATGTGGAGACCATCATGCACGCCCAGTCAACCACAAGTATGTGATCCAGGAAAGTCAAAAAGGGTTTAGATTGCTTGGGCCAAAATGCTTCAATAACACCTCCAAATTGGGTTTGAATACCCCCATTGTTTGTATATTCTTTCTCTCTTTTTCTTTTCTTGTAATTATTTTAATTATTTTCTTTAATTTCACCAAATTAATTTTCATAATAAAATAAAACCAAAAAAATACAAAAAATGTAATATGTTTATTTAATATTTAATTCCTTAATATTTTCGTAAATAAATTTTTACTAATCAATTTAGGTTAATTTAGGTTAAAATTTCAATGTTTTTCTTAAAATAACTAAATATGTAGAAATTAGGTTTTTTAGCATTTTTTTCTTTTTTCTTAATAAAATAACTTCTTCTTATTCTTATTAATTATTTTTGTAAATAAACATATAGTTAATTAATTAGGGTAAATTAGGTTAAAACTTAAATATTTTTCTTTAATAATTAAAAACCACTTAGAACTAGGGTTTTATTTAATTTCTAATTTTAATCAATTTTCTTTATTCTCATTAAACACCAAAAAAAACATAAAAAATAACTTCTTTTCTTTATTTAATAATTAATTAACTTTTTAATTTCATTTAATTTCTTTAAAGGGTCCAACGCCCTCGCATATTCGATTCTAATTTCTTTTCGCGCGTTTGTCCTTATTTTTCATTTTAAATATTATGTAATTGCTCAAGCCTTGTAATAGTAATTAGGAAATTTATTTACCTTCTGCATTTTATTAAAAAACGGGTCTTTGTTAATTTGGCGATGTATAGACCCGCGCCTTGTAATAGCGTAGGACTTTATTTTCCGCACTTTAATTTCTGCACCTTTAAAACTGCTAAACTTTGCATGAAAGAATGAATGGCCCAAATAAAATCAAAGCGTAGCTCACCCAATGCATGATCAAGATAAAACATAACTGAAAACAATACACAAATTCACACACCACTCTTAGGGTACGCCTCACTGTTGCCTTGCCCCTCGAAACGTGGTCGTCGAGTATAGGACTTTTTAGTAAGTCCTTATGTCCATGAACATGGCATAGGGGTAGCTTCTAAGGTGTCCTACTGTTGCTCTGGTGACCACACTGTCCCTAAAAACGAATTGACCCGAATACCTCCAACGGTGGTGCTACCTACCTCTCAATGGTGGGATGGTACTACCTTAAGGACATGTACACAGCCTAATTCCTTAGGGTAGGTAGATGACTCATAGATACTTTCTCTAATTCAAAACAAATCAAAACTTCTTTTCACACCGACACTTTTCAAAAAGCTTTCAAAAACAACTTTTCAAACACTCTTGAGGACTGATACAAGAGTCGATCTGAAATCTTTAAACGAAACTTTTTCAAACCCACTCACGATTGAAAAGCAAACAAACATTTTGAAAACACAAATGAGCAAGTATCTAAGAGCCCATGGATAACCATGGATAGAAAGGGTGCTAACACCTTCCCTTTCTATAAATCTACCTCCCGAACCGAGAAACTATCTCATAAGGAATTTTGCTGTGCTTTTGTCCTGTCCATGTTGGAGAAAATAAAAGACAATGGCGACTCTAGCTTACCGCGACATTTCGCGAACCAGCTTTAAACAGTCAGTTCCAGATCCACCGATCACAGAACTGGCGACTCTGTTGGGGAACTCTTATAAAGTGAGGTGTACCTTAGGACTAAGATCACTTGTGTTTTCAATTGCCTGAATTGTTTGCTTTAAATTGTGGGTTGCATCGGAGTTACATAGATTCTAACCCGGATCTGGGGATACCCTGTTAGGTAGCATAAGCTGTGAGGGACCTGTCCGGCGTAGACCGACATGGGTGAAGCAGTGGCTACGTTGGTGTGGCGTCTTGGTCTGTACCGATATCCCTTGTGTCGCAACGAGGAGAATATGGGTCTTCTGAGGAGTCATTAAGCACCAACCGACCTTAGAACCTTAAATGACCCAACTTGGCCAATAGAACAGTAGCAATATGCTACGCCCATTGAGGCTAAACTCTCGTGATGGTTCTGGCCGCAAGAAAAGATTGCGATGCTGGAGTTATGACCGATTGAGGGTAGTCAGTGATATTGGGATCCTCTAGAACCCGGTTACTTCTGATAGGACAGGTATGAACCAACAAACTGAAAGAGGATAATACCTAGACCCCATGCTGGCCTAAACTCTAAGGGCTTGTCTTGTGTGACTTGTGTGCCTTATCATGTTTCCCTTTGTAAATATTTGTGGTGTGCTTTATCATAACATCATGCCATCATAAACATTGCATGCATCCTGCATAGGGACTGACCATTTCAAAGACAAGAGGGTTTCACCTTTGCTCTGTTTTGTAGGACATCATGATGCCTATGCGAAGGAATACTATCCGGTTCAACTTTGTTCACCCACCCGAGTTGCTTGAAGAGTTGGTTAGCAGAATTCCAAATACTACTTCCTCCATCCAGAGGCATGGTTCTCTTCTCAGTTTAGTCACGACAAAGTGGGACCAACAGTTGATGAGTGTCCTGACCCAGTTCTATGACCCTCTGTACCAGTGCTTCACCTTTCAAGACTTCCAGCTGGTCCCTACCCTGGAAGAGTTCTCTGATTTGCTTGGTATCCCTATCTTGGATCAGACTCCCTACACTGGTTGGGAAAAGACCCTTAGGCTTGAGGAGGTTGCTGCAGCTCTTCCCTTGACCCACCAAGAAGTAATGGACAACTGGGTGACTAGAAGCGGAGTTAAGGGTTTCTTGGCCAAGTTTCTGATTGGTAAAGCTAACAGTTTCTGGAATGACTTGGACTTTAGGGCATATGAAGACATCCTGGCTCTCTTAATCTATGGTCTAGTCTTGTTCCCTAATCCTGACAACTTCATTAATATCACGGCCATAAGGATCTTCATGTCTCGGAATCCTGTGCCCACTCTCTTGGGTGACATCCTGCAACAACTTTATGCTCGTACTGCCCGAAGACGAGGAACTCTGTGGTGTTGTATCCCTTTGTTGGTGAGGTGGTTTATTTTGCACCTCCCTAAGTTCGTGTTGAAGAACAAAGAAGGAAGGGGTTGGGCTCATAGGTTAATGTCTCTCACTGATAAGGACATCATTTGGACTTTCAGAGGTTTGGATGAGGTAGCTGTTATTGATCGTTGCGGAGAATACCCTAATGTTCCTCTGATTGGTACCCAAGGAGGGATCTCTTATAATTCATGTCTAGCTCTCCGTCAGTTTGGAAGAGCCAGAAGAGTAGGACCTCATGAGATGCTGGTGCCTCACCTCAGTTTTGAGTTTCAGGTGGATAGTGACGAGCTGCGTCGTAGGTGCATCAAGGCTTGGGACAGAATTCACAAAGCTGACCCACAAGAGTTGGGGCCAAAGACTTCTCTACCTATGGAAGCCTACTACAAATGGGTCCGCATCCGTGCTCAGAAGTTAGGTTTGCCGTACGAAGCTGTCAGACCCATCATTCTTGAGTATCCTGACAAGGATGGGGTTCCTCCAACTATTCTCCCCCCTCAGATACCTACTGATTATGAGACATTAAAGAGGTCTTGGGCGCAACTACGAGAAGAACAGGATTCTTATCGGGAAAAGTTCAACGAGCAAGAATTGAAGATCCAAAAGCTGACAAAGCAGTTGGAGAATGAGCGAGCTCTGAATGACTACATCCGTACTGAGAAGAGGAGACCTTGGGATCAATGATGAACTTTGGATTTTCTTTTACAGTTTTATTTCCCTTTTCAGTTTTTTTTTCCATTTTATGTAACGCCTAAGGGTAACCTGTTGAACAATTTGAATTTCAAAGTTGAATCTAATGAAGTGTGTTCCTTTTTGTTTACAAAGTTGATTCCCGATTGTCTTTGAAAACATAAATCATACGCATTCCATTCATCATGTGCATCACAGGTACTCTTCTTTTCAGGTTGCTTAATGTTCTTCGCTGTTTATTTCAGCATCATGAACCCTGAATCATCTACCGAGCAGTCTATCAAGGCCCTTCAGGCGCAGAACGCACAATTTCAAGAGCTGATTATGGGTTTGGCTCAAGGTCAAGAGGAGCTGAAGGCTCTGCTGGTGAAGAAGAAGAAGAAGAAGAAAACTGTTCTATTCAACACGGGCCAGAGATTTGGTAACACACTACAGAATGAGGAAGCTGGTTCTTCTGTAGGCAAAGACAGTCCCCAAGGGGGAAGGGCTCCAAGTCCGGTGGTCTCTGACAACGAGACTGATTTTAATGAGGAACAGTATCCTCCGGCTGAAGACCGATACAAGCAGTTGGAAGACCGTCTGAACGCCATGGAATTCAACAAGTGCCTGGTTTGGATTTCGGAGACTTGGGTTTATCTTCTGGTGTGATCATCCCGCACAAGTTTAAAGCACCATCTTTCGTAAAGTATGACGGGGCGTCCTGCCCCAAGCTGCACCTCAGATCTTATGTGCGGAAGATTCAGCCGTATACAGTGGACAAGAACCTGTGGATCCACTTCTTCCAGGAGAGTCTTTCAGGGACTCATCTCGAATGGTTCTATCAGCTGGATGGAACCAAGGTTCGTAACTGGGAGGAGTTGGCTACTGCTTTTTACAAGCAGTATCAATATAATGCCGACCTCGCTCCTACACGTACCCAACTCCAGGGTATGTCGCTAGGATCGGGAGAAGGTTTTAAATAGTATGCGCAGAAGTGGAGGGATTTGGCTGGCAGGGTGCAGCCTCCGTTAACCGATCGTGAGCTAGTGGATATGTTCTTGGGGACCTTATCCGGGCCATTCTTCAATCATCTCATTGGCAATTCGTCTGCAGGGTTTACTGACCTCATTCTGACTGGGGAAAGGATAGAGGCTGGCATGAAGTCCGGTAAAATCCAGAAAGGTGCGTCCTCAAGTGCTGAGAAGAAACCTTTTAAAAAGGAGGCCAGTGTTGTGTATGGGCCTAGGAGGCAAGACAAACTAGAGCGCCGCCAAACTGTCAACGCGGTGGTAATTGCTAAGCCTGCTTCCGTTCCTCGGCAAGCTAATCAACCAAGGGGTGAGAGACCCAGAAGAGAATTTACCCGGCTGAGTATGACCTTGTCACAAATCTTGCCGCAATTGCTATCAACCAACTTGGTGACCGTCAGAGAGGCTCCGAAGGTTGTGAATACTGCATCTCCGAAGTATAATCCAAATGCCCGCTGTGCTTGTCACTCCGATAGCCCGGGGCATTCTACTGATGATTGCTGGGCTCTAAGAAACAAAGTGCAGGACCTTATTGATGCCAAGGAGGTACAGTTTGAGGCACCTGAGAAACCCAATGTAGTGACAGCTCCCTTGCCTGACCATGGAGTGAATGCTATCCGGGATGATGACAAAGTGGAAGAATCTGAGTTCAACAGCTGGATTTATCCGACGGCCGACATTGGACCTAGCAATTGGACTGCAAAAGACAACCTACCTGTTACTTTCGTTACGCAGTAATGAATTCCTTTGTTTTTGTTATTTGTAATAAACAATAAACTGAAACTTTATGGCCCGATGTCTTACCCGGGGCACCGTTGGCTTCATTTGTGAGGGCTTATAACTGTCATTTCCATATATCATGAATAAAGATCTTGGACGTTTTTTCGCATTTCAAATCTTGTGCTCCCTTTCTTTCTTTCTTTCTTTATATATTGCAAAACAGCTGTATTTACACACACTCACTCATATAGGTTTCAATCCACTCTGGATCTCACTGGTAACGACTCTGCTACTGCCAGTTATGACTTCGAAAATCCGATCAACTTAGCCGAAGACGAAGGTGAAGATGATTGCAAAGTGCCTGGTGAGCTTGCAAGGCTGTTACTCCAGGAAGAAAGGGCAATTCAACCACATGAAGAGCCAGTGGAAATGATAAATCTGGGTACTGAGACAGACAGAAAGGAAGTCAAGATTGGTGCTAATCTGGAGCTCAGCGTGAAGCAACGGTTGACTCAGATGTTACATGATTATGTGGAGATCTTTGCCTGGTCCTACGAAGACATGCCCGGGTTGGATACCGACATTGTGGTCCATCATTTGCCTACCAAGGAAGACTACCCTCCGGTTAAGCAAAAGGTCCGCCGTATGCGTCCAGAGATGTCCGAGAAAATCAAGTCTGAGGTTATGAAACAGTTTGACGCCGGGTTTCTTGAAGTGAATTCTTACCCTCAGTGGGTTGCCAATGTGGTGCCGGTGCCGAAGAAGATGGTAAGGTCAGAATGTGTGTTGACTACAGAGATCTGAACAGGGCCAGCCCCAAGGATGATTTCCCCTACCTCACATTGACGTTCTGGTTAATAATACTGCTCAGCACAAGGTGTTCTCCTTCATGGATGATTTTTCAGGTTACAATCAAATCAAGATGGCTCCTGAAGATATGGAAAAGACTACCTTTGTTACTCAGTGGGGCACCTTCTGCTACAAGGTCATGCCATTCGGGTTGAAAAATGCTGGGGCAACCTACCAACGTGCCATGGTTGCTTTATTTCATGAAATGATCCATCATGAGATAGAAGTATACGTCGACGACATGATTGCAAGGTCCCAGACTGAGGAGGAACACCTTGACCATCTGCAGAAACTGTTTGACTGTTTGAAACTATACAAGCTGAGGTTGAACCCGAACAAGTGCACCTTCGGGGTTAGATCTGGAAAGTTGCTAGGCTTCGTTGTAAGTGACAAGGGTATTCAAGTGGATCCTGCTAAGGTTAAAGCCATTCAAGAGATGCCAGTTCCCAAGATAGAGAAAGAGGTCAGAGGTTTCCTAGGACGTCTGAATTACATTGCTCGATTCATCTCGCACCTAACTGCTACCTGTGAACCAATCTTCAAGCTGCTGAAGAAAGATCAGGTAGTACGTTGGAATGATGAATGTCAGGCCGCTTTTGACAGAATCAAAGAGTATCTCCAAGAACCACCCATCCTTATGCCACCGGTTGAAGGGAGACCTCTGATACTATACTTGACAGTACTTGACAGCTCAATGGGGTGTGTGCTGGGGCAGCATGACGAGTCTGGCCGAAAAGAGCATGCCATTTATTACCTTAGCAAAAAGTTTACCGACTGTGAGACCCGATACTCACTGCTCGAGAAAACTTGCTGCGCTTTGGTATGGGCTGCTCGCCGGCTGAGACAGTATATGCTGACTCACACTACCTTGTTGATTTCGAAGATGGATCCAATAAAGTACATATTTGAAAAGCCTGCTCTGTCTGGGAGAATAGCAAGATGGCAAATGATCTTGACAGAATACGACATCCAGTACACAACTCAGAAAGCTATCAAAGGAAGTGTATTGACAGACCACTTGGCACATCAGGCAATAGACGACTATCAGTCAATGAACTTTGAGTTTCCGGACGAGAGCATCATGATAGTGACTGATTGTGAAATACCTGGACCGGATGAAGGACCTGAGGAAGGATCCCGATGGTCTATGCACTTTGACGGAGCCTCCAACGCTTTGGGTAACGGTATCGGCGCTGTGATCATATCCCCTCAAGGCACTCATACTCCACTCACTGCCTGGCTATGTTTCAACTGCACCAACAACATGGTGGAGTATGAGGCATGCATCATGGGTCTTCAAGCTGCGATCGACTTAAGGATCAAGTTTCTGAGTGTCTTCGGAGATTCCGCTCTCGTGATCAATCAGATCAAAGGCGAGTGGGATACGAAACATCTGAATCTTATTCCTTACAGAGAATGTGTGTTGACATTGATCCCTCATTTCACAGAGATAACTTTTGAACATTTTCCAAGAGAGGAGAATCAGTTGGCGGACGCGTTAGCTACGATGTCTTCCATGTTCAAAGTCAAATGGGACAATGAGGCTCCCCGGGTCATTATCTGGAAACTGGATGAACCGGCATACTGTTGTGATCTTGAGGTTGAGGTAGTGACTGAAAAACCTTGGTACCATGAGGTGAAGAGATACTTGGAAGCTCAGGAATACCCTGAAGGTGCATCTGTCAACGACAAGAAGTTTCTGAGAAGGTTCGCAGCAAAATTCTTCCTTAGCAACGGCATTCTGTACAAGCGAAACCATGATTCGACCTTACTGCGTTGTGTAGACAAGACTGAAGCAGAAAGGATCATGGCAGAACTGCATGAAGGTACCTTCGGGACACACTCCAGTGGACACACCATGGCAAAGAAGATCCTTCGGGAAGGATATTTATGGTCCACAATGGAAGCCGACTGTTACCAATATTCTCGGACATGTCATAAATGTCAGATTTATGCAGATAAGGTGCATGTTCCTCCAGTCCCTCTGAATGTCTTGACAACACCTTGGCCATTTGCAATGTGGGGCATAGATATGATCGACGAGATTAAACCTACGGCATCCAACGGCCATCGCTTCATCCTGGTAGCGATCGATTACTTTACGAAGTGGGTTGAAGCAGCTTCTTACGCCACTGTAACCAAGAATGTTGTGGCACAGTTCATTCGACACAATCTGATCTGTCGGTACGGCGTCCCTGAAAGAATCATTACGGAAAACGGTGCCAATCTTAATAACAAGATGATCACTGAGCTCTGCGAACAATTCAAGATACAGCACCACAACTCTTCTCCTTACCGGCCGAAGATGAATGGGGCTGTAGAAGCAGCTAATAAGAACATTAAGAAGATTGTGCAGAAGATGACAGTGATCTATAAAGATTGGCACGAGATGTTACCGTTTGCTCTACATGGGTACCGTACCTCAGCAAGAACGTCAACCGGGGCAACTCCCTTTTCCTTGGTCTACGACATGGAGGCAGTCTTACCGATTGAAGTGCAGATATCCTCTCTCTGGATAATGAAGGATGCAGATCTGAGCGAAGATGACTGGATCCAGACACGACTTGATCAGTTAAACCTAATTGACGAAAAGAGACTCACTGCTATTTGTCATGGTCAAACGTACCAAAAACGGATGATCAGGGCATTTAACAAGAAGGTCAGACCACAAGAGTATCAAGTTGGGGATCTGGTAATCAAACGCATCATCCTTCCTCAGAGTGATCCCAGGGGCAAATGGACCCCCACATACGAAGGGCCATTTGTGGTTAAACATGTGTTCTCAGGAGGAGCCATGATTCTGACCACCATGGATGGTGACGACCTTCCTCACCCCGCCAATGCAGACATAGTAAAAAGATACTACGCATGATAAAAGACCCGCTAGGTTGACATACCTAGGCAAAAATTAGGGCTTCCCGGCGAACCAAAAGGGTTCGGGCAAAATGAGGGATGAAATGAAAAAATCTGTACACCCGGCAAGTCGAAAACCTGAAAAGGCGGCTTGGGCAAAAATGGGTATCCCGGTGGACTGAAAACCCGAAAGGGCAGTCCAGGAAAAAGTTAGGGATTAAAGCGTAATACTATGTCTCATTGGATCACTCTACATCCAGAATCCGGTATCAACATCAAGTTCAAATGGCATCGATCAATCAACTTCATCGTCAACTGAGCAGCAAAGTGATGAGACACTCGGAGATATAAAGGCGATAGCAGAGTTGGAACCTAGTGGGATTATTCTTTTCACATAGCTGTTTTGTTTTCCCTTTGTACAAATTATATAAACTCTTTTGTTCGGCGGCGTTCTCCTACTAGGACGTTAGCCTCTTGTACATAAACGCCTATTTACAGGCAAATTCAAAAATCAATATAAATTCACTTTTCAGCTAAAATTGCCAATTGTTTTCCTTTTCTGTTTTGTGTTGCGAAGAACGTCCAAGGTTCAATTTGTGATATATGCATTTGACAATAATTGGTAACTCATAAATATTTGCATGCGAAACAAAGGATTAATTACAGGTAACATTAGAAACAGGGGCAATAATGAGTTGTCTAAGCGATCTAATTGCTCTGTCCACCAAGGTACCAAGGTAAGTTCAGCTGAAGAACATAACCATGATATCTTAAATCCCCAGAGAGTGAGCCAACAAGTCAATTCACTCTCCCCAAGCAAAGTTATAATGTCAGCCTCAAGGAAGTTGGGTATTCCCAACAGATCTCAACATTCCTCAGCAAATTATATCGACATTCTTAACAAGCATCCCCGACAGTCTTGATCTAAGATTGTTCCCCGGCGGTATACTAGACATTCAGTGGAGCCACTTCCCCAATATATCTCAAAATTTTCCCCAGGAGAGTCCAGTCTGAAGATTTCCCCAGGAAAGCTGAATCATCTCCCCAGCAGGAAGCTTATCCCCAGTAGATTCTGGAAGTTTCCCCCCTGTAGAGCACGAACGCGTCTCCCGGCTTTATTCAAAGGTTATTTCCCCACCAGGATATAACTGGGTTATCCTCAGCCAAAAGCCACGGAAAGATCATCCTCGGCGAAGTCTTCTTATCCCTAGCGGAGTCTATTAAAACTTCCAACATAACGACGGTATCCCCATCGAAGTTATCATCAGCATCTCAACAGAGTACCTCTCTTCCCACAGAGTATTGTTCCCCAGCAAGGTCGCTAGAATAATTTTCCCCCGCAGAGTAATCTCCGAGTTTATTCCCCAACGGAGTCATCTTCTCCTACCGGTATTCTTGCAACCATCACTCCCCAGTGGAAATAAAAGCTCTATATCAGCCCAGGATTTAACTTCCCGGCATCCGTCAAGGATTTATTTTCCTAAGACGAAAACATACATTCATAAACATCGCATCTTCGTACATCATAACATGCATATACGCATCATGAACATACAATCTCACCTTTTTTGAGAACATCACGCATGTCATACATCATGACATTGCACGCAACTAACGTTTGTCTTTTCAGGACAAAGGTTAATACCAAGATGATTACCATCAACGGTCGCAACTAAAGATTCGATTCCTGTATCTTGCCAGGGTGTATCTGTTGACGACTAATTCCAGACCCGATTCCTGTATCCTGCCAGGGTGCGTCTGAAGAGTTTGAAGATCCGATTCCTGTATCTTGCCAGGGTGTATCTGTTGACGACTAACATTACCAGACCCGATTCCTGTATCTTGCCAGGGTGCGTCTGAAGAGTTTGAGGATCCGATTCTTGTATCTCGCCAGGGTGTATCTGTTGACGACTAGCATTACCAGACCCGATTCCTGTATCTTGCCAGGGTGCGTCTGAAGAGTTCGAGGATCCGATTCCTGTATCTTGACAGGGTGTATCTGTTGACGACTAGCATTACCAGACCCGATTCCTGTATCTTTCCAGGGTGCGTCTAAAGAGTTCGAGGATCTGATTCCTGTATCTTGCCAGGGTGTATCTGTTGACGACTAGCATTACCAGACCCGATTCCTGTATCTTGCCAGGGTGCGTCTGAAGAGTTCGAGGATCCGATTCCTGTATCTTGCTAGGGTGTATCTGTTGACGACTAGCATTACCAGACCCGATTCCTGTATCTTGCCAGGGTGCGTCTGAAGAGTTTGAGGATCCGATTCCTGTATCTCGCCAGAGTGTATCTGTTGATGACTATATTCTCCAGACTCGATTCCTGTATCTCGCCAGGGCACGTCTGAAGAGTTTAAAGATCCAATTCCTGTATCCAGCCAGGGCGCATCTACATAAAAAGTTTGAAGACCAACTCCTGTAACAGGCCAAGTAATCATTTTCTTTCTCAGGTACGCAAGTTCTCGCTAAGGAATCTCTTACGCGATCGACAACCTCCCGATGGCATCTATAAGCCCATCTTCCTATCCATCAATCTCCAAACGGCATATGTAAGCCCATTCCCACCATCATACTGCTAACATGTGAGCGCAAATTTCTGGGCACTCTAGTGTTCAATCATCTTCCACCTTCGGATTACGAAAGGCACGTCAGCCAATCAACACCCTCAGGTTTAAGAAGATTGAACAGGGGCAACTGTTGTATCCCAAAATTTGCCCTCCCATATCCTTCAAGGTTTGCTAAAGATCATGCTTCAAAATCTTCCAAGGGTTGCACAGTCCAATTGCCTCCTAGTAGTCAAAAATTAGGGTTTTGATTCTGGCAAAGAAATTTAAGTTTCCAAGGGTCCAAACAAGTCCCACATGCCTATATACATTGTCAAGCATCCATATGCCAAGTTTCAAGACTCACAGCACCAGATTGCACAGTCAAAAACCCTAATTGCTTCACAGTCAACTGCAGGGGCAAAATGGTCATTTGACAGTCAAAAGTCAAAAATTTTGGTCAACATCTTATTTTGAAGCCACAAACATCATTTGATCAATTCTTGATCATGATTCTCAAAGCATGGCTCAAAAAGTCTCAAGATGCAAAAGTTTCTATTTTGGGACACTTGAAAAAGTCAACTACAAATTGACCAGGGCATAACTTCCACATAGTTCATCAGAAAAATTCCATACAAAGCTCATTTTGAAGAGAATGACATTTCCTACAACTCATCTTCACACTTCAAATCCAAGAAATGCCCTCACAAAAAGTTATCAATCTCAACATTATAGGTCATTTTCAAAAGTCAACAAAAAGGGACTTTAAGTCAAAGACCATAACTTGATATTGGTAAATCAAAATGACATGGGACCAAAGACATTGGTTAGAGGACTTCAAGACCTTTCCAAAATGTCCAAGAACATGATGAAAGCTTAAAAATTGAGCAAGATATTCCTTGTGGAAGTTGGGAAATTTTTGGGAATTTTGAAAAGTCAACTTTGCTTCAAATGCCTCAAAAATGCTAATGGGTCACAATTTCTCCCATGAATTATTACCCAAAGGCCATGCACGACCCATTAAGATAAAAGGGAGTTATTTTCTTATTTTTAATTAATTAATTGAATTTTTAATCCTATTAGTTCATTTAATTAAAATTAATCATGAGAAAAATACTAAATCATGTGTTTTAAATCTTTTTGTGCATCATTTTCATCCATTATGTGCTCAATATTTCGTGCACCATTCAAAAAGGAAAGAATCTTCCATAATTGGCATAATTGGCATGAAAAAGGATTGAAAAAGATTGGATTTTATGTGTAGAAAAATCAAATATCAAAAGCATTAAATCAATGGATCATGGGCTGGTTTTTTAACCTAATTCCCTTCATATACATGTGCACAAGTGAAACCTATGAGATTAGACACAAAGCTGCGCTCAGAACACAAGAACAAAATTGCAACTTTTGACAAAAAAATTGAAAATTGAAAACCTAGCTAGGAGACGTTTCAAGGCTGCAAAAGTATTCCAAAAGCTTGCTAACACATCCAGGAAGGGATTCCAATCGAAACCAGCCTTCCATACTCAAGGAATTGGTATAACAGAGTCTTACTTTTCATCAAAATTTTGATAATCGTGTTTCACATTCCATGCATGATTTATGACTTTTAATGGTTGATTTATACTAACATGAACGTTCTGAAGCTATTGGTGCCCTCTAATTGAATTAATACCGCCTGTATCAAAAGTTACCATGAATGCATATTAGGGTTTCAGAAACTTTGAAAGAGGGGTTCATTCATCTGGAAAAATTGGACAATAAAACCTATGCCAATGGAATCAGGACCTTCAAACGAATGGAACCCACACCTCGCGCCCTTTTTCTTTTTGACTATCACCTAATCGCTATTTTTCAGGTTCAAGCTTAGTGGGGGTTTAAAAACCCCGCTATTTACTTTTATTTACAGGGAAAAGATGGAGACGAAGCTTATGTGTCCAAGCGTGAATGGGTGGTTCAAATCCTGGCGCGCGAATTTTTGGTTAACACCACTAACGAACGCTTTTGCATATTATATTTCTTAGTTGTCCAAATAACAAAGATACGCGTTGGTTGGGTTGGTTGATGCGTTGGCTTGCAGGTATTGGGACCTGGGTTCGATTCCCAGGTCCCCTTGTATATTTCATAATTTTTACACTAACGTGTTCCAGCGCAGCATGCCCCCAAAAGACTACCATACAACTCCACATCCATGCTTGCCACCTATGCATAAGGATCAATCCAAAGGCCAAAATGTGGAGACCATCATGCACGCTCAGTCAACCACAAGTATATGATCCAGGAAATTCAAAAAGGGCTTAGATTGCTTGGGCCAAAATGCTTCAATAACACCTCCAAATTGGGTCTGAATACCCCCATTGTTTGTATATTCTTTCTCTCTTTTTCTTTTCTTGTAATTATTTTAATTATTTTCTTTAATTCACCAAATTAATTTTCATAATAAAATAAAACCAGAAAAATACAAAAAATGTAATATGTTTATTTAATATTTAATTCCTTAATATTTTCGTAAATAAATTTTTACTAATCAATTTAGGTTAATTTAGGTTAAAATTTCAATGTTTTTCTTAAAATAACTAAATATGTAGAAATTAGGTTTTTTAGCTTTTTTTTTCTTTTTTCTTAATAAAATAACTTCTTCTTATTCTTATTAATTGTTTTTGTAAATAAACATATAGTTAATTAATTAGGGTAAATTAGGTTAAAACTTAAATATTTTTCTTTAATAATTAAAAACAACTTAGAACTAGGGTTTTATTTAATTTCTAATTTTAATCAATTTTCTTTATTCTCATTAAACACCAAAAAAAACATAAAAAATAACTTCTTTTCTTTATTTAATAATTAATTAACTTTTTAATTTCATTTAATTTCTTTAAAGGGTCCAACGCCCTCGCATATTCGATTCTAATTTCTTTTCGCGCGTTTGTCCTTATTTTTCGTTTTAAATATTATGTAATTGCTCAAGCCTTGTAATAGTAATTAGGAAATTTATTTGCCTTCTGCATTTTATTAAAAAACGGGTCTTTGTTAATTTGGCGATGTATAGACTCGCGCCTTGTAATAGCGTAAGACTTTATTTTCCGCACTTTAATTTCTGCACCTTTAAAACTGCTAAACTTTGCATGAAAGAATGAATGTCCCAAATAAAATCAAAGCGTAGCTCACCCAATTCATGATCAAGATAAAACATAACTGAAAACAATACACAAATTCACACACCACTCTTAGGGTACGCCTCACTGTTGCCTTGCCCCTCGAAACGTGGTCGTCGAGTATAGGACGTTTTAGTAAGTCCTTATGTCCATGAACATGGCATAGGGGTAGCTTCTAAGGTGTCCTACTGTTGCTGTGGTGACCACACTGTCCCTAAAAACGAATTGACCCGAATACCTCCAACGGTGGTGCTACCTACCTCTCAATGGTGGGATGGCACTACCTTAAGGACATTTACACAGCCTAATTCCTTAGGGTAGGTAGATGACTCATAGATACTTGCTCTAATTCAAAACAAATCAAAACTTCTTTTCACACCGACACTTTTCAAAAAGCTTTCAAAAACAACTTTTCAAACACTCTTGAGGACTAATACAAGAGTCGATCTGAAATCTTTAAACGAAACTTTTTCAAACCCACTCACGATTGAAAAGCAAACAAACATTTTGAAAACACAAATGAGCAAGTATCTAAGAGCCCATGGATAACCATGGATAGAAAGGGTGCTAACACCTTCCCTTTCTATAAATCTACCTCCCGAACCGAGAAACTATCTCATAAGGAATTTTGCTGTGCTTTTGTCCTGTCCATGTTGGAGAAAATAAAAGACGGTGGCGACTCTTGCTTACCGCGACATTTCGCGAACCAGCTTTAAACAGTCAGTTCCAGATCCACCAATCACACCATGGACGCTTCCTCTTTGTGGTGATGTAGTCATTGATCACTCTTTCTTCCTCGAGCTTCCTGGTGAGCTACAAAATCTTCCTTTCTTGCTCATGGTATTTTTCCCGGTAAGTATTCCGCTCATTCCTCAGCTAAATCCAAGACCTCTGCAACTCCCCAGGATCAGTGGGCATGTAAGGATAAAGAACCGTGTAAGGAATGCCCTCTTCATTGGTGGACTCCACAATCACCGACAATACATCTTCATAGGGCATCCCAAGCTTCTGGGCACGAGCTCGGACCCATTGGAGGTAAGGCTGCATAGGAAGGGAAGTCCTTGGTCCCAACTCTTGGGGGTTAGATATGTTTACCATGCCCCAAGCTCGTATAAACCTTCGGCAGTGCTCCTTAACGTCCTCCTTGTAGTCAAATGCAATATCCTCAAGAAGTAGCTCATGGGGACCATCTCTCCGAGCACGGCCAAATTGTCGCAAAGCTAGACAAGGATTGTAAGTTATACCCCATCTGATTCCAAGCAACGGGACATTAGGATATCCCCCACAATGGTCAATAACAACGGTGTCTTCCATAGCCCGGGAACTCCAAAGAATATCTGTATGGGCAAGTGACATTATCCTATAGGACCAAGCCAAACCTTCTTCGTTCTTCAACACAGACTTAGGGAGGTGTGAAATAAAACACCTCGATAGCAGCGGCATGCAACACAAAAGAGTCCCTCTTCTTCGCACGGTACGAGTATAAAGGGAATGCAAGATATCACCCAGCAGGGTGGGCACAAGATTGCGAGAAAGGAAAATCTTGGTAGCATTCACATCTACAAAAGAATCTGGATTTGGGAAGAGAACCAAAACATAGATAAGGAGAGCCAAGATATCTTCAAAAGCCTGAAAATCCAAATTATCCCAGAATAGCTGAGCCTGGTCTATCATAAATTTGGCTAGGAAACCTTTAAACCCGCTTCGTGTTTCCCAATTGGATACTACATCAACCCGTTTTAAATGCAGAGTTGTGGCAATGTATTTTGGTCTAGGAACTTCTTCCATACCTGTGAAGGGCACCTGCTCAAGAATGGATATGCCCAATAGGTGAGAGAACTCTTCCAAGGTGGGAACCAGCTGGTAGTCTGGAAAGGTGAAGCAATGGTGCACAGAATCGAAGAACTGGAAAAGTACACTCATCATCTGCTCATCAAGATTTGAAGTGACCAGGCTAAGAAGATGACCATGTCTCTTAATGAACATAGAAGTCTCAGAAACTCTTGAGGCTAACTCTTTAAGTTGAGCAGGTATTTGCACAAAGTTAACTCAGATGGTATTTCTGCGCACGAAAGCCATAATCTGCAAAACAGAACAAAGATAAATTCCCTTGGTCTTTGAAATGGTTAGTATAGTGAAGTATGTATGCTATGTTATGATGCATGATGTCATGATAAACCACAGGTATAGCAAAAAACATGTATTGCAAGCACAGTCAAATCACACAAAACCCTTAGGTTTAAGGCTTGCATGAGGTCAAAGGTAGTACCCTCTTGAAGTTAAGTTGGTTTTAACCTATCCTAGAAAAATTAACCGGGTTCTAGAGGATCTCAATATCACTGACCATCCTCCATCAGTCATGGTTTCAGCTCACGCAATCTTTTCTTGCGGCCGAAACTATCTCGAGAGTATGGTCTCAATGAGTGTAGCATCGAGTATCAACCAGTTCTCAGCTTCACACCGAGGCCGGCTATCTCACTACTTTCTAATGGCCAAGTTGGTCGATTAAAGGTTCTAAGGTCAGTTGATGCTTAATGACACCACGTAACGGACCCGTATTCTCCTTGTTTCTCCACAAGGGATACCGGTACCAACCAATGTGCCACATCAACGTAGCTACTGCTTCAACCGTATCGGTCTACGCCGTACAGTTTCCTCACAATCTATTGCTACTTACCTAAAAGGTGTCCCCAGATCCGGGTTAGGATCTATAGTAACTCCCAAACAAAAACCCTTAAAAGTAAAGCAATAAAAACAATCAAGAGAAGCAATTATGATGTACTAGATCCTAAGGTATACCCCACTTATTACTCCCTAGTAGAGTCGCCAGTTCTGTGATGCGGTGGCAGAACCGACTGTTTTTTGAAATGTTGGTTTGTGTTTTATGTTTTGTGTTTGCAAAATATCGCGGTAAGCAAGAGTCGCCACCGACTTTTATTTTATCCAACCGGAAAGGAAAAAAGTACAGAAAAAAACCCTTTTTCGAGATTTTGAGTACGGGGGGTAGATTATAGGAAGGAAAGGTGTTAGCACCCTTTCTATCCATGGTTTTCCATGGGCTCTTAGGTACTTGCTCATCTTTAGAATTGCTTATGTACGTGCTTTGTTTTGAAAAGAGTTTTAACTTCGTGATAACCCTTGTATCAGTCCTCAAGGGTGTGACAAAGTTGTTTGAAAATTGTTTTGAAATGTATGAAAAGTTTTGTTTTGAGAACCTACCCACTAGCATCTACCTACTCGAAAAAAGATCGTTTCTATTCTCATTTCCTTTAGACAGCGCTTATACTACTATTGAGAAATAGGTAACACCGTCATTGGATTTATGAGGGTCAATTTGAAAGGGACGTACGATCACTAAAGCAATGTTAGGACACCTAAGTAATTACCCTAGAATCTTAAGATCATATTCGAGGCAACATTTCTGAGGCAACATGTCTGAGGCATTATTCAACGGGACATTTGATCCTTTTTAGATAGGAGGGTAACCACTAAGACACCTTATCCTTAACGATCGTTTTACCGAAGCCAACCGAAGTGAGAGTATACCTTAAGAGTGATATGTGCAAATAATTTGTTTTCAGTTATTTATCTTTGCACATTAGGGTTTTCTAACTGTATTAAATTATCATGATATCTTGTCATTCAATCCTATTAGCATACATCTAGACAGTTGAATATTTGCGAGAATTAAAATGCGAGAAAGTAAATCTAAGCTATTACAAGGCTTTGGGGAGGGGGATTAATTACATAGCCAAAAACCCGGGAAAACGCGATAAATAAAAGCCCTAGATTAAACTATTACAAACCATGAACAGTTACAACAATATTGGCAAAAATAAATAATCAGCGTGCGGCGAATTAAATGCGAAGCGACTAGGGTTTTGACCCTTGACTAAACCTAATTGTAATTGATTAAAGTAAACATGTTTTTTTTGTCATTTTTGTTATTTTAAGAAATTAATGAAATAATTGAATTAAAAAAAAGAAAATCCTAAATTCTAATTAATTTTAATTGTGAAAGAAATTAGAATTGCCTTAAATTAATTAAACTAATTACTTAAAAAACATTTATTAAGCAAATAAGTCTTCTTTCTGTGATTTTTTGATTGGTCAATTTCAGAAAATAATTTTGGTGTTTGATAAAGAGAAAACAGAATAATTAAAGAAAAGAGAATTAAAGAGGAAAAAAAATAAATAATCCAAGGGCCTGCTGTCAGCGGTTCTGATCAGAGGATGATGGTCCGAAATATGGTGGCCCTTAGAAGATGGGGACACTGGGCCTGCTCCTAGCTGGTGGATCCAGCAGATGGTGACCCTCAGAAGATGGGGTGCGCTGGATCTGGCTCTGACTGGTGGATCTAGAGGATAATGCCCAGAGGATGCTTGATCTGGTCCTGACTGATGGGTCCAGAAGATGACCAGAGAACGCTTGATCCGGTTCTGGATGATGGAACCAGAAGATGACCCTCAGAAAGTGCAAGCGCTGGATCTGGTGAAAACAAAGGGGAAAATGCCAAAAGCTCACGCCTGGGATCGAACCCAGAATCATGAACTTATGACTTCCTTCTTCTGACCAACTACACTGGATACTGATTTATTAATACAATACAAACAAACAATATATATCAGAACAACAAGTTTCTGGCCAGAACAAACGCGCCAGAATTTGAATCAGCCAGTCAGGCTGTGACACACTATTGTCTTCTTCCCTGGAACCGTCGTTTAAAGTTCTGAACTTTTACCTACAGACACATCACTGTAGCTACAAACCTGTAACTTTCAATCATCAAGAAAACGCATGCTAAATAAATTCTAATTACTTGGTCCTGTTCGTCTTGAACCCACGATCACTATGGTACTACTTTCTTGGACCAATTTTACTGATACAGAGAAACCCTAAAACATAAGAGCAAACCCTAACAATGGCATCTTCATATACAAGCGTTAGAAATACAATTAAATGGTATCAAAAGCTTACAAACTCAAAGACAAACACAAATATATCATTAAAATATGCAATGGGTGAGTGAATCAATGAAACTGAATTCGAATTTGGAGGCATATCGTGATACCTCTATCTTGCAATTCTAGACGTGGAAAGGCTTGAATCTGATTGGAAATTTCTCCTGGAATGTCCAGCAACCTATTGGCACCCTGAGAATGGCACGAATTGACCTCTAACATCGAAATTGGACCACCACTTTTCTTGCAATTTTTCAGTTTTTCTTTCACCTCTGCACGACCGTCTCTTCGTCTTTTCTGCTTTGGGAATGTTCAATATATATTAGAGAATGCATTAGCATAAAAATTTGCATTAAATCTTTGCCATTTATGAAGATTGACCATTGATTTATTCCTTGCACCGAATCTTTCCAAAACAAGCATTTTCAATCTTTTTCTGTCCATATGAAGCCTTGCACGATTTGATCTTGCCACCAGCTATATAATGACTCTAATCATGCACAAAATCTCAAGGTTTAATAGATTTTTGATATTTTCATTATTTTATATTGATTTTGTTTGATTTAAATGAAATAAAATCAAAGTAAATAATAAAATAAAAAGGGATGACAACTGGAGGGTCTCATGGGTCGTGGATCTCATCACAATCTCAGTGCAAGCATAAAAAGTTAGGCCCATTTAGCAAAAAATGCAATTTTGGACATTTTTGACTTTTGGCAATTTTGCAAAAATGGTCAACTTTGACAAGGCATATCTCTTTCAATTTTGACCCTATGAGGGTGATCTTGGACTTTTTAGAAAGCTTAGGATGTCCCCTAAGCAACCTTTTTGGTCTCATATCAAATGAGTCTTCCATACTCATGTTATGAATCTTTGACCCAAAAGGTGTTTTTGTTGACTTTTCAAAATGACCTATAATGTCAAAATTCATATCTTTTTGTGAGTGTATAATTTGAACTTGAGGTATGAATATGGATTGTAGGTAATTGCATCCTCTTCATAATGAGCTTTGGATGGGCCATTTCTGATAAAATATGAGAAAGTTATGCTTGGTCAAAGTTGAGTTGACTTTTCCTATAAAACCCTAATTTAGCAACTTTTGGGTTTTGGTGAATTGTGAGAAGTCCTTGAGGAATCATGATCAACCCTTTATCAAATGATGAATAATACTTCAAAATGAGGATGTTGACCAAAACTCTTGAAGTTTGACTGTATGTAGGCCACAATTGACTTTTGACCTAGCATAGTCGATTTTTCATGCATTTGAGCAATTGACTGAGCAAACTTCTTCGGCAAGGCTTGAAACTTGACATGGATGATCTTGATAACATATTAGGACAATGTTGAGCCTTTGAGTCCTTTGTGGTTCATACATCTTGATGAAGATGGAAACCCTAATTTGAGACAGACTGCCTTAGGAGAGAGTTTGTCTGGTCAACTCTTGAACTTCCTTGAGCAATTTGGGGACCTCACTTGCCATGTGTTGAGAAATATGGGAGGGAAAATTTTGGGGTACAACAATACCCAACATAACACTCCGTGGCATAAACTCGCAAACTAAGCTCATATCTCTGAACTGCTCAATTAATTCCAACTCTTTAACCATTATTACCGACATATTTAAAGTCTTTCGAATCAACGCATCAGCTACCACATTCGCTTTTCTTGGATGATAATTCAAACTGAAATCATAATCCTTTAACAATTCCAACCATCTTCGTTGCCTCATATTCAGCTCCTTCTGATCGAATAAATACTTTAAGCTCTTATGGTCACTAAACACTTCAAATCTAGAACCATAAAGATAATGCCTCCAAATCATCAACACAAAGACAACTGCAAGAAGCTCTAAATCATACTTAGGATAGTTCTTCTCATGAGTCCTCAACTTCCTTGACACATAAGTAACTACCTTATCATTCTGCATAAGCACACCTCCCAAACCCATCTTATAAGCATCACAATACACCACAAAAGGCTCTCCTGGATTAGGCAACGTCAAAATCGGAGCCGACGTCAACCTCTTCTTCAATTCTGTAAAAATTTCTTCGCACTGAACATCCCATACAAAAGATCTACCATTACAAGTCAACTTAGTTAATGAAAGTGCCAACTTAGAAAAACCCTCGATAAACCTTCTTTAATAACCCGCTAATCCCAAAAAGCTTCTAATATCAGTAGCTAACCTCAGAGTTTCCCATTGCAGCACAGTATCAACCTTCGATGGATCTACAACAATGCCACTACCTGAGATCACATGACCAAGAAAACTGACCTCCTTTAACCATAATTCACACTTGGACAGCTTTGCATACAACTTCTTCTCTCTCAAAACTTGTAATACTACCCTTAAGTGTTATGCATGCTCTTCTTCTGACTTAGAGTAAATCAAAATATCATCAATAAACACCACTACCAACCGATCCAAATAAGTATGAAAGATACGATTCATGTATTCCATGAATACTCCCGGCGCATTAGTAACACCGAAAGGCATCACCAAATACTCGTAATGTCCATAACGCATTCTGAAAGCCGTCTTCTGGATATCTTCATCCTTCACTTTAATCTGATGGTAACCCGACCTTAAATCAATCTTACTAAACACACGAGCACCCACCAATTGGTCCATCAAGTAATATGTTCTTAGAAGCGGATACTTGTTCTTAATCGTCACTTTATTCAACTGTCTATAATCAACATAAATCCTCATACATCCATCTTTCTTCTTTACTAATAACACTAGAGCTCCCCACGACGATACACTTGGTATTACAAACTTCTTTTCAAGTAACTCCTCCAATTTCTTCTTTAACTCAGACAATTCAGATGCAGACATCATGTATGGTGCCATAGACACAGGCCTGGTACCAGGTACAAGATCAATTGCAAATTCAACTTCCTTCTCCGGTGGTACATCAGGAATTTCATCAGGGAAAACTTCAGGAAATTCACACACCACCTACAATTCCTCAATTATAGCTTGAGTCTCTACAGATAGCGACGCCATCAACGATAACATTTATGCTTCTTCTTGCATCAACTTCCTCAACTGTCTAGCAGACAATAGACTATCTTCCTCTTCTTCAGGAGTAGAAAACCTCACAAACTTGTCATAACAGTTAATATGAACATAGTTATGCTCTAACCAGTTCATACCCAAAATCACATCAAAACCTCTTAACGGTAAACAAACCAAATCAACAGCAAAGTCTCTATCGAAGATCATCAAGGGACACTTTAAACACACAAGAGAAGTAGTCACTGACCCTTTGGCTGGAGTATCGACGACCATTTCTCCATTCAAAGAAGACAACATACGACCCAATCTTTCAACACAATCAGCAGCAATAAAATAATGAGTAGCACCGGTATCAATAATAGTAATTAAAGGAGTACTATTAATGAAACATGTACCTCTGATAAGTATGTCCTCAACAGCTGTCTGATCCTCAACCAAAGCAAACACTTTACCACTTGCATGTGCCCTCTTCGGTTTCTTACACTGACTACCAATGTGCCCTTCTTCACTATAATTGAAACAAATCACATCCTTATGCTTTCACTCAGATACAACATATCCGTTCTTACCACAACAGAAACACCTCTTTACTTTAGTAGTACACACATTACTCTTATGTCCAGGTTTCCCACATTTAAAACAAACCACACCAGCAGGAGCATCTCCTCCACTAGTCCTCTGACCCTGAGCAACTTTCTGTTTACCTTTACTAGCTGGGGCATCATAAGGATTATCACGATTCTGTTGGTGCTTACCCCTCTTCTCACTGATAATCTTGTAATGAGCATTATTATCCTCCTCATAAATTTTGCAGCTATCAATCAAATCGGCAAAGACACAGATCTTCTGGTATCCAACTGCCTTCTTGATCTCTGGGCGCAACCTGTTCTCAAACTTGATACACTTCGAAAACTCGGCATCTGCTGTAAGTCTCAGAGTGCCTAAGAGGGGGGGTGAATTAGGTCTTATAAAATTTATTCGGTTTTATGAGAATGCTTGGTAGTAATTTTTTGGTTAAGTGTTTGAAGGTTTTGATTATATCTTTATCTTTTCTCGATTATGGTGATGAAAGCGATAAATGCGGAAAAGTAAAGAACACGGTGATATATCCTGGTTCCCCTCACAATCCGAGAGTACTCCAGTCCCCTTTCCAACACGAAAGAGATTTCACTATAGTTAGAATGATTGTACAGCCTATGCTTACTATCTAACCTATAGGGTGATCAAAGGTTCTTAACACCTTTAAGACCAAACAAACACTAATGTGAATGAAGAACAATCCTCTTCAAATCACAACACTTACTTCCAACAATGCTGGATAGTAAGGGAAAATCTTTAAGTAATACAATGATTTAGTTTGAAGTATATGGAGAGCTTTATCAATCTTCAATTGATCTTCTTCTTCAAGATAAAAACAATTCTCAACAATGTATATAAATGTTCACAATGTATGTATGAAACTTGAAATGATAATGAAAGTGTATATGGCAAGTTTCACAAAATTATGAACACATGAAAGTTTAAATTCAAATGTGAGTAAATGAGAAAATTGTTAATGAAGAAGTATATTTGTTAATTTGAAAATTGAAGTATTGAACATTTATAAAAATGTTATTGTGTTCTTGTTTTTTAAAATCAAAAAAAAAATCTGCATTTTATAAAGTTGTAAGAACCTCTTCATTCATGCCAATTCATATGAAAAGTTGCAATGCATTCATGAAAAGATACCATTTGAAAAATGTTCAAAAAAACAAAGTAAAAGCTGCATTGGTTCGCTAGGAACTGGTTCCGACACTGACAGAACCCGGTTCTTAGTGAACGTTATAAGTTGAAATTCAAATTTATCACGCAGGAACTGGTTCCCCTATTGGTACAACCTGGTTTCTGGTACAAAATCCAGGGACATGTTTTTTGAGAAATGCTGGAACCCGGTTCCCTGTTAGGGAGGAACCGGTTCCTAAAGGTTTATTTTCAAAAATACATTTTGAAAGATATTTCAAACAAAGTTTTTCTTGATGTTAAAGTTATGGAATATGTATATGTTGATGAATGCATATTGTGAACATCTATATTCAAGATTTTAAGAATTATTTATACCATATTGACATTTGATGATTTCTTCAATAATTCTTCAATAACCTTCAAGACTTTTATTTGATGTTGATAAGCTTTTTGCACATCCTTTTAAACTTGATGTCCATGTTGTCTTAATCAAAACACATGCTTTAATTATGACTTGAGAAGCTTGCAATTACATTCTCCCCCTTTTTGATGATGACAACCAAGTCTTGAAAACGATTTCTTGAGATGTTCATGTTGTTTTGTGTAGCAAACATGTTGAGCAAATGCAAGGCTCCCCCTAAATTGTATGCTCCCCCTAAGTCCATGATTCTTTGAATTTTGGAGAGAGTTTGATATTTATTTGGGCCTGCAATTTCTTTGAAACAAAATAACATACATGCATACTCTTCTCCCCCTTTGTTAACATCAAAAAGGATGGGGAAAAAGAGTGAAATAGATACATATAAAAATTAAGACGTGTATCTTAAGAGAAACATTAGATATCACCTTCATCCAAAATACCAAGTTCTCTTCGGATTTTGAAGAAAGGTTCTCGAGCAAGCGGTTTAGTGAAGATATCTGCGAGTCGGTTATGAGTATCCACAAAAGTGACTTCGACATCTCCTTTAAGTACATGATCACGGAGAAAATGATGTCGAATATCTATATGTTTGGTTCTTGAATGCATGACCGGATTCTTTGTAATATTGATAGCACTTGTATTGTCGCATCAAAGAGGAATGCATCCGAGATCAAGTCCGTAATCACGGAGTTGTTGCTTGAGCCAAAGAATTTGTGCACAACAACTACCCGCTGCTATGTATTCTGCTTCGGCCGTGCTAAGAGCAACACATGCTTGCTTTTTACAAGCCCATGATACTAATGCATTTCCAATAATGTGACAAGTACCACTTGTGCTTTTACGATCAGTTTTACAACCTGCATAATCCGCGTCAGAATAACCAATTAAAGTGCAAGTACTACCTTTTGGATACCATAGGCCGACATTGATTGTTCCTTTAAGATACTTCATGATCCTTTTAACTGCCATGAGGTGTGATTCCTTTGGATTTGCTTGAAAGCGAGCGCAAAGACAAACACTAAACATGATGTCAGGACGGCTTGCCGTCAAGTACAATAAAGAACCAATCATACCTCTGTACTTTGTAATATCAATTGGAGTACCGGATTCATCTTGATCAACATATGTACCGGAGCCCATTGGAGTATTCATTGCTTTACAATTGTCCATATCAAACTTTTTCAATAATTCTTTGCAATACTTAGATTGATTGATGAAGATTCCATCTTCTAGTTGCTTGATTTGTAGTCCAAGAAAGTAGTTAATCTTTCCCATCATAGACATCTCGAATTCTCCTTGCATCATCAATGAGAATTCCTCACACATTTCTTTGTTAGTCGATCCAAAAATGATATCATCAACATAGACTTGAACCAATAAAGTGTTACTTTGGATTTTCTTAATGAACAAGGTTTTATCAACCTTACCCTTTTCGAAACCTTTTTCACACAAAAAAATGCTAAGTCTATCATACTATGCTCTTGGTGCTTGCTTTAAGCCATAAAGAGCCTTTCTCAACTTAAAGACATGTGAAGGATGTTTGAAGTCTTCAAATCCCGAGGGTTGTTTGACATAGACTTCTTCATTGATGTATCCATTCAAGAATGCGCTTTTGATGTCCATTTGAAAAAGCTGAAAATTTAATGAACAAGCATAAGCAAGTAAAAGACGTATAGCTTCTAACCTTGCAACCAGAGCAAATGTTTCTTCAAAGTCGATTCCTTCCTCTTGATTGTAACCTTGGGTAACCAACCTTGCTTTGATTCGAACAATTAGACTATTCTCATCAAGTTTGTTCTTAAACACCTATCGGGTACCTATGATGTGTTTACCACTTGGTCTAGGAACAAGTTCCCAAACTTGATTTCTCTCGAATTGATTTAATTCTTCTTGCATAGCAATAATCCATTGATCATCTCCTAAGGCTTCATCAACTTTGGTAGGTTCAATTTGAGAAACAAACGCCATGTTTAAGCAAGCATCTTTTAGATTCAATCTTGTTGATACTCCTTGGCTAATGTCACCAATAATTTTGTCAATAGGATGGTCTCTATGAGTTCTCCATTCTTTTGGTAGATCATTGATATTTGAATCTTGTTGTACCATGTTTTCTTGATTTTCCGGTGATCTCTTAATTTGATCAATTGAAAGATCTTCCGGGGGTAAATCTATAGGATCATCATCATCACAAACAACTACTTCCTCCTTGGAGGGGTTAGTTTCATCAAAAGATACATGCATAGATTCTTCAATAGTTAAAGTTCTTTTATTATAAATTCTATATGCTTTACTAGAAAGCTAATAACCAAGAAATATACCTTCGTCGGATTTCTCGTCAAACTTACCGAGATTATCCTTGTCATTGTTAAGAACAAAGCACTTGCATCCAAAAATGTGAAAGTGAGCAATATTTGGCTTTCTTCCTTTGAAGAGTTCATATGGAGTCTTCTTTATTATAGGTCTAATGATAACTCGATTTCCAACATAACATGCCGTACTAACCGCATCCGCCCAAAAATATTTAGGAAGATTTGCATCACTAAGCATTGTTCTTGCAAGTTCCACTAGAAACCTATTATTTCTTTCAACTACTCCATTTTGTTGTGGAGTTCTAGGTGCTGAAAAATTATGAGAGATACCATGTTCTTCACAAAATTCTTCAAATTGAGCATTTTGGAATTCTCCACCATGATCACTTCTTATGGATACAATCTTTAATGATTTTTCATTTTGGATTTGCTTAGCATACTTCTTAAAAGCTTTAAAAGCATCACTTTTCTGCACAAGAAACAAAGTCCAAGAATATCTAGAAAAATCATCAATAATGACTAAAGTGTATACATTACCTCCAAAGCTTTTTGTTCTTGATGGACCAAAGAGATCCATGTGTAACAATTGTAGTGGTCTTGTAGTAGACACCACATTCTTAGATTTGAAAGTTGTTTTGGTCTGTTTTCCCTTTTGGCATGCATTACATAATTTGTCCTTGATGAACTTCATCTTTGGTAGACCAATGACTAAGTAATGCTTAACCAATTTGTTTAAGTGCTCCATGTGAATGTGAGCGATCCTCTTGTGCCATAACCAAGCGTCATTGTTGTTTACCATAAGACATTGTACCTTCAGAGACAAATCATCTAAAGTAATCATAAAAATATTGTTAGTTCTTATACCTTTGAGTTTTACCTCATTGGTTGCCTCATCCATAATGAGACATTCATCTTTGTTGAATTTGATCTTGAACCCTCTATCGCAAAGTTGACTTATGCTAAGAAGATTATGCTTTAATCCTTCAACATAGAGAACATCCTCAATTTGAATGGATGGAGGTGTGCCAACTATTCCAACACCAAGAATATTTCCTTTGGTGTTGTCTCCATAGGTGACATACCCTTTGGCTTTATGTACTAGATATGAAAATTGGTGTACATCTCCTGTCATATGCTTTGAACATCCACTATCAAGATACCAAACATTTGATGTGGATTTCAAGCATACCTACACAAACAAATTATTCTTTGTTAGGTACCCAAGTTGCCTTGGGTCCTTCATAGTTAGTTCCCTTTTTCACCCACACATAATGCCCACTTGCTATACTAAAGTTTCTAACATAGCAAGCATTAGGTGTATGGCCTTTAATACCACAATAAAAACAAGTAGGTTCAAAGTTACTTCTATATCTAGAAGGATAAGATTTCTTCTTAGGAAATGTTTTCTTTTTCGATACATTAGCCTTTTTCTTTTGATGATTATGAACAACTTGCTTCTTTTCTACTTTCTCGGGATTGGAACTATTACTAGCCTTTACAAAAACAGTAGGATTGTTACTTGGTTTCTTAGAATTCACATAACCAAGACCCCTTTTATCATTCGGATAACGTTGTTGGCTTAGTAATCCTTCCAATCCTATTTGTCCTTTTTCATATCGTTCAATGACTCTTTTCAATTGAACAATTTGAAAGACATTTGATTCACACTTGGAGCATGCAAAGTTTTCTTTTTCTTTAATAAAATTCTGTTTTTGAAGTTCAAAATCTTTAGTCATGGTGTCAATTTTTTCTAAAGAACTTAGAAGTTCTTTTTCTTGATTTGACACCTTTTTGTATAAACTTTTGCATTCTTTCAAGAGTTCATCAATAGCATCTTGAACATCATCATCAAAAAGATTAAATTCATTACTAACCTCTTCTTCATTGTCGGAGTGATGTGAAGCCATTAATGCTAGATTTGCACATTCCTCGCTTTCTGAGTCGGATGAAGAACTTATCTCATTATCTTCCCATGCAACATAAGCCCTTTTGTTCTTGAACTCCTTTTTGCCTTTGAATCCATTTTTCTTGGAGAGTTTTGGACAATCCGGCTTTATGTGACCTTGCTTTCCACATTCATAACATGTGACATCTTGTGTTGATGTGGAGGCTTCTTTATCTTTATGATTATAAAATTTCTTCCTCTTGACAAAGTTAGCATTATGAAGATTATTCTTATGACCAAAATATTTTCCTAACCTTTTTATAAGAAGCAAGAAGTTTTCATCTTCCTCTGATGCATCTTTATCTTGACTTTCCTTTGAATCAACTTTCAAGGCAATGCCTTTGGATTTCTTCTCTAAATTTTCATGTTTTTCAAGTCTACTGAGTTCCGTTTCATATTCTTGAAGTTTGTCAAATAATGTAGCGGAAGTCATTGCGGAGAGACTCTTCTTTTCCGAGATTGCCGTTACCTTTGGTTGCCATTCCCTAGTCAATGATCTAAGTATTTTCAAGTTGAGTTCATCATTTGTCAAGGTTTTACCAAGAGCATTTAAGTGATTTGTCAAATGCACAAATCTCTTTTGTAAGTCAAGAATGGATTCTCCGGGCTGCATTCGAAATAGTTCATATTCTTGACTCAAGGTATTTAGCCTTGATCTTTTTACTTCAGTCGTTCCTTCATGAGTTTGAACCAGGGTATCCCATATTTCTTTTGCTGTCTTGCAGTTCGAGACACGGAAAAATTCGTCCATACTGAGTGCACCTTGAAGAAGGTTTATTGCCTTTTTGTCATAGAGAACTTTCTTTTTATCATCGTTGTCCCATGCAGTTTTGGGTTTTACAGAACCAATGCCATTGATTACTGATATTGGAAAAAATGGACCATTTTCAACAGCATCCCATACTTCCTCTCCTTGTGCTTCTAAATGTGCCTTCATGCGTATTTTCCAGAAGTCAAAATATTCACCACAGAATAGAGGAGGCTTGTTGTTACTACCACCATCTCTGAAGACTGGTTGATGATTTGCGGAAGCCATTCTGGATATTTAGGAACAAGTTACCTATAACTTGCTCTGATGCCAATTGTAAGTCTCAGAGTGCCTAAGAGGGGGGGGGGGTGAATTAGGTCTTATAAAATTTATTCGGTTTTATGAGAATGCTTGGTAGTAATTTTTTGGTTAAGTGTTTGAAGGTTTTAATTATATCTTTATCTTTTCTCGATTATGGTGATGAAAGCGATAAATGCGGAAAAGTAAAGAACACGGTGATATATCCTGGTTCCCCTCAGAATCCGAGAGTACTCCAGTCCCCTTTCCAACACGAAAGAGATTTCACTATAGTTAGAATGATTGTACAGCCTATGCTTACTATCTAACCTATAGGGTGATCAAAGGTTCTTAACACCTTTAAGACCAAACAAACACTAATGTGAATGAAGAACAATCCTCTTCAAATCACAACACTTACTTCCAACAATCCTGGATAGTAAGGGAAAATCTTTAAGTAATACAATGATTTAGTTTGAAGTATATGGAGAGCTTTATCAATCTTCAATTGATCTTCTTCTTCAAGATAAAAACAATTCTCAATAATGTATATAAATGTTCACAATGTATGTATGAAATTTGAAATGATAATGAAAGTGTATATGGCAAGTTTCACAAAATTATGAACACATGAAAGTTTAAATTCAAATGTGAGTAAATGAGAAAATTGTTAATGAAGAAGTATATTTGTTAATTTGAAAATTGAAGTATTGAACATTTATAAAAATGTTATTGTGTTCTTGTTTTTTAAAATCAAAAAAAAAATCTACATTTTATAAAGTTGTAAGAACCTCTTCATTCATGCCAATTCATATGAAAAGTTGCAATGCATTCATGAAAAGATACCATTTGAAAAATGTTCAAAAAAACAAAGTAAAAGCTGCATTGGTTCGCTAGGAATCGGTTCCGACACTGACAGAACCCGGTTCTTAGTGAACGTTATAAGTTGAAATTCAAATTTATCACGCAGGAACTGGTTCCCCTATTGGTACAACCCGGTTCCTGGTACAAAATCCAGGGACATGTTTTTTGAGAAATGCTGGAACCCGGTTCCCAGTTAGGGAGGAACCGATTCCTAAAGGTTTATTTTCAAAAATACATTTTGAAAGATATTTCAAACAAAGTTTTTCTTGATGTTAAAGTTATGGAATATGTATATGTTGATGAATGCATATTGTGAACATCTATATTCAAGATTTTAAGAATTATTTATACCATATTGACATTTGATGATTTCTTCAATAATTCTTCAATAATCTTCAAGACTTTTATTTGATGTTGATAAGCTTTTTGCACATCCTTTGAAACTTGATGTCCATGTTGTCTTCATCAAAACACATGCTTTAAATATGACTTGAGAAGCTTGCAATTACATCTGCCTCAGCGTAGTGCAGATAAAACTTAGCTTACTCAGAAAACTTGGCAGCATACTCAACAACTGACATATTCCCTTGCTTCAGCTCAAGGAATTCAATCTCCTTCTTACCACAAACATCTTCAGGAAAGTACTTCGTTAGAAACTCCCTACGAAAAACAGCCCAAGTGACATTCTCACCTGCAACTTCCAACTTCTGACAAGTCTCTAGCCACCAGTCATCATCCTCGACTGCTAGCATATGAGTACCATATCGAACCTTCTGCGCTGGAGTGTAGTCCATCACACGAAAGATTCTCTCAATATCTTTCAACCAATCCAATGCTCTGTCAGGATCAACCTTTTCCTTGAACGTAGGTAGATTCTCTCTCTGGAAAGTCGCCAAGCTACGAGATCCAGCATTCTCGTCAGCATTCGAATGATTCTCCATCGCATGCGCCATTGCTTCTAAAGCAGCAACAAGTGTAGCATCATGCCTTCCATCCATCTCAACTTATCACTACAACATAAACAACAGTTAAAGCTCAAATTTATAATACTCGATTGTTAGACAACTACGACTCGACAACAAGGTCGGACCAACCTTTGCTCTGATACCAACTTTGTAACACCCCAATTCTACCCGACAATTTTAAATGTAAATAAGAGTTATAAACATTCATGCAAACGAATCAGGATGCCACAAAATCATCTCTAAAAACACATTGCATTCAACGTGGATACATAACACTTTAAAATTTCAGATGAACCATCAACATAATACTTTACTGTGATCGGTGGATCTGGAACTGACTGTTTAAAGCTGGTTCGCGAAATGTCGCGGAAGCAAGAGTCGCCACCGTCTTTTATTTTCTCCAAATGGAAAGGACAAAAGCACAGAAAAATTCCTTATAGAGATTGCTCTCGGTTCGGGAGGTAGATTTATAGAAAGGGAAGGTGTTAGCACCCTTTCTATCCATGGTTATCCATGGGCTCTTAGATACTTGCTCATTTGTGTTTTCAAAATTGTTTGTTTGCTTTTCAACTGTGGGTTTAAAAAAAGTTTCTTTGAAAATTTCAGTTCGACTCTTGTATCAGTCCTCAAGAGTGTTTGAAAAATTGCTTTTTGAAAGCTTTTTGAAAGGTGTCGGTGTGAAAAGAAGTTTTTGATTTGTTTTGAAATTAGAGCAAGTATCTTCGAGTTCTCTACCTACCCTAAGGAATTCGTCTGTGTAAATATCCTTAAAGTAGTGCCATCCCACCATTGAGAGGTAGGTAGCACCACCGTTGGAGGTGTTCGGGTCAATTCGAGGGTTCGGGACATTGTGGTCACCAGAGCAATAGGAAGACACCTTAGAAGCTACCCTCATGCCATGTTCATGGACATGAGGACTTACTAAAACGTCCTCTACTCGACGACCACTTTTCGAGGGGCAAGGCAACAGTGAGACGTACCCTAGGGGTGGTGTGTGATTTGTGTGTCATTTTCAATTATATTTGTCTTGTTCATGCATTGGTGATCTACGCTTTGTTTTTATTTTTGGCATTCATTTTTTCATGCAAGTTATTAACAGTTAAAAGATGCGAGAAGGTAAAAGTCCTACGCTATTACAAAGGCGCGGGTCTACATCGCCAAATTAATCCAAGACCTGATTTGAATAAAAAAATAATGCGGAAAGATAAATGTCTAATTAATCTATTACACGGCTTTGGGATAAATACATTATATTCAAAAAAAGAGATAAAAATAAAATGCGAGAAGAAGTAAAGTCGGGAATGCGAGGGCGTTGGACCCTTTTAATGAAATTAAATTACAATTAATAAATTAATTAAGTTAAATGAGAAAAGGAAATTATTTTTTTGAGTTTTTGTATTTATGGAATTTAGTAAGAAAATTAAATGAAATTAAAATCCTAATACTAAACTATTTTTAATTTATTAAAAAAATGTTTAAATTTAAACTAGTTTTAACCTAATTATTTAATGGCAAATTTATTTACAAAAAAAAAACAATTAATTAAATATGGTGAAAAAGAAAAGAAAAAGGATAAAAGTATTTAAAACCCTAATTCTACATTTTTTAGTTTATTAAAAAAAAATATTAAAATTAAACCTAGAATTAAAACTAAATTAATTGTTAAATTTATTTACAAAAATGTTAGTGAATTAAACATTAAAACATATTTTTATTTTTATAGTTTTTGATTTTTTGTTATTTTTGGTATTTTTATAAAATTTATTTTGATGAATTAAAAGAAAATAATTAAATTAAAACAAATAATAAAAAAATAGAAAAAAGAAAAGAGAAAGAAATACAAACACTAGGGGGGGTTCTGCCCCAATCTGGAGGTTATGTTGTAAGCAATTAGGCCCAAGAAGCTTGGCCCTTTCTGACTTCTCAATGATCATGTGCGTATGCGTTGACTGAGGCCTTCCATAGACTTTGGATCCTGGCCACTGGATGGACGATCATGGCTACTTGGCAAGCCATTGATGAGAGCCTATGGTGGAGCGTTGAATGGCACGCTGCGTAGGAACGTATTAGAGAAAAAAATATGAAATATGCAAGGGGACCTGGGAATCGAACCCAGGTCCCAACGTTTACCAGATACATCCTTTGCCAAGTGAGCTGCGCGCGCTCTTTGTATAGAAGTTGGCAAGCGAATAACATATGGCAACACAACGCTGAGGGTTACCCAACGCGCCAAATTTCAAATTGTCCAATCCCATAGTGACACGCCAGGCTTCGTCTTCATTCTACCTGAAAATAACACACAAGTAGCGGGGGTTTTAAACCCCCACTAAACAGCATAGCAAATAATAGCGATTAGGCCATAGTGAAAGATAAATTGGGCGCGATATGATGATTGGATTCGTCTGGAGTTTGAGTCCAATGGTCCTGGTCTCGTTGTCCAATTTTTCCCTATGAAAGAAGCCCTAATTTTTGACCTATGAAACCCTAAAAGGCTTCCATGGCAACTTCCTATTCAGACCACCATTCTCCAATTGAATCACGTCATTAGCTTTAGAATCATCACATTAGTATAGTTCAAACATTAAAATGCATGAAAAGTATGTATAAATTCAAACACGAAAATACAATTTTTAGAAGAAAGTCAAGCTCCCATCTACCAATTCTTTGAGTATGGAAGTGTGATTCTGATTGGAAACGATTCCTGGTAACCTTGGAAAGCTTTTGGAATAGTTCTTTCGCCTTGAAACTCTCTGCAATATCGTTTTCAGTTTTGAAAAATTTGATGAAAAATGCAAAGTTGGTTTGTTCTTCTGAGCGCAGCCTCTTGGTTGTTTGCACTAGGGTTATGATCTGTATATGTATGTGAGTGTTTTAGGTTTGCAAATCAAGTCAAAAAACCCTTGTAATCATGAATCAAATATTTGATTTTTAATGGCATCTTTTCAAATCTTTTCCATGTGCTTTTGGTACCAATCATGGCCAAATCTTTCCAAATTGAGGGTGCACGAAATCTTGAGGTTTTATGGAGAGAATATGCTGCAAAAAGGGATTAAAAAACATGGTTTTCTATTTTTGTCATATTTTATTTCATTAAATGAATTAATAGTGATAAAAATTCAAATAAATAATAAAAAATGATGAAATAAATCCCCTTTGGGTCAAATGGTCGTGCATAACCTTTGGATAATGATTCTTGGAAGAAAATGTGGCCCATTAGCAATTTTGAGGCATTTGAAGCAAAGTTGACTTTTCAAAATTCCCAAAAATTTCCCAACTTCCACAAGGCATATCTTGCTCAATTTTTAAGCTTTGATCATGTTCTTGGACATTTTGGAAAGGACTTGAAGTCCTCTAACGAATGCCATTGGTCCCATGTCATTTTGATTTACCAATCTCAAGTTATGGTCTTTGACTTAAAGTGCCTTTTTGTTGACTTTTGAAAATGACCTATAATGTTGAAATTGATAACTTTTTGTGAGAGCATTTCTTGGACTTGAAGTGTGAAGAGGAGTTGTAGGAAATGTCTTTATCTTCAAAATGAGCTTTGGATGGAATTTTTATGATAAACCATGTGGAAGTTATGCCTTGGTCAAGTTACAGTTGACTTTTTCAACTGTCCAAATATGGAAACTTTTGCATCTTGAGACTTTTTGAGCCATGCCTTGAAAATCATGATCAAGAATTGATCAAATGATGTTTGTGGCTTCAAAATAAGATGTTGATAAAAAATTTGGACTTTTGACTGTCAAATGACCATTTTGCCCCTACAGTTGACTGTTGAGCAATTAGGGTTTTTGACTGTGCAATTTTGTGTTGTGAGTCTTGAAACTTGACATATGGATGCTTGACCATATTTATAGGCATGTGGGACTTGATTGGGCCCTTGGAAACTTCAATTTCTTTGCCAGAACCAAAACCCTAGTTTTTGACTGTTAGGAGGCCCTTGAACTGTGCAACCCTTGGGGAGATTTTGAACTTTTGACTTGGCAAAGTTTGAAGAATATGGGAGGGCAAATTTTGGGGTACAACAGTTGCCCCTGTTCAATCTTCTTAGACCTGAGGATGCAGATTGGCTGACGTGCCTTTCGTAATCCGAAGGTGGAAGATGATTGAACACTAGAGTGCCCAGAAATTTACGCTCACATAGTGTTGTGATGGTGGGAATGGGCTTATAGATGCCATTTGGAGATTTATGGATAGGATGATGGGCTTATAGATGCCATGCTGAGAGGTGATGGATAGGTGGATGGGCTTATAGATGCCATCTGGATGTCGATCGCGTAAGAGATTCCTTAGCGAGAACTTGCGTACCTGAAAAAGAAAATGATTACCTGGCCTGTTACAGGAGCTGGTCTTCAAGCTCTTATGTAGATGTGTCCTGACTGGTTACAGGAATTGGATCTGGAGCTTCAAATGGTGATGAATGAACCAGGGATGGTTACTACCTCAACGGGACGGTGAGAGAACCTTGGACGATTACTACCTCAACAGGAACGCTGAGAGAACCTTGGATGATTACTACCTCAACAGGAACGCTGAGAGAATCATAGGCGACTTCAACCTCAACAGTAACGATGAGAGAATCTTGGGCGACTTCAACCTCAACAGTAACGCTGAGAGAATCTTGGGCGACTTCAACCTCAACAGTAACGCTGAGAGAATCATAGACGACTTCAACCTCAACAGTAACGCTGAGAGAATCATAGGCGACTTCAACCTCAACAGTAACGCTGAGAGAATCATAGGCGACTTCAACCTCAACAGTAACGCTGAGAGAATCTTGGGCGACTTCAACCTCAACAGTAACGTTGAGAGAATCATAGACGACTTCAACCTCAACAGTAACACTGAGAGAATCATAGACGACTTCAACCTCAACAGTAACGCTGAGAGAATCTTGGATGTCTTCTACTGAGTCTTCATCAGGAAAATCTTTAGGGATCGATTTAACTGGACTAGAGAAGGCCTTTGATTGGATAAGAATCAAGAAAAATCTTAGGGTCGACTTAACTGAACCAAGCAAAGTCTTGGAATATCTTCAACTGGGCAAGAATCAGGGAGATCTTAGGGTCGATCTGACTGAACCAGAGAAGGCCTTTGACTGGATAAGAATCAGAAAAATCTTAGGGTCGATTTAACTGAACCGGACAAGGGTCTTGAAATCTTCAACTGGATAAGAATCAGGGAGATCTTAGGGTCGATCTGACTGAACCAGAGAAGGCCTTTAACTGGATAAGAATCAGGAAAATCTTAGGGTCGATTTAACTGAACCGGGCAAGGTCTTAGAATCTTCAACTGGGTAAGAATCAGGGAGATCTTAGGGTCGATCTGACTGAACCAGAGAAGGCCTTTGACTGGATAAGAATCAGGAAAATATTTGGGTCGATTTAACTGAACCAGGCTAGGTCTTGGAATATAGCTGAGAATTTAACTGGATCTTTCCTGAAAGGCAAAGGTCAGTCATATGCAAGGCATGATATGAATCAAGCAATGATGTTCTCAACATAAACGAGATTTGTAAGATATGATGCATATATGCATGCTATAATGATGTATGAATGTATGTTTTCGTCCTAGGAAAATAAATCCTTGACGGGTGTCGGGAAGTCACTCCTGGGCTAATGTTGAAGAATAGATCTTTGCTTCCGCTGGGGATGATAGTTGCAAGAATACCGGTAGGAGAAGATAACTCCGTTGGGGAATAAACTTGGCGAATGGATTACTCTGCGGGAGAAAAGCACTCTAACGATCTTGCTGGGAAACAATACTCTGTGGGGAGAGAGGTACTTTGTTGAGATGTTGATGGTAACTTTGCTGGGGATACCGTTGATAAGTTATGTTGGGGATTTTGATGATGAACTCCGTTGGGGATAGAAAGAACTTCGCTGGGGATGATCTTTCAGTTTCAACCTGCTGAGGATAACCCAGTTAGACTCTTGTAGGGATAACATCTGAATATGGCTGGGGAGAGATATTTGTACTCTGCAGGGGACAAGCTTCCAGAATCTACTGGGGGAGATAATTCAACTCTGTCGGGGAAGCTTTTTCCAGACTGCGTTGGGAAATGGCTCCACTGAGGGTATCTTGTATTCCGCCGGGGAACAATCTTATATTCTGTCGAGGAATATTAAGACTGTCGGGGATGCTTGCTGAGGAATATCTTTATACTCCGTTGGAGAAGATTAGGATCTTCTGGGGATACCCAACTTTTTCAGGACTGATGGTAGACCAACTCTGCTTGGGGGAGAGTATTGCTGACTTGCTGGGGATACTGTGCCTTTTTAGGGTTGATGGTAGACTAACTCTTCTTGGGGAGAGTATTGCTGAATCTTGTCTTACTCTGCGGGGAGTGGAGGTATCTTGGTCATACTCTTCAGCTGAACCTATCTTGGTACCTTGGTGGACAGAGCATCTTGTACAGTTCGGACAATTCTTATTGCCCCAACTTTTGTGGGAGAAGGTACCTGTGGAGGTGCTTGATGACTGCCGATTGACACATCTTCTTCTGGTAGGCAAGTGACGAGATGACGGGACATAGTCGTACGCTTTGATCCCTAATTTTTGCATGGACCTCCCTTTCGGGTTTTCAGTCCACCGGGATACCCTTTTTTGCCCAAGCCGCCTTTTCAGGTTTTCAACTTGCCGGGTATACATATTTTTTTCATTTCATCCCTTATTTTTGCCCGATCTTTTTTGGTTCGCCGGGAAGCCCTTATTTTTGCCTAGGTGTGTCAACCTAGCGGGTCTTTGATTTTGCGTAGTATTTTTTCGACTATATCCATGCTCTCAGAGAGCAGGGAGTTGTCACTGTCAGTAGTATTGTGTTGCCGTATGTGATCGGTGGATCTGGAACTGACTGTTTAACGCTGGTTCGCGAAATGTCGCGGAAGCAAGAGTCGCCACCGTCTTTTATTTTCTCCAAATGGAAAGGACAAAAGCACAGAAAAATTCCTTAAAGAGATTGCTCTCGGTTCGGGAGGTAGGTTATAGAAAGGGAAGGTGTTAGCACCCTTTCTATCCATGGTTATCCATGGGCTCTTAGATACTTGCTCATTTGTGTTTTCAAAAATGGTTTGTTTGCTTTTCAATGTGGGTTTTAAAAAGTTTCTTTGAAAATTTCAGTTCGACTCTTGTATCGGTCCTCAAGAGTGTTTGAAAAATTGCTTTCGAAAGCTTTTTGAAAATGTGTTGGTGTGAAAAGTATTTTTGATTTGTTTTGAAATTAGAGCAAGTATCTAGAGTCGTCTACCTATCCTAAGGAATTCGTCTGTGTAAATGTCCTTTAAAGTAGTGCCATCCCACCATTGAGAGGTAGGTAGCACCACCGTTGGAGGTGTTCGGGTCAATTCGAGGTTCGGGACATGGTGATCACCAGAGCAATGGGAAGACACCTTAGAAGCTACCCTCATGCCAGGTTCCCGGATCATGAGGACTTACTAAGACATCCTCTACTCGACGATCACCTTTCGAGGCAAGGCAACAGTGAGGCGTACCCTAGGGGTGGTGTGTGATTTGTGTGTCGTTTTCAGTTATTTTTTTGTCTTTTGTCATGTTATTGGTGATCTAGCGCTTGTTTTTATTTTTGTCCATACATTCTTTCATGCCATTATTTACAGTTAAAAATTGCGAAAAGTAAAAGATTCTAAGCTATTACAAACGGCGCGGGTCCACATCGCCAAAATTTCTCGAACCCGATTTGATAGAAAAATAAATAAAGAAGATAAAGAAAAGTGCGAGCAATTAGTTACAAGGCTTCGGGAGAGATACATAAATATTTAAACGAAATAAAATAATATGCGAATTAATAAGAATTAAAAACGAGGGCGTTGGACCCTTTTTTGCAAAATTAAATTAAATGATGCAATTAATTAATTAAAAAGAAAGGAATTTGTTTTTTTGGTATTTTTTAGTATTTTAGGATTTTAATGAAAAAAGAATTAATTAAAATAAATACTAACCCTAATTCTAGTGGCTTTTAATTTATTAAGAAAACATTGAATTTTAACCTAAATTAACCCTAATTTTTATATACAAATTTAATTATAAAAAATAAATATTTAATATTTAATTATTATGGAATAAAAGAAAAAAAAGATGAAAATTAATTAAACCCTAGTTCTACATTTTTTAGATTTTTATTAAAAGAGTTAAAATTAAAACCTAATTTAAGACTAGTTTAATTACATGCAATTATTTACAAAATACTATTAAATAAAATGTTTATTATTTTATTTTTATCTTTCTGATTTTTTTATTGTTTTGTGTTTTTATGGAAAAAAAATAATTAATTAAAAAAAGCACAATAATTAAAAGAAAGAAAGAAAAAAAAAACCAAAGAGAAAGAATGTAAAAAATGCAAACCTAGGGGGTTCAGACCCCAAATAGGAGGTGAGGCCTTTAGCAATCTGGCCCATTTAAATTCCTGGCCTTGGAGACTTTTTCATTCACGTGCAGAAGCGTTGACCAGGGTCCACTGTACTCTCCAGGTTATGGCCTTTGATTTGATGACATTGGACGCGTGGATGGTTTGATCATGAAGGTGTATGATGGTCTTTGCTATGGAAACTGCATGTGAATTTTTATTGAAAAATAATATGGGAATATTGAAGACCTGGGGCTCGAACCCAGGTCATGAATGTTGCCACCACTACGCCTTGCCAGCTGAACCAATTCACGCGTGTTAATATATAATAACTAATAAATATTATAAAAGACAATTAGTCAGTAGCTTAAAAACGCGCGCAAAATTTGAATGACCCTATCACATCTTGCCACTTCATCGTCTCCTTCGCTTGGTTTTATTTTCCTGAAACATATAAAACATTGGCAACGGTTTTCACACGTTGCCACAGGCATGATACAAGAAAATAGCGAATAGGCCATAAGGCCTCATAAATTAGGCGCGAGTGTTTGTTTCTGTTCGTCCAGACATGCCCGATTCAATGGTGTAAGTCACGTGTCCTAATTTTACCATATTACAAAACACCCAAATTAAAGCTTGCAAAACCCTAATATTCTCCCATGGTAAATCCTCACACGATGCACAAAAACACAATCAAACCATTGGGTTAACATTAGAATCAAATAAAGAACATGAATCAAGCATTAAAAATCACAAAGAATGCATGAATTGAGATGCACGACTATGAATTTTTTTCTGTACAGTTGAGATGGTTCTCACGTTTCTGGGCACGAAAGCTTATGGTTTTTGATGTAGAATCTTCCTATGAAGCTTCAGCAAGCTAATGAAACAAAAATCGTGCCTTGAATCGCCCTAGAATGAGGTTTTCAGTTTTGAGTTTCTTTGCAAAAATTTCAAGTTTGTGAATTGGTTTCTAGCGCAGCTCAGTGGTCAATGGCATTAGGGTTGTGTTCCTTGTATATGTAGTAATGAATTAGGTCAAGAATTCTGATCAAAATCTCTTGCATTCATGGTTTTTGAAATTTGATTTTCAAAGATCTTTTTCAATCTTTTTTCATGTGTTTTTGTACAAATCATGATCAATTCTCTCCAAATCTTTCCATATTTGATTATGCACGAATTATTGAGTAGATTTCATGCACAAAAAGATTGTAAAACTTAGGTTTCATATTTTTCATGTATTTAATTTGATTTAAATGAATTATTATTAATAAAAATTCAAATAAATAAATAAAAAATGAAGAAATACTTCCCTTTGGGCCAAGTGGTCGTGCACATGCTTGGGATGATGAATTGTGGAAGGAAAATGGGCCCATTAGCAATTTTAGGTCATTTGAATCAATGTTGACTTTTCAAAATATCCAAAAATTTCCCAACTTCCACAAGGCATAACTTGCTCAATTTTTAAGCTTTTCTCATGTTCTTGGACATTTTGGAAAGGTCTTTGAGTCCTCTAACCAATGCCTTTTGTCCCATGTCATTTTGATTTACCAATCTCAAGTTATGGCCTTTGACTTAAAGTCCCTTTTTATTGACTTTTGAAAATGACCTATAATGTTGAAATTGATAACTTTTTGTGAGAGCATTTCTTGGACTTGAAGTATGAAGATGAGTTGTAGGAAATGTCTTTCTCTTCAAAATGAGCTTTTGATGGAATTTTTATGATAATCCATGTGAAAGTTATGCCCTGGTCAATTTACAGTTGACTTTTTTAGCTGTCCAAATAAGGAAACTTTTGCATCTTGATGATTTTTGAGCCTAGCTTTGAGAATCATGATCAAGCATTGATCAAATGATGTTTGTGGCTTCAAAATGAGATGTTGACCAAAAATTTGAACTTTTGACTGTCAAATGACCATTTTGCCCCTACAGTTGACTGTAGTGCAATTAGGGTTTTTGACTGTGCAATTTTGTGCTGAAAGCCTTGAAACTTGATATGAGGATGCTTGACCATATTTGTAGGCATGTGGAACTTGATTGGGCCCTTGGAAACTTCATTTTCTTGATCAGAATCAAAACCCTAATTTTGACTGTTCAGGAGGCTCTTGCACTGTGCAACTCTTGGGGAATTTTGAAGCTTGACTTGGCAATTTCTTGGAGAATATGGGAGGGCAAATTTTGGGGTACAACAGTTGCCCCTGTTCAATATTCTTAGACCTGAGGATGCAGATTGGCTGACGTGCCTTTCGTAATCCGAGGGTAGAAGATGATTGAACACTAGAGTGCCCAGAAATTTGCACTCACATAGTAGCAGTGTGATGATGGGAATGGGCTTATAGATGCCATTTGGAGATTGATCGCATAAGAGATTCCTTAGCGAGAACTTGCGTACCTGCAAAAGAAAAAATGAGTACCTGACATGTTGCAGGAGCTGGTTCTTAGATGCTTTGTATAAATGTGTCCTGACTGGTTACAGGAGCTGGATCTGGAGCTTCACAAGATGATGAATGAACCAGGGATGGTTACTACCTCAGCATGAACGGTGAGAGAACCTTGGGTGACTTTAACTTCAACAACGCTCGTTGAGAAAATCTTGGTGGGAATTACCATCTTCGCAGTATCGGGAAGAGAACCAATAGGCAATTATAATCTCAAAAGCGGACGTCTGAGAAAAACCTGGGCTGGAATTATCATCTCACGCACCGTCGGGGAGAGAACCATAGGAAATTATAATCTCAAAAGCGGACGTTTGAGAAAAACCTGGGATGGAATTATCATCTCACGCACCGTCGGGGAGAGAACCATAGGAAATTATAATCTCAAAAGCGGACTTTTGAGAAAAACCTGGGCTGGAATTGTCACCTCACGCACCGTCGGGGAGGGAACCATAGGAAATTATAATCTCAAAAGCGGACGTTTGAGAAAAACCTGGGCTGGAATTATCACCTCACGCACCGTCGGGGAGGGAACCATAGGAAATTATAATCTCAAAAGCGGACGTTTGAGAAAAACCTGGGCTGGAATTATCATCTCACGCACCGTCGGGGAGAGAACCATAGGAAATTATAATCTCAAAAGCGGACGTTTGAGAAAAACCTGGAATGGAATTATCACCTCACGCACCGTCGGGGAGGGAACCATAGGAAATTATAATCTCAAAAGCGGACGTTTGAGAAAAACCTGGAATGGAATTATCACCTCACGCACCGTCGGGGAGGGAACCATAGGAAATTATAATCTCAAAAGCGGACGTTTGAGAAAAACCTGAGATAACTTCTACTGAGTCTTCATCAGAAAAATCTGTTGGGAGTCGATTAACTGAACCGGTCTAGGTCTTGAAATATGATTGAGAATTTAACTGCATCTTTCCTGAAAGGTAGAGGTCAGTCATATGCAATGCATGATATGGATCAAGCAATGATGTTCTCAACATAAATGAGATTTGTGAGATATGATGCGTCTATGCATGCTATAATGATGTATGTGATATTTAGGAATGTATGTTTTTGTCTAGGAAAGTAGATCTTTGACGGGTGCCGGGAAGTCACTCCTGGGCTGATGTTGAAGAATAAGCTTTTACTCCTGCTGGGGAAAGGGATACTTTGCTGAGTGTTGATAGTAACTTGCTGAGGGTATCTCTGCTGTATTGGAAGTGCTGATAGACTTCGCTGGGGATAAGAAGGAACGGTGTTGACGACGACCTTTCCGTGGCTCTTGGCTGAGGATAACCCAGTTATATCCTGTTAAGGAAATAACTCTTTAAATAAAGCCGGGCGACGCGTTCGTGCTCCGCGAGGATAAGCTTCCAGAATCTACTGGGGATAAGCTTACTGCTTGGGGAGATAAATTCCAACTTTCCTGGGGAACTGGATTGGGCTCTCCTGGGGAAGTTTTAAACTGCGGGAAAATGATTCTTTTGAATATTGATATACCGCCGGGGAACAATCTTTAGACCAAGACTGCCGGGGATGCTTGTTATGAGTATGTATGCTGCTGGGGAAGTATTGATATCTACTGGAGGATACTCAACTTCCTTGAGATTTGATAATTCTGCTTGGAGAAGAATGCACTGACTGCTGACTTACTCTCTGGGGAATTAAGATGTAATGGTCATGTTCTTTAGCTGATCCTACCTTGGTACCTTGGAGGATAGAACAATTAGATTGCTAGACAACTCTTTATTGCCCCTGTTTCTAGTGTCACCTGTAATTAATTCTTTGTTTCGTATGCAAATTTTCATGAGTTAGCAAATTATTGTCAATGCATATATCACAAATTGAACCTTGGACGTTCTTCGCAAAACAAAAACAGAAAAAAGAAAAACAATTGGCACTTTTAACTGAAAAGTATATTTGTATTGATTTTGAATGGCCTGAAAATAGGCGTTTGTGTACAAGAGGCTGACGTCCTAGTAAGAGAACGCCGCCGAACAAAAGAGTTTATACGAATTTTGTACAAGAGAAAATAAAACAGATGTGTGAAATGAATGATCCCACTGGGTTTCAACTATGCTATTGCCATTATAACTCCGAGCGTCTCATCACTTGATGACCTTGGTTGAAGGTGAAGCTGACTGATCAATGCCGTCTGAACTTGATGTAGATACCGGATTCTGGATGCAAAGTGATCCAATGAGACATAGTATTACGCTTTTATCCCTAATTTTTGCCTGGACCGCCATTTCGGGTTTTCAGTCCACCGGGATACCCCTTTTTGCCCAAGCCGCCTTTTCAGGTTTTCGACTTGCCGGGTGTACAGATTTTTTTCATATTTCATCCCTTCATTTTGCCCGAACCCTTTTGGTTCGACGGGAAGCCCTAATTTTTGCCTGGGCATGTCAGCCTAGCGGGTCTTTTTTCATGCGTAGTATCTTTTTACTATGTCTGCATTGGCGGGGTGAGGAAGGTCGTCACCATCCATATTGGTTAGAATCATTGCTCCTCCTGAGAACACATGCTTAACCACAAATGACCCTTCGTATGTAGGGGTCCATTTGCCCCTTGGATCACTCTGAGGAAGGATGATTCTCTTGATCACCAGATCCCCAACTCGATATTCCTGTGGTTTGACCTTTTTGTTAAATGCCCTGATCATCCGTTTCTGATACGTCTGACCATGACAGATAGCAGCAAGTCTCTTTTCATCAATAAGGTTGAGCTGATCAAGTCGTGTCTGGATCCAATCATCCTCGTTCAGATTCGCATCCTTCATTATCCGGAGAGAGGGTATTTGTACTTCGATTGGTAAGACTGCCTCCATGCCATAAACCAGAGAGAAAGGAGTTTCCCCGGTTGACGTCCTAGCTGAGGTACGGTACCCATGTAGAGCGAACGGTAACATCTCGTGCCAATCCTTATAAGTCACTGTCATCTTCTGCACGATTTTCTTAATGTTCTTATTTGCTGCTTCTACAGCCCCATTCATCTTCGGTCTGTAAGGAGAAGAATTGTGGTGCTGTATCTTGAACTGCTCGCAGAGCTCAGCGATCATCTTGTTGTTCAGATTGGTACCGTTGTCTGTAATAATTCTCTCTGGGACACCGTACCGACAGATCAGATTATGCCGAATGAACCGTGCTACAACAGTCTTGGTTACCGTAGCATAGGATGCTGCCTCGACCCACTTCGTAAAGTAATCAATTGCTACCAGGATGAAGCGATGCCCATTAGATGTCGTAGGTTTAATCTCGCCGATCATGTCTATGCCCCACATTGCAAACGGCCAAGGCGCAGTCAGAACATTCAGGGGAACCGGAGGAACATGCACCTTGTCTGCATAAATCTGGCACTTATGGCATGTCCTGGAATGTTGGTAGCAGTCCGCTTCCATTGTGGACCAGTAATACCCTGCCCGAAGGATCTTTTTAGCCATAGTGTGTCCACTGGAATGCGTACCAAAGGTCCCTTCATGTAGCTCTTCCATGATCCTTTCTGCTTCAGTCTTGTCCACACAACGCAGTAAGGTTGAATCATGGTTTCGCTTGTACAAGATGCCGTTGCTAAGGAAGAACTTCGCTGCGAACCTCCTCAAGAACTTCTTATCATTGATAGAGGCACCTTCAGGGTATTCCTGGGTTTCCAGATATCTCTTCACTTCATGGTACCAAGGCTTCTTAGTCACCAATTCAGTCTCGAGATCGCAACAGTATGCCGGTTCGTCCAGTTTCCAGATGATGATCCGGGCAGCCTCATTGTCCCATTTGACCTTGAACATAGAAGACATTGTAGCTAACGCGTCCGCCAACTGATTCTCTTCTCTCGGGAAGTGTTCAAAGGTTATCTCTGTGAAGTGGGGGATCAGGGTCGACACACATTCTCTGTAAGGAATCAGGTTTGGATGTTTCGTATCCCACTCTCCTTTGATCTGATTGATCACGAGAGAGGAATCTCCGAAGACGCTTAGAAACTTGATCCTTAAGTCGATCGCAGCTTGAAGACCCATGATGCACGCCTCATACTCTGCCATGTTGTTGGTACAGTTGAAACATAGTCGGGCAGTGAGCGGAGTATGAGTACCTTGAGGTGATATGATTATGGCGCCGATACCGTTTCCCAAAGCGTTGGAGGCTCCGTCAAAGTGCATAGACCATCGGGATCCTGGTTCAGGTCCTTCATCCGGTCCAGGTACTTCACAATCTGTCACTATCATGATGCTTTCATCCGGAAACTCGAAGTTCATTGACTGATAGTCATCTACAGCCTGATGTGCCAAGTGGTCTGCCAATACACCCCCCTTGATGGCTTTCTGGGTTGTGTACTGAATGTCGTATTCCGTCAAGATCATTTGCCATCTTGCAATTCTCCCAGACAGAGCAGGCTTTTCGAATATGTATTTTATAGGATCCATTTTTGAGATCAACAAGGTGGTATGAGTCAGCATATACTGTCTCAGCCGGCGAGCAGCCCATACCAAAGCGCAGCAAGTTTTCTCAAGCAATGAGTATCGGGTCTCACAGTCGGTAAACTTTTTGCTAAGGTAATAAATGGCATGCTCTTTTCGGCCAGACTCGTCATGCTGCCCCAGCACACACCCCATTTGTCAAGCACTGTTAGATATAGTATCAGAGGTCTCCCTTCAACCGGTGGCATAAGGATAGGTGGTTCTTGGAGATACTCCTTGATTCTGTCAAAAGCAGCCTGACATTCATCGCTCCAACGTACTACCTGATCTTTCTTCAGCAGCTTGAAGATTGGCTCACAGGTAGCAGTCAGATGTGAGATGAACCGAGCGATGTAATTCAGACGTCCTAAAAAGCCTCTGACTTCCTTCTCTGTCTTAGGAACTGGCATCTCTTGAATAGCTTTGACCTTAGCAGGGTCCACTTGAATTCCCTTGTCACTTACCACAAAGCCTAGCAACTTTCCAGATCTTACCCCGAAGGTGCTCTTGTTCGGATTCAACCTCAGCTTGTATAGTTTCAGACGGTCAAACAACTTTTGCAGATGATCTAGGTGCTCTTCCTCAGTCTGGGACCTTGCGATCATGTCGTCAACATACACTTCTATCTCATGATGGATCATGTCATGAAATAAAGCAACCATGGCACGTTGGTAGGTTGCCCCAGCGTTCTTCAACCCGAATGGCATGACTTTGTAACAGAAGGTGCCCCACTGAGTAACAAATGTAGTCTTTTCCATGTCTTCAGGTTCCATCTTGATCTGATTGTAACCTGAAAAGCCATCCATGAAAGAGAATACCTTGTGCTGAGTTGTATTATCAACAAGGACATCAATGTGAGGTAGAGGGAAGTCATCTTTGGGACTGGCCCTGTTCAGATCCCTGTAGTCGACACACATTCTGACCTTACCGTCCTTCTTCGGTACCGGCACCACATTAGCAACCCACTGAGGGTAAGAAGTCACTGCAAGGAACCCAGCGTCAAACTGTTTCATAACCTCGGCTTTAATCTTCTCAGACATCTCTGGACGCATACGACGGACCTTTTGCTTAACTGGAGGGCAGTCTTCCTTAGTTGGCAAGTGATGGACCACAATATCGGTATCCAACCCGGGCATGTCTTCGTAGGACCAGGCAAAGATCTCCATATAATCATGCAGCATCTTGGTTAACCGTTGCTTCACGCTGAGCTCTAGGTTGGCACCAATCTTTACCTCTTTCCTGTCTGCCTCAGTACCCAAGGTTATTGTTTCCACTGGCTCTTCATGGGGTTGAATTGCCCTCTCTTCCTGAAGTAACAGTCTTGCAAGCTTGCCAGGCACTTCACAATCATCTTCACCTTCGTCTTCGGCTAAGTTGATCGGATTTTCGAAGTCATAACTGGCAGTAGCAGAGTCGTTACCAGTGAGATCCAGAGTGGATTGAAACCTGTATGAGTGAGTGTGTGTGTAAATACAGCTATTTTGAAATATGTATAAAGGAAGGAAAGATAGAAAAGGAGCATAAGATTTGCAATGCGAGAAAACGTCCAAGATTTTCATTTATGATATATGAAATGACAATTTATATGCCCTCACAAATGAAACCACGGTGCCTCGGGTAAGACACTGGGCCATAGAGTTTAATTTATTGTTTATTACAGATACCAAAAACATAGGAATTCATTACTTAGTAACAAGAGAAACAGATAGGTTGTCCTTTGCACTCCAATTATTAAGTCCACTGTCGGTTGCCGGGTAGATCCATCTATCAAACTCAGCTTTATCCACTTCGTCTTCGTCCCCAATAGCATTCACCCCATGAGCAGGCAGTGGAGCTGTCACTACATTAGGCTTCTCAGATGCCTCAAACTGTACCTCCTTGGCGTCAATAAGATCCTGCAGCTTGCTCCTTAAAGCCCAACAGTCATCAGTAGAATGCCCCGGGCTATCTGAATGGTAAGCACAACGAGCATTTGGGTTGTACTTAGGAGATGCAGTATTTGGAAACTTCGGCGCCTCTCTGACAGTCACTAAGTTGGTTGAGAGCAACTGTGGCAAGATTTGGGATAGGGTCATACTCAACCGGGTGAACTCTCTCCGGGGTCTTTCAGCCCTTTGAGGGTTGGTCGGCCGAGGAGCAGCAACAGGCTTGGCAATCATTACCGCACTGACAGATTGGCGGTGCTCAGGTCTCTCTGATCTCTTGGAACCATATACAACACTAGCCTCCTTTTTGAAGGGTTTCTTTTCAGAACTAGACGATGCACCCTTCAGAATCTTCCCAGACTTTAACCCAGCCTCAATTCTCTCTCCAGTCAGAATCAAATCAGTGAACCCTGCGGACGAATTCCCGATGAGATGGTTGAAAAATGGCCCAGATAGGGTCCCCAAGAACATGTCTACCAACTCCCGATCGGTCAATGGAGGTTGCACCCTGCCAGCCAGGTCTCTCCACTTCTGAGCATACTCCTTAAAACCTTCACTTGAACCTAACGACATACCCTGGAGTTGGGTACGTGTAGGGGCAAGGTCGGCATTATATTGATACTGCTTGTAGAAAGCAGTAGCCAACTCCTCCCAGTTACGAACCTTGGTCCCATCCAGCTGATAGAACCATTCGAGATGAGTCCCTGAAAGACTCTCCTGGAAGAAGTGGATCCACAAATTCTTATCCGCTGAGTACGGTTGGATTTTCCGAACATAGGACCTGAGATGTAGCTTGGGACAAGACGCCCCGTCATATTTAGCGAAAGATGGCGCTTTGAACTTATGGGGAATGATCACACCGGTAGACAAACCCAGATCTCCAAAATCCAGCCCAGGTACCTGTTGGATCTCCATAGCATTCAACCTATCCTCCAGTTGCTTGTATCTGTCCTCTGCAGGAGGGTATTGCTCTTCATCAAAATCAGTCTCGTTGTCGGAGACTACCGGACTAGGAACCCTTGCCTCTTGAGGAGTACCCTTGCCAACAGAAGAACCAGCCTCTTCATGCTGCAGAGCGTTGCCAAACCTTCGGCCCGAGTTGAACAGAACAGTTCTTCTCTTCTTCTTCATCTCCTTCTTCAGGAGCAGAGCCTTCAGTTCTTCTTGGCCCTGAGCCAAACCCTTGATTAATTCCTGAAATTGCGCATTCTGCGCCTGAAGAGCTTTGATGGATGTCTCGGTTGATGAAGAGTCAGGATTCATGATGCTGAAATAAACAGCGAAGAACTGTAAGCAACCTGAAAAGGGAAAAACCTGCTATGCACATGATGAATGAGATGTGTTTATGCAATGCATTCAAGGGTTCGAAAGTTCAAATTTGTTGTAGACAAAAAGGAACACACGTTATCATTAAGGAAATAACTGTTTAGTACATCAAAGCCTCGTGGGCAAAATAATACAAAAGCAAATCAATCCCAAAATACACTGCGCGTCGTCTTTGGAGCTATGTAGGTGTTGAGATTTCTCTCCTCATGCAACAGGCGAGTGAGCTCCAAGACCTTCTTTTCACTGGCATGTAGACTGGTCTCAAGAGAATTCCGTTCCTCCTTGAGCTGGATCCAGCTCTTCTGCATCTCTTCCCAGGATGTGGGCATATCAGGGTGCTGAATAGTGCAGGACACTTCTCCTTCCAAGACTGGCTCTTTGATTACTGGGAGCATATGAGGATAGGGCATCACTAACTTCTGGGAGCGGGCTCGTACCCACTTGAGATAAGGTTCCAATGGGATGGAGTTCCTGTGCCCCAGTGTCTTGCTGTCTATCCTACTTGGCATCCTCCAGGCTCTGATAAATCTCTGGCGAAGTCCTTGAGTATCGTTGTCGAAGTCAAAAACTATATCAGGAATTAACATGTCATGAGGACCATCCCTCCGAGCATAACCAAACTGTCTCCAAGCCAGGCATGGGTTGTAAGTAATACCTCCTCTGATTCCAAGTAAAGGAACATTAGGGTACTCCCCGCAACGATCAATGATAGTGACATCTTCTCTAGACCGAGGGCACCAATGTATATCCGCATGTGTAAGAGTCATCAACCGTTGTGACCATCTCAAACCCCGCTCATTCTTCAAAACTGATTGCGGAAGGTGCGAAATAAACCACCTTCCCAGGAGAGGAGTGCAACACATAAGGACACCTCTTTTTCTCATGGTTCGAGTGTAACATGAGTGAAGGATGTCCCCCAGCAACGTAGGTATAGGATTCCTGGACATAAAGATCTGGACAGCACTGATATCTATAAGCTGATCTGGGTTAGGGAACAACACCAAACCATAGACAAGGAGGGCCACAATCTCTTCAAAAGCTTGTAAGTCAAGGGAGTTCCAACATTCATGGGCCTTTTCAAACAGAAACCTGGCTAAGAACCCTTTGATACCACTTCTAACTTCCCAGTGTCCCTTGAGGTCAGATGACTGTAGGTGCAAGGCTTTAGCAATCTCTTCGAGCTTAGGTTCCTTTTCCGTACCGTTGAAGGGTAGCTGATCAAGGATAGGGATCTTCAGGAGCCGGGAGAACTCCTCCAATGTAGGTACCAACTGATAATCCAAGAAGGTGAAACAGTGATGCAGAGGGTCAAAGAACTGGAACAGGACCTTTATCATGTCTTCCTCAATGTTGGTATTGACCAAGCTGATGAGACTTCCATGTCTTTCACTGAACGAAGAGTTCTCGGGAATCCTGGATATAAGCTCTTTAAGCTGAGGAGGGATCCTTACAAGACTGATTTGAATTGTCTTTCTACGAACAGTTTCCATGTCCTACAAAACAAAGAACAAAGATGAAGATTCGAACCCCTGAAATGGTTAGTCAATGCATATGATGCTGGATGATGTCATGATGCTATGATTAAACACACCACAGATATTTACAAAGACAAACATGTAAGGCACACAAGGCACACAAGACAAGCCCTTAAGGTTTAAGGCCAGCATGGGGTCTGGGTAGTACCTTCTTGAAGTTGGTGAGTTCAACCTGTCCTAATCAAAGTAACCGGGTTCTAAGGTTCCCAATATCACGGGATTGCTTTCATTGTTCATCGTTTCGATTTAGCCACTGAACTGGCGACCGAAATATTCCAGGAAAGCAACCCTCAATTGAGTGTAGTATCGAGTATCAACCAACCTCGGACTGCACCAAAGTCAATTATCTCACTACCCTAAAGAGGCCAAGATTGTTCAATTAAGGTTCCTAAGGTCTGTTGATGCTTCACGACACCACGCGGAGGCCCCGTACTCTCCTTGACTGAACTCAAGGGTTACCGGTACACACCAAAGTGCCACATCAACGTAGCAGACTGTTTCAACCATGTCGGTATACCCCGCACAGTTCCCTCACAGTCTTGTTGCTACTTTCTAAGAAAGGTATCCCCCAGATCCGGGTTAGGATCTATAGAACTCCCAAGCAAACCCACAATTTAAAGCACACAAGGAAAACAATTGAAAACACAGTTATGAACTAGCCCTAAGGTACACCTCACTTTAAGTTTATATCCCCAGCAGAGTCGCCAGTTCTGTGATCGGTGGATCTGGAACTGACTGTTTAACGCTGGTTCGCGAAATGTCGCGGAAGCAAGAGTCGCCACCGTCTTTTATTTTCTCCAAATGGAAAGGACAAAAGCACAGAAAAATTCCTTAAAGAGATTGCTCTCGGTTCGGGAGGTAGGTTATAGAAAGGGAAGGTGTTAGCACCCTTTCTATCCATGGTTATCCATGGGCTCTTAGATACTTGCTCATTTGTGTTTTCAAAAATGGTTTGTTTGCTTTTCAATGTGGGTTTTAAAAAGTTTCTTTGAAAATTTCAGTTCGACTCTTGTATCGATCCTCAAGAGTGTTTGAAAAATTGCTTTCGAAAGCTTTTTGAAAATGTGTTGGTGTGAAAAGTATTTTTGATTTGTTTTGAAATTAGAGCAAGTATCTAGAGTCGTCTACCTATCCTAAGGAATTCGTCTGTGTAAATGTCCTTTAAAGTAGTGCCATCCCACCATTGAGAGGTAGGTAGCACCACCGTTGGAGGTGTTCGGGTCAATTCGAGGTTCGGGACATGGTGATCACCAGAGCAATGGGAAGACACCTTAGAAGCTACCCTCATGCCAGGTTCCCGGATCATGAGGACTTACTAAGACATCCTCTACTCGACGATCACCTTTCGAGGCAAGGCAACAGTGAGGCGTACCCTAGGGGTGGTGTGTGATTTGTGTGTCGTTTTCAGTTATTTTTTTGTCTTTTGTCATGTTATTGGTGATCTAGCGCTTGTTTTTATTTTTGTCCATACATTCTTTCATGCCATTATTTACAGTTAAAAATTGCGAAAAGTAAAAGATTCTAAGCTATTACAAACGGCGCGGGTCCACATCGCCAAAATTTCTCGAACCCGATTTGATAGAAAAATAAATAAAGAAGATAAAGAAAAGTGCGAGCAATTAGTTACAAGGCTTCGGGAGAGATACATAAATATTTAAACGAAATAAAATAATATGCGAATTAATAAGAATTAAAAACGAGGGCGTTGAACCCTTTTTTGCAAAATTAAATTAAACGATGCAATTAATTAATTAAAAAGAAAGGAAGTTGTTTTTTTGGTATTTTTTAGTATTTTAGGATTTTAATGAAAAAAGAATTAATTAAAATAAATACTAACCCTAATTCTAGTGGCTTTTAATTTATTAAGAAAACATTGAATTTTAACCTAAATTAACCCTAATTTTTATATACAAATTTAATTATAAAAAATAAATATTTAATATTTAATTATTATGGAATAAAAGAAAAAAAAGATGAAAATTAATTAAACCCTAGTTCTACATTTTTTAGATTTTTATTAAAAGAGTTAAAATTAAAACCTAATTTAAGACTAGTTTAATTACATGCAATTATTTACAAAATACTATTAAATAAAATGTTTATTATTTTATTTTTATCTTTTTGATTTTTTTATTGTTTTGTGTTTTTATGGGAAAAAAATAATTAATTAAAAAAAGCACAATAATTAAAAGAAAGAAAGAAAAAAAAACCAAAGAGAAAGAATGTAAAAAATGCAAACCTAGGGGGTTCAGACCCCAAATAGGAGGTGAGGCCTTTAGAAATCTGGCCCATTTAAATTCCTGGCCTTGGAGACTTTTTCATTCACGTGCAGAAGCGTTGACCAGGGTCCACTGTACTCTCCAGGTTATGGCCTTTGATTTGATGACATTGGACGCGTGGATGGTTTGATCATGAAGGTGTATGATGGTCTTTGCTATGGAAACTGCATGTGAATTTTTATTGAAAAATAATATGGGAATACTGAAGACCTGGGGCTCGAACCCAGGTCATGAACGTTGCCACCACTACGCCTTGCCAGCTGAACCAATTCACGCGTGTTAATATATAATAACTAATAAATATTATAAAAGACAATTAGTCAGTAGCTTAAAAACGCGCGCAAAATTTGAATGACCCTATCACATCTTGCCACTTCATCGTCTCCTTCGCTTGGTTTTATTTTCCTGAAACATATAAAACATTGGCAACGGTTTTCACACGTTGCCACAGGCATGATACAAGAAAATAGCGAATAGGCCATAAGGCCTCATAAATTAGGCGCGAGTGTTTGTTTCTGTTCGTCCAGACATGCCCGATTCAATGGTGTAAGTCACGTGTCCTAATTTTACCATATTACAAAACGCCCAAATTAAAGCTTGCAAAACCCTAATATTCTCCCATGGTAAATCCTCACACGATGCACAAAAACACAATCAAACCATTGGGTTAACATTAGAATCAAATAAAGAACATGAATCAAGCATTAAAAATCACAAAGAATGCATGAATTGAGATGCACGACTATGAATTTTTTTCTGTACAGTTGAGATGGTTCTCACGTTTCTGGGCACGAAAGCTTATGGTTTTTGATGTAGAATCTTCCTATGAAGCTTCAGCAAGCTAATGAAACAAAAATCGTGCCTTGAATCGCCCTAGAATGAGGTTTTCAGTTTTGAGTTTCTTTGCAAAAATTTCAAGTTTGTGAATTGGTTTCTAGCGCAGCTCAGTGGTCAATGGCATTAGGGTTGTGTTCCTTGTATATGTAGTAATGAATTAGGTCAAGAATTCTGATCAAAATCTCTTGCATTCATGGTTTTTGAAATTTGATTTTCAAAGATCTTTTTCAATCTTTTTTCATGTGTTTTTGTACAAATCATGATCAATTCTCTCCAAATCTTTCCATATTTGATTATGCACGAATTATTGAGTAGATTTCATGCACAAAAAGATTGTAAAACTTAGGTTACATATTTTTCATGTATTTAATTTGATTTAAATGAATTATTATTAATAAAAATTCAAATAAATAAATAAAAAATGAAGAAATACTTCCCTTTGGGCCAAGTGGTCGTGCACATGCTTGGGATGATGAATTGTGGAAGGAAAATGGGCCCATTAGCAATTTTAGGTCATTTGAATCAATGTTGACTTTTCAAAATATCCAAAAATTTCCCAACTTCCACAAGGCATAACTTGCTCAATTTTTAAGCTTTTCTCATGGTCTTGGACATTTTGGAAAGGTCTTTGAGCCCTCTAACCAATGCCTTTTGTCCCATGTCATTTTGATTTACCAATCTCAAGTTATGGCCTTTGACTTAAAGTCCCTTTTTATTGACTTTTGAAAATGACCTATAATGTTGAAATTGATAACTTTTTGTGAGAGCATTTCTTGGACTTGAAGTATGAAGATGAGTTGTAGGAAATGTCTTTCTATTCAAAATGAGCTTTGGATGGAATTTTTCTGATAATCCATGTGAAAGTTATGCCCTGGTCAATTTATAGTTGACTTTTTCAACTGTCCAAATAAGGAAACTTTTGCATCTTGATGATTTTTGAGCCTAGCTTTGAGAATCATGATCAAGCATTGATCAAATGATGTTTTTGGCTTCAAAATGAGATGTTGACCAAAAATTTGAACTTTTGACTGTCAAATGACCATTTTGCCCCTACAGTTGACTGTAGTGCAATTAGGGTTTTTGACTGTGCAATTTTGTGCTGAAAGCCTTGAAACTTGATATGAGGATGCTTGACCATATTTGTAGGCATGTGGAACTTGATTGGGCCCTTGGAAACTTCATTTTCTTGATCAGAATCAAAACCCTAATTTTGACTGTTCAGGAGGCTCTTGCACTGTGCAACTCTTGGGGAATTTTGAAGCTTGACTTGGCAATTTCTTGGAGAATATGGGAGGGCAAATTTTGGGGTACAACACCGTACCACTAGAAGACGTCTGATAAGGCAAGATTCGTTTTCGGAATGCCCCAGGTGATCCAGATGGAGATTTGCCCCAAGCTGGTTGGCCTTTTGAGAGATTCTCCGAATCTTGACTGGACTGCCCCAGATGATGGACACTGATCATGCCATTCCCCTTGATTGGAATTGTTTCTTCCACTGGAGGTGACTCTTTTGTTGAGAAGACCTTCGTTCATCGGATATTCGTTGCGCAAAGTTCTCTGCTGTTCAAACAAATAATCATATGCAAACAATGTTATCTTAAGAATGCAAAGCTTATGTCTGTCTTGAAATTTTTGAAAATGCATTTTTCAATAAAAGCAAGTGAGTTTTTTTGTAAACTGTGATGTCAACTCAGTATTTTACAGCAAGCCTTAAGGAGTCAGGATACCTTTGTAACAATATGCTTTCGAACTAACCCATGCTTCAGCTAGGACTTTTAAGGGTTATAACGTGGCCAGGTTCACGGTTTAAGAAACAAAGGATAAAGGCTCAAATTATATTTGTACCCACCCTCTCTTCGTGATGTTCTTCAAACCTAAACTCAGTTGATCATGCGTTAGACCTTGTTCGAGTCTTTGCTTTGATCTTCCGGTGATGGTTCGGCTACTGACGATTTATTTTGAATAGGCAGTCATTTCTTTTTGTTGAGGGTTTGTATGACCTATTTCTTTTTGGTTTTCATTATCCCTCTTTTTTGCCTGAACTGTTTCTTTTGTGATCACAGTCAACGGGATGCCCCAGTTTTTGTAAGTCTCCTTCATAGGTTTTGACTTATTGGGCTTTTATTTCTGCGAAATGATGACTGCCTGTCTTTATGATTATTCTGAACCATCACTGTCTTTTGTTTCAAGAGGACTTCTTTTGATGTCATTCATTGTGCACCTAGATCAGCTGAGAGAACTACCCTGCCCCAGGTTATGATTAAGGGTTTTAATTTTTGAAAAGAAAAACTCTAACTTCTTAGGCTCAAAGGGGTTGACGAGGGATTATCTTCCTTATTACTCCACTGTTTAGGATTTGAAACAATGCCTGTACCTCATCAGCGGGGTCTGTTCAAAAGCATACTGTAAAAATCATGGTATCGTTTTCGTCATCCTCCCTCAAAAGGCTTAGAATTGTTAACCGAGCGTTGAACATCACAAAAATATGAAAACAGTTTTAAGCATAGTAAACATAATTACTTCAAAACAGACACGTGTAATGCATTAATGAAATAACAAAGTTTGACATGAATAAAATGTTTGAACAATCAAAGAAAAATACAACTTGAACATTCGAATGAACAAAAGACATTCTCGATGATTTGGTGCAGGATCAGTGTTCAAACTTGACCTCCTTGGCGTCAATCAAATCCTGGATCTTGTTCTTCAAGGTCCAACAGTCGTCGGTGTCATGTCCAGGACTGTCAGAATGGTAGGCACATCTCACACCCGGGTTGTACTTGGAAGAGGAAGTATCAGGATTTTGAGGAGGATCCTTTAGTGTGATCAGTTTTGCCTTCAGCAATTGCTGTAATGCCTGAGACAAAGACATGTTGATGTCATTATACTTCCTATCTTGATACTTTATCCTACGCCTATTTCTCTTTCTTGGTTGAACGGGCGTGGGATCAGAGATCTGGATTGCCCCTACATCATGACGACCCTTTTTACCATGTATAGCATTGGACTCCTTCTTCCCACTGTGGGGCTTTTTCTGAGCATCAGCAGGTGCGGTTTCTTGAATCTTCCCCGACTTGATACCAGCTTCAATTCTCTCCCCAGTCAAGATAAGATCTGTGAACCCAGCAGAAGAATTCCCAATCAGATGGTTGTAGAATGGACCAGACAAAGTCCCCAAGAACATGTCAACGAGCTCACGGTCAGTTAGAGGTCGTTGTACCCTTCCAGCAAGGTCTCTCCATTTTTGGGCGTACTCCTTAAAACCTTCACCCATCCCCAGTGACATACCCTGGAGTTGGGTACGCGTAGGAGCGAGGTCGGCATTATACTGATACTGCTTATAAAAAGCAGTTGCCAAGTCCTCCCAGTTACGAATACTGGTTCCATCCAGCTGATAGAACCATTTGAGATGAGTCCCTGAAAGACTCTCCTGGAAGAAATGGATCCATAGATTCTTGTCTGCCGTGTAGGGCTGGATCTTCCTTGCGTATGAACGGAGGTGCAACTTAGGACAAGAGGCCCCGTCGTACTTTGTAAAAGCAGGTGCCTTGAATTTGTGTGGGATCACTACCCCAGAAGACAAACCTAGATCTTCGAAGTCCAGGCCAGGCACCTTTTGTATTTCCATAGCACTTAGCCTGTCTTCTAACTGTTTGTACCTATCCTCAGCTGGAGGGTACTGTTCATCATGGTAATCGGTCTCGTTGTTGGAGACCACTGGACTAGGAACCTCTCTCTCTTGGGGACTGTCTTTTTCAACAGATGGGGTAGTCAGCTCAACCTCGTTTTGTGATCCATTCCCAGATTTGCGTCTAGGGTAGAACATCGCCGTCCTCTTCTTCTTCTTTTTCAACAGCAGGGTCTTCAGATCTTGTTGCCCCTGGGCCAAACTCATGATCAAATCTTGGAACTGGGCGTTTTGAGCCTGGAGGGCCTTGATGGATTGCTCAGTAGATGATTCAGGATTCATGATGAGACTGCTAAAATAAACACCGAAGAAGGTAAGCAACCTGTAGAAAAAGGGTACCTGTTATGCAATGATATGTATGTATGCATGCAATGTTTTCAAGGACCTCGCAGGGTAAACAGGAAAATTGTTAGAATTGGAATTTCGTAGCTTGATTGAAGGAACTTCGTGTTGTTGAGAGTCCTTCTTCAAGAGTCAAGGCTCACCATATCGAGTGGGTCATAGCCCTTGACTCAAGTCATTAACCTTGGCTAGAGGAAAATAAATCCCCTTTGCCCCTTGCTAGACATTTGATTCATCATGACCTGCATCACAAACCCTTGAGATCCTTGAAATGGGTTAGTCCTTATGTAGGATGTATGCAATGGTATGATGGTATGATGTTATGCTATGCGTGGAGTGATGTAAGTGAACCCTGTTATGAGTCCAGATGACTGTAAACAAAACCTGCAAGGAACTCGTATTGTTAGATAACAAGCATGCAAATAGTCAAGTTTGAAGGCACACAAGTCACACAAAGAGCCCTTAGAGTTTAGGCCAGCATGGGGTCTGGGGTACTACCCTCTTGAAGTTGGTGGGCTCTAAACCTGTCCTATCAGAAGTAACCGGGTTCTAAGGGTCCCAATATCATTGGATTGCTTTCATTGTTCATCGTTTCGATTTAGCCACTGAACTGGCGACCGAAATATTCCAAGAAAACAACCCTCAATTGAGTGTAGTATCGAGTATCAACCAACCTCGGACTGCACCAAAGTCAGTTATCTCACTACCCTAAAGAGGCCAAGATGGTTCAATTAAGGTTCCTAAGGTCAGTTGATGCTTCACGACACCACGCGGCGGCCCCGTACTCTCCTTGACTGGACTCAAGGGTTACCGGTACATACCAAAGTGCCGCATCAACGTAGTAGACTGCTTCAACCATGTCGGTATACCCTACACAGTTCCCTCACAACCTTGTTTCTACTTTCTAAGAAGGTATCCCCCAGATCCGGGCTAGGATCTATAGAACTCCCGAGACAGTCCCACAATAATAAAGCAAACAAGCACAACAATTGAAAACACAAGTGATCTTAGTCCTAAGGTACACCTCACTTTAAAGTATTCCCCAGCAGAGTCGCCAGTTCTGTGATCGGTGGATCTGGAACTGACTGTTTAACGCTGGTTCGCGAAATGTCGCGGAAGCAAGAGTCGCCACTGTCTTTTATTTTCTCCAAATGGAAAGGACAAAAGCACAGAAAAATTCCTTATAGAGATTGCTCTCGGTTCGTGAGGTAGATTTATAGAAAGGGAAGGTGTTAGCACCCTTTCTATCCATGGTTATCCATGGGCTCTTAGATACTTGCTCATTTGTGTTTTCAAAATTGTTTGTTTGCTTTTCAACTGTGGGTTTAAAAAAAGTTTCTTTGAAAATTTCAGTTCGACTCTTGTATCAGTCCTCAAGAGTGTTTGAAAAATTGCTTTTTGAAAGCTTTTTGAAAGGTGTCGGTGTGAAAAGAAGTTTTTGATTTGTTTTGAAATTAGAGCAAGTATCTTCGAGTTCTCTACCTACCCTAAGGAATTCGTCTGTGTAAATATCCTTAAAGTAGTGCCATCCCACCATTGAGAGGTAGGTAGCACCACCGTTGGAGGTGTTCGGGTCAATTCGAGGGTTCGGGACATTGTGGTCACCAGAGCAATGAGAAGACACCTTAGAAGCTACCCTCATGCCATGTTCATGGACATGAGGACTTACTAAAACGTCCTCTACTCGACGACCACTTTTCGAGGGGCAAGGCAACAGTGAGACGTACCCTAGGGGTGGTGTGTGATTTGTGTGTCATTTTCAATTATATTTGTCTTGTTCATGCATTGGTGATCTACGCTTTGTTTTTATTTTTGGCATTCATTCTTTCATGCAAGTTATTAACAGTTAAAAGATGCGAGAAGGTAAAAGTCCTACGCTATTACAAAGGCGCGGGTCTACATCGCCAAATTAATCCAAGACCCGATTTGAATAAAAAAATAATGCGGAAAGATAAATGTCTAATTAATCTATTACACGGCTTTGGGATAAATACATTATATTCAAAAAAAGAGATAAAAATAAAATGCGAGAAGAAGTAAAGTCGGGAATGCGAGGGCGTTGGACACTTTTAATGAAATTAAATTACAATTAATAAATTAATTAAGTTAAATGAGAAAAGGAAATTATTTTTTTGAGTTTTTTTATTTATGGAATTTAGTAAGAAAATTAAATGAAATTAAAATCCTAATACTAAACTATTTTTAATTTATTAAAAAAATGTTTAAATTTAAACTAGTTTTAACCTAATTATTTAATGGCAAATTTATTTACAAAAAAAAAACAATTAATTAAATATGGTGAAAAAGAAAAGAAAAAGGATAAAAGTATTTAAAACCCTAATTCTACATTTTTTAGTTTATTAAAAAAATATTAAAATTAAACCTAGAATTAAAACTAAATTAATTGTTAAATTTATTTACAAAAATGTTAGTGAATTAAACATTAAAACATATTTTCATTTTTATAGTTTCTGATTTTTTGTTATTTTTGGTATTTTTATAAAATTTATTTTGATGAATTAAAAGAAAATAATTAAATTAAAACAAATAATAAAAAAATAGAAAAAAGAAAAGAGAAAGAAATACAAACACTAGGGGGGGTTCTGCCCCAATCTGGAGGTTATGTTGTAAGCAATTAGGCCCAAGAAGCTTGGCCCTTTCTGACTTCTCAATGATCATGTGCGTATGCGTTGACTGAGGCCTTCCATAGACTTTGGATCCTGGCCACTGGATGGACGATCATGGCTACTTGGCAAGCCATTGATGAGAGCCTATGGTGGAGCGCTGAATGGCACGCTGCGTAGGAACGTATTAGAGAAAAAAAATATGAAATATGCAAGGGGACCTGGGAATCGAACCCAGGTCCCAACGTTTACCAGATACATCCTTTTCCAAGTGAGTTGCGCGCGCGCTTTGTATAGAAGTTGGCAAGCGAATAACATAAGGCAACACAACGCTGAGGGTTACCCAACGCGCCAAATTTCAAATTGTCCAATCCCATAGTGACACGCCAGGCTTCGTCTTCATTCTACCTGAAAATAACACACAAGTAGCGGGGGTTTTAAACCCCCACTAAACAGCATAGCAAATAATAGCGATTAGGCCATAGTGAAAGATAAATTGGGCGCGATATGATGATTGGATTCGTCTGGAGTTTCTGAGTCCAATGGTCCTGGTCTCGTTGTCCAATTTTTCCCTATGAAAGAAGCCCTAATTTTTGACCTCTAAAACCCTAAAGGGCTTCCATGGCAACTTCCTATTCAGACCACCATTCTCCAATTGAATCACGCCATTAGCTTTAGAATCATCAAATTAGTATAGTTCAAACATTAAAATGCATGAAAAGTATGTATAAATTCAAACACGAATATGCAATTTTTAGAAGAAAGTCAAGCTCCCATCTACCAATTCTTTGAGTATGGAAGTGTGATTCTGATTGGAAACGATTCCTGGTAACCTTGGAAAGCTTTTGGAATAGTTCTTTCGCCTTGAAACTCTCTGCAATATTATTTTCAGTTTTGAAAAATTTGATGAAAAATGCAAAGTTGGTTTGTTCTTCTGAGCGCAGCCTCTTGGTTGTTTGCACTAGGGTTGTGATCTGTATATGTATGTGAGTGTTTTAGGTTTGCAAATCAAGTCCAAAAACCCTTGTAATCATGAATCAAATATTTGATTTTTAATGGCATCTTTTCAAATCTTTTCCATGTGCTTTTGGTACCAATCATGGCCAAATCTTTCCAAATTGAGGGTGCACGAAATCTTGAGGTTTTATGGAGAGAATATGCTGCAAAAAGGGATTAAAATACATGGTTTTCTATTTTTGTCATATTTTATTTCATTAAATGAATTAATAGTGATAAAAATTCAAATAAATAATAAAAAATGATGAAATAAATCCCCTTTGGGTCAAATTGTCGTGCATAACCTTTGGATAATGATTCTTGGAAGAAAATGTGGCCCATTAGCAATTTTGAGGCATTTGAAGCAAAGTTGACTTTTCAAAATTCCCAAAAATTTCCCAACTTCCACAAGGCATATCTTGCTCAATTTTTAAGATTTGATCATGTTCTTGGACATTTTGGAAAGGTCTTGAAGTCCTATAACCAATGCCTTTGGTCCCATGTCATTTTGATTTACCAATCGCAAGTTATGGTCTTTGACTTAAAGTGCCTTTTTGTTGACTTTTGAAGATGACCTATAATGTTGAAATTGATAACTTTTTGTGAGAGCATTTCTTGGACTTGAAGTGTGAAGAGGAGTTGTAGGAAATGTCTTTCTATTCAAAATGAGCTTTGGATGGAATTTTTCTGATAAACCATGTGGAAGTTATGCCTTGGTCAAGTTACAGTTGACTTTTTCAATTGTCCAAATATGGAAACTTTTGCATCTTGAGACTTTTTGAGCCATGCCTTGAAAATCATGATCAAGAATTGATCAAATGATGTTTGTGGCTTCAAAATAAGATGTTGATCAAAAATTTGGACTTTTGACTGTCAAATGACCATTTTGCCCCTACAGTTGACTGTTGAGCAATTAGGGTTTTTGACTGTGCAATTTTGTGCTGTGAGTCTTGAAACTTGACATATGGATGCTTGACCATATTTATAGGCATGTGGGACTTGATTGGGCCCTTGGAAACTTTAATTTCTTTGCCAGAACCAAAACCCTAGTTTTTGACTGTTAGGAGGCCCTTGAACTGTGCAACCCTTGGGGAGATTTTGAACTTTTGACTTGGCAAATCTTGAAGAATATGGGAGGGCAAATTTTGGGGTACAACATTTACTCTCTTAATTCAACAATTTAAACATATACGCAGCGGAATTCTTAGTAACATCTTTATCCATCGTTACAGCAACTTCAAAACAACACATACTTAATAACAATCAAATTAAAGTTCAATAACTGAAATAATCAACAATTAAAAGCAACAAGCATTCACCCCCCCCCCCCCCCCCCTCCGAGTGTTACATATCAGAACCATGACACCGACTCGAACTACTGAAGGTATACAACCTTCACTCTCGATTACCTGCACGTTACCAACGTAAGGATAACATTCAAGTAGAAGGGGTGAGATATCTAACAATATAATAAAACGTATGATAATTAATATATTAAATTAGATCACATAACATCACCACTTCTCATCTCATAATCAACAATAATCACAACGGAAATACCAATAATAATACACATTCACTACATCAATACACAACTTCTTTATGCGATCATATGATGCGTCTCAATACTATGCAAATGCATATGGTACCATTGGAGCAGAACTCCCATCTTAAAATGTGACAATAAATAGAGACATCAACAAGGCATAAGCCTTCGTCTTAATTTTCACCAATACAAGCCATCTTAATGAGCATAAGATCCATCTTGAAATGCAATGTATGCGACACAATAATGAATGTAATGACAACTCCATAATTAACAACAAATCAACATAACATCACCGTTGGCCAGAAGCCTATATCTTAATAGCTGCCAATTATTAAAGGCATCTCGACATCATTCATCAACATCGTTCATCAACAACATTTATCATCATAATTCATCAAACATAATTTATACATCATAACTCATCTAACATCATTTATACATCATAATTCATCAAACATCATTTCATCAACAACTCAGCCATCCAATAATACAACAGTAACTCGTCAATCTCGCAACGTTGGCCATAGGCCTACAACATGATATTGTCTATAATTAATTAATCATCTAAGGCTTACTTCTAAATTACCAAAACTCTACATACTACTATTTTGTAATACTAAATCATTATCATCATTAATCCTACTGTTACGAACCAAATAGTAATGTATAATCATCTCATCCTCATCATTCTTCATAAAAATCAACATAGCGATTAACGCGGGAACTAACTCTAATCCTAATTTTGATACTAGGATTATCCTTACTATTATTCATTGTGATCTTTAAGAATTAAGTTCATTGTGTTAGCTATTCAATGCTTCAAACGGAACCTCAAACGGAGTCCGAAAACTCAAGTTACAGCCTTTTCAAAAATGATTCTGCCAAAAACCAGACAACATGGATCGACGCATAACGTCTTGGGTCGACGCGTACTGGACTGAACACGCTACATGATTCGATGCATACTCTCTTAAAATCGACTCATTGTGAGTCTGAAACACTTCATGTATCGATATATGCTCTTATGTATCGACTCATCCTGAGTCTAAAAGTCTTCATGTATCGATGCATAGCTTTTGCGGTCGATACATATTATTCTGTCATGGATATTTTCTGCATTTTCACTATGATTTCCATGCTTTAGACCCTAAAAACATCCTATAACCATATATAAACATCAATTATAATTATCCTATAATTCTACATCATTCATACAGCATTGGGGCATCATTATTCATCCATAATTCATCAATTTTCATCATACAACAACATATATAATTCAATCATAAACCAAACAATCTTTCACCTCTAACCCCACATACCAATTATCATAAACCCTATTATAGAGTCAGAACCCCACCCTTACCTTGGATTGAAGGTTGCTCTATAACTTTTTCCGGTTGAATTTTCGTTCTGCCTCTTTCCTCCTTTCCAACAGCTTTCACGTTCTCTTCTTCCAACCCTTATTCTTTCTCTCTTACTGCTTCTTCTTTCCTCCTTATTTCTAACAATAATAAAATAACCTTATTATTCTCTTTATTCCTTAATGGGATTAAGACTACCACACCCCCTTTATTACTACTTATATTCCTTTAAAACAAGCCCACGTCAAATAATATTATCATTCTTCTAATATTATTCCACCACTTAATAAAATAATTAACTCCAACTAATCACAACACATCAATTATCATCATAACATAACTTCACAAATATTCCAAAAATAATTTAATTAAATAATTAATTAAATTACGGACGTTACATAGTAGACTTAGGAGACTTAGTAGGTTTAGATAGTTTGGCTGGACACAATGAAATGTTTTACACCATTTGATGTTGGATTGACAGTATATGATTGTTTTATTATACTTGTGTCAATATTCAATGGTTGGATATCTAGTATTACATTCTCTCCAATGTCATCATCATTCAACATTGATTCTAATTCTTCAATATCTAACTGGAAATACTTGGCCAAAATGTTGTTCTGCTCAATAGATACTTGAGTGACATACGCAGTTACATGAGAGACATCTTCTTCAGACTCAACTACATGAGAGGCATCTCCTTCATGCTCAGCTACATGAGAGGCATTTCCTTCAGGCTCGGTTACATGAAAGGTATTTCCTTCATGATCAGCTACATGAGAGGTAGTTTTCTCAGTTTTAGGTTAAGCAGCAGTTGACTAACTAGTAGAAGCCTGATTCTTTTCCTTTGGCACTTTAGCAGTTGTTGTGGTTGGTTGCTTTTTTGGTCCACCCTTGTTCATACTACCTTTGGGACTCATTTGTTGCAAAAACATATTTTTACCAACATTGATTATCAAAGTAAAATAGAAACTGTTATCAGTTGTTGAACAATAAACTAACCAGTTTCTTAGGCACATTTTGGACAAATAGAGCTTGGCTTGCCCGTGTTGGTGGTTCAGTAATAGTTGTTGCATTTTCCCCTAGAATGATTTCAAGTTATTTATCTTTATTGCATGTTATACTATTGTGACTGTTTTACCCCAAAATTTTCCCTCTCATATTATCAAGATTTTCCTCACAAGACTTCTTGGACTCAAGACAAATTTAGGGTTTGCTCAGCTCAAGACATCTCCTTGCACTGATAACCTGAAATTAGGGTTTGATTTTTCACAAGGATTTTTGGACCATCAATGCTTCACGTGACTTTCATACACCATCTTGGACCCCTAAGTTTACCCATACCAAGTTTCAAGCCTTGAATCACATTTTTGCCTAGTCAATTGGACAGTTGACCTAAAAATCAACTATATTGGGGAAAAAGTCAATTGTGGCCAATTTATAGTCAAACTTCATAATTTTTTATTCACAACAACATTTTAGACTCACATGTACCATTTGACCAAGTTTGGATCACAACTCCTCAAGAAATTTGATAAGATCATCAAAAGGGGAAAATGGTCAAAATTAGGGTTTCGATTGAGAAGGGGCAATTTCTGATTTTTAGCCTAGCCAATGACCAATTGGGTTCAAGCATGATTTAAAGGACTCAATGGAATCATCTTGACCTAATTACACAGTTCAAAAGATCACAAGTTCATTGGATTGACAGATGAATTTTCCAGTCAACTGATCAAAAGTCAACTGTATACTGAAAAGTCAAACTTTGACTTTTTGGTCAAAATCAAGTGCCAAGGGTCATAATTCATCAAGACATGTCAAAATGTGAAACTTGTTGACCAAGAAACCTAAAATTGCAAATTACGATTTTAATTTGAAATTTTTCATAACTTAGAATTTTTCTAAGTATGGAAAATTTCTTATTTTTTCCCAATTTTCATAACTTTTTCACCATGATGCAATTGGATTCAAAGAAAACTCCCAACATGAAAGTTGTATTCCTCCATGAAATCTACAACTTTTATTCACAAAGTTTTCCCAAAGGATGCTTGGATCTCAAGTTATGATTTTGTGAATAGGGATCCATAAACTAAATAACTTAGTGAAATTTTGCCCTAGTTTAGGCATGTTTTTGACCTAACTTCATGGCAACTTTTCACCTAGTTACAATAGGTATCTCAAAATTCATTTCAAAGATGGATTGTAGATCATGTTGCAAGCTTTCCAAAATGTCAAAGAACTGTCCAAGATCATTTGTGGTTAGGGAGAATCGAAGAAGAGAAAATGGCATTTTGTCACTTTTGTTCAAGCCATTTTTACAATGCACCAAGTTGCAAATCAGATCCTAGCATGCTTGTACCTTGCATTACAGGTCCTAAACCCCTTCTACACTCCATAATTAAATGCTAAATCAATGGATATTTTCTTTATTTTGACCTTTGGAGCATTGTACAAAGAATAATTCCATTAATGGCATAAAGGGCACAATGCCATTTTGATAAAGCAAGCTTTTCCAACTTTATCAGCCTTGAGCCTTGGACTTGTTCTCTTGGTGTAGACAATTTCCACAGGAATTAAGCAAAGCATACCAACTATTATCATACCTTGAGATAGCTAGTACAGGCCTTTTGCATAGTCACTTCAACTTTTCTTCAAATGCAAGCAAATTGGCAAAAGGGATCAGAACTTGCACATCTGTTAAAGAGAGGACTTGGCTTCATTCAAAACGACTTCGCAAACTTATCTCAAGCTAGAAGACGATTTGATAGCATCTGAAACTCTCCCAAACACAAAAACACATTTTTTCTGCCCAAACTTGCAGCTTCTGCAAAACTGTTGCCAACTCAATATTTGCTCGTGTGTTTTGCTTTGTAACACTTCAAACACATTCCATACATCATATCCAAACTATCCAAGCCCTTGTCCTGGTTCTGGAAGCTCTGTTTCAGACATCACCATTTTCGTTTTGGAAGGTTGCAGCTTGACTTCTACATGGATTTTCAAGCATCCTCAAGACAAGCTAAGCATTGGAATAGCTTGAGGGAACTTTAAGGAAGCTCACACGATCCTCAGGCCTCACTCAAAGTCCCCACATTTCCATATCCAGATCCAGCTGAAGGAGGTATTTTTCAAAACTTTATCTCTCTATTTAGGCATCCTCAAGCCACGAGTTGTGAAGCAAAAATGTAGTCCTTAACTTGCTGAAGTTGTACATATGCATAGTTGTCCTTTATTTTAACTGAGCAAAGAGAATTTGAATGTTGAACATGCTAAAAAAACTAGGTCAGAAATTAGGGCTACTAAAATTCTCCCTGGTCTTTGAGAGTTAGATTATGAATTTTATATCATTGGAATCGTGAGATTCCAAGCTACTTTATTTATGTTTCAAGTTTTTGTTTTTGTGCAAAGAATTGAGAGTTGCAGGTTGAACTGTAAACATGCGCGCGAAGTGGACGAAGGACACAGACAATGGCTGTCTGGGCCTTGGCGCGCCTTGGGCTTCTGTTTTGACTTTCCACATCCCCTAACTTGATATCCACACCCCCTTTGCATATTTGTTTTATTTTTCATTTTTTTTTTATATTTTTATATTTATTGTTTCGATTTATTTTTCTGAATCAAAAAAATCATGAAAAATATTTTCTTTATTTTTTGCATTTTATTTTATTTTTCTATTTTTTTTGGCATAAAAAATAGTTTATTAGGTTTATAGAATTTATTTTCTTAAATAAATTAGTAAACACATTTAAAAATATCATGCATTTTTATTTTTATTATTCATACACATAAAATTTTATTTTCATACATATTTTAATTTTTTATATTTGTTAATGATATTATTTATTATTTCTTGTACAAAATGGACAAAATAAAATAAATATAGAACATATTTTTATTTTATTTGAAAATTAGGGTTTCCCCTTTTAAAAATAATAATGTTATTTTTTTTCTTCTTATTTTTGAAGACTTAAATAATTTTATTTTCTCATACATAAAACAAATACAAAACATTTTTTGCATATTTACATTTTTTTATTGCATTTTTAATATTTCTACATTTATTTAAATTGCAATAATTCAATTGGATTGTAATAGTATTTTAGGGTTTATTTTGTGCAATATTCCCCATTCAAAAACTTGTATCCCCCCTCCCATAATAATTGTTGTAATAGCTTAGATTTATTTTACGCAATTTATCGCATTATATACATGTTTAGTAAAACTAGGGTTTTGCATGACAAGACAAAAAATCAAACAAATAGACAAGACCTAACACAAGACAAAATGCATGTAAAATGACACACATTGCACACAAGCACCTCTAGGGTTTCACCCACTTGGCCACCTTACAAAATGGCCATGGTATGCATGCAAAGTATCTTAGCAAAACAAAACAAAACAAAAGATCATAGTCTCTCGATGACGCTATCAAAAGGTTGCCTAAAACAAAATGATCTTGGTCCCTCAAACATGCTAAGATACTTGGCAACATTGCTATCATGGTCATACGATGACCCACGCCCGTCCCGTTTAACATCCAAAGATAGGTTTATTTACCAAATCAATGGTAAATCAACAATGTCAAAGGAATAAAAATACACAGGAAAGACATTTGAGTAGGGTAGATAGTTCCTAGTTACTTGCTATCTTCAAAACAAATCCTTGCTATTTTCAAAAACAAACACACACATTTAAAAACATTTCCAAAACAATCTTTCAAAACATTGAAATATTTTTCAAAAGACAAACCTCTTTGTATACATTCTTACGAACGAGAATCATTACAAAGATTTCCTAAACGAGTGGCCTCTTTTCAAAATACTTTCAAAATCACACCAAAAACAAAGCACCATTTCAAACAATTTCAAAAGCAAAGCAAGTGATCTAAACAAGTAACTAAGAGCCCATGGAAAACCATGGATGAAAAGGGTGCTAGCACCTTCCCTTTTCATAATCTACCCCCCGAACTCAAGAAAACATCTCAAAGGTCTTTCCTGTGCTTTTTACCTTTCCTTTTGGATAAAATAAAAGTCGGTGGTGTCTCTTGCTAAACCGAAAGATTTGCGACGAAACACAAAACCTCAAGTCAGTTCTCCCACCGTATCACAGAACTGGCGACTCTGCTGGGGACAATTATAAAAGTGGGGTTACCTTAGGATTTAGATCACCTTTATTTTGCTTACAATTGCATGACTTGTTTGCTTTACACTTTGGTTCTATTGTTTGGGTTTGAATCCTCCACCCGGATTTGGGAAACATTCATAGGTAAATAGCAATAAATTGTGGAAACTGTGCGGGGTATACCGACACGGTCTAAGCAATAGCTATGTTAGTGTGACATATTTGTAGGTACCAATAGCCTTTGAGTCAATCAAAGAGAATACGGGGCCGCTGAGTGATGTCATGAAGCACTAACGAACTTTCAGAACCTTTACTTGACCAACTTGGCCTTTTAGGATGTAGTGAGATGACCGGCTTTGGTGCAGTCCGAAGTTGGTAGATACTCAATACTACACTCATTTAGGGTTGGTTCCTTGGAATATTTTGGTCGCCAGTAAATAGGCTGAATTAAAACAATGAACAAGGAAACAATCCAGTGATATTGATCTCCTTAGAACCCGGTTACTATTTCTAGGACAGGTTGAGCCAACTAAACTTCAAGAGGGTACTTACCTATGAAACCCCATGCAAGCCTAAACTAGGAACTTGTGTGATTTGCTTGTACATATATACTTGTGCATAACATCATGGACATCATGAGCATCATATGCATCCACTAACCATTTCAAGGATTTTGGAAATTCATCTTTGTTCATATTTTGTAGGTTATGGAATCACTTCGCAGGAAAACCATCCAAGTCAACCTTGTAAGAATTCCTCCACAACTCAAGGAGATAGCTTCAAGGATTCCTGAGAACTCTCCATTCACCGAGAGACATGGTCGTCTACTCAACCTAGTCACTTCCAACACAGAGGAAGACATGATGAAAGTTCTTTTCCAGTTCTTTGACCCTTTGCATCACTGCTTCACATTTCCTGACTACCAGCTTGTGCCCACTTTGGAAGAATTTTCTCAACTCTTGAGGATTCCTATTCTCAATCAACTACCTTTCAACGGTACAGAAAGAGATCCAAATCCAGAAGAGATTCCTCAAGCCCTGCACTTGCACTCATCTGAGGTCACAACCCATTGGGAAACTAGAAGTGGTATCAAAGGCTTCTTGGCGAAGTTCTTGTTTGAGAAGGCCCAAAGCTGCTGGAATTCCTTGGACTTACAAGCTTTTGAGGAGATTGTAGCTCTTCTCATTTATGGGATGATATTGTTCCCTAATCCTGACCAACTCATAGATGTGAGTGCTGTCAAAATCTTCATGGCTCGCAACCCGGTGCCCATATTGCTTGGAGACATCTTGCACTCTTTTCACACTCGTACAATGAGGAAAAGAGGTGTTCTCATGTGTTGCACTCCTCTACTGGAAAGATGGTTTATTTCTCATCTTCCCCAATCCGTCTTGAAGAATGAGCAAGGTTTGAGGTGGTCACAACGATTGATGACTCTTACACATTCAGATATTCATTGGTGTTCTCGATCCAAAGAGAATGTTATCATCGTCGACCGTTATGGGTAATTCCCTAATGTCCCTCTACTTGGCATTAGGGGAGGCATCACCTATAACCCCTGCTTGTCTCTGAGACAGTTTGGTTATGCCCGAAGGGATGGCCCATATGACATGCTGATTCCAGATTTAGTTTTTTACTTCGACAACGACGATCAAGGACTTCGACAAAGGTTCATCCGAGCTTGGAGGATGCCAAACAAGGTAGACAGTAAGACCTTGGGACACAATAATTCCATCCCTCTTGAGCCTTACCTCAAGTGGGTACGAACCCGCGCCCAAAGTCTTATGATGCCTTACCCCTCTATTCTCCCAGTGATTATAGAGCCTGTTAAGGAAGGAGAGGTTCCATACACCCTCCTACATCCTGACATGCCAACATCACTCGAAGATATGCAAAGGAGTTGGATACAACTCAAGGGAGAATGCGATACTTTTGAAGCCCAATTCTACGCAAGCGAGAAGAAGGTTTTAGAACTTACTCAGTTACTTCATGAAGAGCAGACGCTCAACATCTACATTGCACCGAAGAGGATGCGCAACGTCTTTTTATCTTAGAATTTTGTACTATTTTTCCCTAGGGGCGTTGATGTAAACAAATTCTATTTTATTAATATAACGTTTGTTCCTTTTTGTTTGAAACAAATTTGAATTTCTGAATCCTTGAAAGCATTACATGAATACATATCATTCATCATATGCATAAACAGGTCTTTGCAAGAAGTTTCCTCATCCTTCTGCTGTTTATTTCAGCAACATGGATCTTAAACAAACGGTTAAAGACTTGCAAGCTCAGAATTCACAATTTCAACAGCTACTTTTGACCTTGGCCAAGGGGCAGGAGGAGGTCAAAACTCTGCTAGAGAAAGAGAAAGAGAAAAAGAAGAAGAAGCGAGCCGGTGTAGTTATCATGGGCAGAAGGTTTGAAGGACAAGCTAGACGGACCTTGGAATTTCCATCAACCTCTGAGGAAGGAGAGAGAAAAGGTAAAGAAACTACAGTACCATCTGATTCTGAAGCAGAAGAAGAGGAAGATGAGGACTACTCAGAATAACAATACCCTCCGGCCAATGACAAATACAAAAATCTGGAAGAGCGTCTAGCTGCTATGGAGATACAGAGAGTACCGGGGCTAGACTTTGAGGAGTTGGGGCTGGTATCTGGAATTGTAATCCCTCCTAAGTTTAAAGTACCACTATTTGCCAAGTATGATGGGTTTTCTTGTTCCAAGATGCACCTATGATATTATGTCAGGAAAATTCAGCCACATTCTGCTAACAAAGACTTGTGGGTTCACTTTTTCTAAGACAGTTTGTCGGGAACACAACTTGATTGGTTCTACCAATTGGAGAGAGCATATGTATATAATTGGTAAGACTTGGCATCCAACTTCTATAAGCAGTATCAATACAACGCCGACTTGGCACCAACCCGTACTCCGCTACAGAGTATGGCCATGGTGTCCAATGAGGGCTTCAAAGACTACGCCCAAAAATGGAGGGATTTAGTCGGAAGGGTGCAACCACCTTTATCTGAAAGGGAGATAGTAGACATGTTCTTGGGAACTTTATCAGGCCCCTTCTTTAATCATCTGATTGGAAGCTCCTCTGCAGGCTTCACTGAATTGATTTTAACTGGCGAGAGGATAGAAGCCGGTATTAGAAGCGGGAAAATTCAGAAAGACGCGTCTACCTCTGCTGCTGTAAAAAATCCCTTCACGGGAAAAAAGGAAGTGTCTGCTGTCTATGCACAGAGAAATCAGGGAAGAACCGAATGACGACCAACAGTGGGGGCCGTTATGATTCAAAAGTCTGCATCAGACCAGCCAAGAAACAACCAACCGAAAAATGATCAACCGAGAAATAACCAGCAAAGGGTGGAAAGGCCTGTAAGGCAATTCACCAAGATAAACATGACTCCTGCTTAAGTCCTACCACATCTTTTGAAGTTGAATTTGGCCATGCTAAAAGAGGCCCCTAAAAATCCTAATAATGCATCTCCACACTACCATCCGAATGCCATGCGTGCTTACCATTCAGAAAGTCCAAGGAACGACACCAACAACTGTTGGGCTCTGAAGAACAAGATTCAAGATTTGATTGACGCAAAGGAAGTTGAATTTGAAGCTCCTGAAAAACCAAATGTTATCTCTGCTCCAATGTATAGGCATGGACACAATGCCAGTGCTATGGAAGAAGACCTGTTTGTTTCTACTGTGGATGAACTGTTAACTCCTCTCCTAACCATCAAGTTGAATTTGTTAAAAGCTGGGGTGTTCCCAGGTTGTGACCAAGATTGCCATACTTGCCTGTCCTCATCATTTAACTTTACTCTGTTGAAGAAAGGTATCCAACAACTGATAGATAACCAGGAAATTTTGTTTGAGAAAGCTCTTGTTTCACCTATTCCAGTTCCAGAAGTTTCAATAATAACCATATACGCTAATCCTTCCAGGGTTCCTAAAAAACCCGTTAGGATTACATCTGCTCCAATGACTACTCCGTTGAAGATAACAATGTCCAGGCCTACCCCATACAAATCAGATAGAATGGTACCATGGAACTATGGTGGAGAAATCTACTATCATGGTGTCAAACAGATTGAAGAGAATGCTGAAGAAGAAAGCTCCGAAGAAGACAATCCCGACGTCAGTAACATTGCTGGAACAAGCAAAATTACTCGTAGTGGGAGAATTTTCTCTCCAGAGATTGCGCCTCCAAAGGCAGTCTCTGGACTCGTGGTCGTTCCGAAGATTACAGCTGTACCAGTGATTACACCTACAAGTGTACCCGCCGACAATGACAATGCAATTCATATCCCTACTTCCACTGCTGAGAATAAAGGAAAGAATGTTCAAGAGGAGCCTGTCTTGACGAATGCTCAATCACTAGTTATTCCTGAGGCATCCAAGAAGGAGATTGAAGAAATCATGAGGATCATTAAGAAAAGTGATTATGATGTGGTAGAACAACTGGGGCATACCCCCTCCAAAATCTCTATGTTAGCCCTGCTGCTGTGCTCTGAGGCACATGCTAAAGTTTGGTAAATTTCCTGAAGACGGCTCATGTCCTGGAAGAGACGTATGCGAATCAATTCCAAGAGTGTGTGACCAGTCTGACAGCCGACAATGGCCTGGGTTTCTCCAATGCCGACTTAACTTCCAAAGGGAGAAAACATAACGACGCACTACATGTCTCGATAGAGTGTAGGGGGACCACCCTAGCTCATGTTTTGGTTGATACTGGATCATCTCTAAATGTCTTGCCAAAGAAAGCCTTGGATAGATTGGATTGTGAAGGCCTAACCCTGAAACCCAGTAATATCATTGTAAGAGCATTTGACGGCTCTAAAAGGATGGTCCATGGTGAGGTGGACATCCCGATCAAAGTGGGTACCCAGACGTTCAATTCAACATTCTACGTGATGGACATCCGTCCTTCTTATTCTTGCCTGTTGGGACGCCCCTGGATTCACAATGCCGGTGCAGTCACCTCGACTTTGCATCAGATGCTGAAGTACCCCGTCCAAGGGAAAATCATAACTGTCCATGGTGAAGAGGAATACATGATTAGTCATCTTAATTCTTTCCGATATGTAGAATTGGATGGAGAATTCATTGAGACCCCTTTCCAACATTTTGAAGAAGTTTCTCAAGAAATAGCAGCGACCAAGGCGGTATCCTCAACTCTTGTGATAACAAGACCTGTACCTCGGATGTCTTCTCTAAAAGATGCAAGGGCAGTAGTGGAAGAAGGCGGATCCACTATCTGGGGTCAGCTTCTAGACTTTCCTTTTAAATCAGACAAATTTGTCCTGGGATTTACTTCGACAGCTCAGAAGGTTGTGCGCCACGCCCGTGTCGGAGGGCCACCTGTGAAGATCAGCCGCCAAGGGGTTAATGCACTAGAGGACAATGATGAAGAGGGCAGCTTGGAAGACTGGATTTTTCCTACTGTTGGCGGAGGACTGTGCAACTGGGAAGCAAAAGACTTTGTTATTACTTTCATACCGCAGTAATTTATCTTTTCCATTTCTGTTGGATCTGTAATAATTCACAAACAATTCGTACTTTTTCAACCTTGTGTCTTACCCGAGGCACAATGGTCCATGTGTAAGGGTTCTTATTTCATTTTCATATGTCATTTTAATGAATCATGGACACTTTTTCATATTTAAACCTTTTGTGCTCATTGTCTTTCTTTTACATTTTGTTGTTTTAAGATGGCTATGCCCTTACACACACCCACACTCATAAATGCAGGTACCCTTCTACTCTGGAACCCATGGGTAACGATACTGCTATAGCCTTCAGTGACTCTGAAGATCTGATCTACCAAGCCGAATACGAAGGTGAGGAAGATTGTGAGGTGCCAGGGGAACTGGCTAGACTATTACAACAAGAAGAAAGAGCTATTCTGCCTCATGAGGAGTTGTTGGACACAATCAACTTGGGTACTGAGGAAGACAAGAAAGAAATCAGAGTGGGTGCCAACCGAGAGCCAAGTTTCAAGGAGCGCCTAATTCAGCTGTTGCATGAATATGTTGAGATCTTCGCCTAGTCATACGAAGACATGCCAGGACTCGATACATACATTGTGGTACACCGTCTACCCACAAGAGAAGACTGTCCACCAGTTAAGCAAAAAGTCCGCCGCATGAGACCTGACATGTTAGAGAAGATCAAAACCGAAGTTATGAAGCAGTTTAATGTAGGATTTCTGGCTGTTACTTCATATTATCAATGGGTTGCTAACATTGTGCCCGTGCCTAAGAAGGATGGCAAAGTGAGAATATGCGTGGATTATAGAGATTTAAACAGGGACAGCCCTAAAGATGATTTTCCACTTCCGCACATTGACATCCTGGTTGACAACACAGCTCAGCACAAAGTATTTTCTTTCATGGACGGATTCTCAGGCTATAACCAGATCAAAATGGCACCTGAGGACATGGAGAAAACTACATTTGTTACACAGTGGGGTACATTCTGCTACAAAGTGATGCCATTCGGACTGAAGAATGTCGGGGCAACCTATCAACGCGCCATGGTAGCTTTGTTTCATGATATGATACATCATGAGATAGAGGTCTACGTAGATGACATGATAGCCCAATCACAAACTGAAGAAGAACACCTTGATCACTTGCAAAAGCTGTTTGTCAGGTTGAAGGAGTAAAGTTAAGACTGAATCCAAACAAGTGCACATTCGGAGTCCGGTCCGGTAAGCTCTTGGGTTTCATTGTCAGCAACAAAGGCATCGAGGTTGATCCTGCCAAAGTCAAAGCTATACAAGAAATGCCTGCTCCTCGCACTGAGAAGGAGGTCAGAGGTTTCTTGGGACGCCTAAACTACATTGCTAGGTTCATTTCTCACCTAACATCTACTTGTGAACCAATCTTCAAGCTGTTAAAGAAAGATCAGGTAGTTAGATGGAATGATGATTGTCAAATTTCTTTCGATAAAATCAA
>OX451739.1:1283902461-1283990140 GCA_948472305.1 Vicia faba | reverse complement strand
TTATTTAACATAAATAATACTCTTTTTTATACATATAAAAATCCTTTTTGCATTTTTGCATCTTTATTGTATTTTCCATTTAATTTATGCAATTAATTACTTGTAAATGTTCCAAAAATGATGTAATAGCTAGGTTTAATTTCTTTGTCTAAATATCCCCCCATTTGAACATTTGTACCCCCCTTCCCATGTTGTGATGTAATAGTGTAGGAATTTTACTTTTCGCACTTTAAACGCTTTCTAAATATACCATGCTAGAATTAGGGTTTGTATGCAAATAAAAAGAACAAAATAGCTTGACCTAATTTCAAGATAAATAAGCATGAAATATGGACAACACATATCACACTTGCACCCCTAGGGTATTCCACTTTGTTGCCTTCAAATAATTGGGCCATATTGCATGTTAGGTTTCTTTGGGTAAAAACAAACAATCAAATGATCATAAGTCCCTCGATGACGCTTTCGAAAAGTTGCCTAAAATGATCAAGTCCCTTTCAAAGAGAAATTGCCCAAAGACACTTAGCACTATTGCAATTATGGTCTAAAACGATGACCCGTGCCCGTCCCTTTCATCTCCTAATACAAGATTGTCCACCAAATGCAATGGTGGAACAAAATTGTCAAAAGGTTTAAAACATAACAAAAAAAATCTTTGAGAAACTTTAGGGTAGATAACTCTTAGGTACTTGTCAATTTGTAAAAGAAAACACTTGCCTATTTTCAAACCACACTTCACAAACACTTTCAAAACAAACTTTCAAAAAAACCTTGAAACATCTTTAAAAAAGACAAACACCTTTTGTAAAACATTCGAGTAAAGAATTGTTACAAGGGTAGCCTATACAAGGCATCTTTTTCAAAACCTTTTCAAAAGTCACACACAAAGCACCATTTCAAACAATTGAAAACCAAGGCAAGTTAATCTAAGCAAGTACCTAAGAGCCCGTGGATAACCATGGATAGAAAGGGTGCTAATACCTTCCCTTTCTATAATCTACTCCCCGAACCCAAGAAAAATCTCAAAGGGTTTTGCTGTGCTTTTTAAACCTTTCCTTAGGATAAAATAAAAAGTCGGTGGCGACTCTTGCTCAACCGAAACATTTGCGAAAACAAATGCAAAACCATAGTCAGTTCTCCCACCGTATCACAGAACTGGCAACTCTGCTGGGGATAATTTTAAAAGTGGAGTAACCTTAGGGCTTAGATCATCCTCTTGCATGATTAATTGTTTGTCTTGTTTGCTTTATACTTTGGCTCTCTTGTTTGGGTTTGCAATCCTATACCCGGATTTTGGGAAACATTCATAGATAGCAATACGTTGTGGAAACTGTGCGGGGTATACCGACACGGTTGAAGCAATAGCTATATTAGTGCGACATATTTGTGAGTACCGGTAACCCTTGAGTTCAATTAAGGAGAGTACGGGGCCGCTGAGTGATGTCACTAAGCACTAATGACCTAGAACCTTACTTGACCATCTTGGCCTTTTATTAGGGGTAGTGAGATGACCGGCTTTGGTGCAGTCCGAAGTAGGTAGATACTCGATACTACACTCATTGAGGGTTGTTTTCTTGGAATATTTTGGTCGCTAGTTAAGTGGCTAAACCAAAACAATGAACATTGAAAACAATCCAATGATATTGAGCTCCTTAGAACCCGGTTACTATTTATAGGACAGGTTTTTAAGCCAACTACACTCAAGAGGGTACTTACCTATGAAACCCCATGCAAGCCTGAAACTAGGGTTTGGTGTGATTTGCTTGTACATATGTTTTGTGCATACATCATAAACATCATAAAGCATCATATGCATTCACTAACCATTTCAAGGGTTTGGATCTTCATCTTTGTTACTGTTTTGTAGGTCATGGAAATTCCTCGCAGAAACACCATTCAAGTCAACCTTGTGAGAATCTCTCCTCAACTCAAGGAGCTCACCTCAAGAATTCCGGAAAACTCATCCTTCAGTGAAAGACATGGTAGACTGCTCAGCCTAGTCAACACCAACATTGAAGAAGACATGATGAAAGTGCTATTCCAGTTCTTTGACCCTCTTCACCACTGTTTCACTTTCCCTGATTATCAGTTGGTGCCCACTTTGGAGGAGTTTTCTCAACTCCTGAGACTTCCTATCCTTAATCAACTACCCTTCAACGGTACGGAAAAGGAACCAAAGCCGGAGGATGTTGCTCGAGCATTACATCTACAACCATCCGACATCAAGGGGCATTGGGAAACCAGAAGCGGCGTCAAAGGATTCTTAGCAAAATTCTTGTTTGAGAAGGCACAAGAATGTTGGAATTCATTGGACCTACAAGCCTTTGAAGAGATTGTGGCACTCCTTATCTATGGGTTGGTCTTGTTCCCAAATCCTGACCAATTGGTAGATGTCAACGCCGTCAAAATCTTCTTGTCCAGAAATCCAATACCAACATTGCTTGGGGACATCCTTCACTCATTTTACACACGAACAATGAGAAAGAGGGGTGTTCTCATGTGCTGTACTCCTCTCCTTGCAAGGTGGTTTATTCCGCACCTTCCACAATCTGTCTTGAAGAATGACCAAGGCTCAAGGTGGTCCCAACGGTTGATGACTCTTACTCACTCTGATGTACATTGGTGTTCTCGGTCCAGAGAAAATGTCATCATCGTCGATCGTTGCGGAGAATTTCCTAATGTTCCTTTACTTGGAATTAGAGGAGGTATCACCTACAACCCTTGCCTGTCTTTAAGGCAATTTGGATATGCACGGAGGGATGGCCCTCATGATATGTTGATTCCTGACCTAGTTTTTGACTTCGACAACGATGCGCAAGGACTTCGCCAAAGATTCATCAGAGCTTGGGGAAGACCCAACAAGGTTGATAGCAAGACTCTGGGACACAAGAACTTCATCCCTCTTGAGCCCTATCTCAAGTGGGTACGAGCCCGAGCCCAAAGTCTAATGATGCCTTATCCTCATGTACTCCCAGTGATTAAAGAGCCCATCAATGAAGGAGAAGTTCCCTACACCATCCTACATCCAGACATGCCTACATCGTGGGAGGAAATGCAGAAAAGTTGGATTCAGCTCAAGGAGGAACGAAACACTTTTGAAGCTAGCTTCTACGCCTGTGAGAAGAAGGTTCTAGAGCTTACCCGCCGACTCCATGAGCAAGAGGCCCTCAACACCTACATCGCACCAAAGAGGATGCGCAATGTCTTTTTTCCTTGAGAAGTTATTTTGTAATATTTGGCCCATAGGGCATTTATGTACTAACAAATTTCTTCTTATTAATATGATGTGCGTTCTTCTTTGTCTGAAACAATTTTGAATGTCCTAAATCCTTGAATGCATTGCATACATAAGCATACCATTCATCATGTGCATAAGCAGGTCTCACTCCAGGTTTCCTTATCTGTCTGCTATTTATTACAGTAGGATGGATCTCGAGCAAACAGTCAAGGACCTGCAAGCTCAGAATGCACAGTTCCAGCAACTCCTGATGACCTTGGCTAAGGGTCAGGAGGATATCAAGACTCAATTGGGGAACAAAGACCCAATAAAAAAGAAGAAAAAGAGACTCGGGGTGGCTACTTTAGGGAGAAGATTTGACGGAGAAGCTCGGAGGGTGCTTGAATTTCCTCCTATCTCTGATGAAGGAACCAGCAAAGGAGGTGGAGCTGCAGTACCTTCCGAGTCTAATGCGGAAGAAGAAGAGGTCGAAGAGGATGAAGATTATTCTGACCAGCAATATCCTCCAGCTGATGATAAATACAAATGGCTAGAAGACAGGTTGGCCGCCATGGAGCTACAAAGAGTACCGGGTTTGGATTTTGAAGACTTGGGTTTGGTCGCCGGGATTGTGATTCCCCCAAAATTCAAAGTGCCAGTGTTTTTGAGGTATGATGGGTTGTCCTGTCCCAAAATGCATCTCAGGTCCTACGTGAGAAAGATTCAACCCTATACGGCAGATAAAAACCTTTGGATTCACTTCTTTCAAGACAGCCTTTCGGGAGCTCAGTTGGAGTGGTTTTATCAGCTAGAAGGAACCAGCGTCCGAAATTGGGAAGATTTGGCCACCGCTTTCTACAAACAATACCAGTGTAATTCTGACCTTGCTCCTACTCGTACCCAACTTCAGGGTATGTCGCTAGGAACAAGCGAGGGATTCAAAGAATATGCACAGAAATGGAGGGATTTGGCTGGCAGGGTGCAGCCTCCTTTAACCGATCGTGAGCTCGTTGATATGTTTCTAGGGACCCTATCTGGGCCATTTTCAATCATCTAATTGGTAACTCTTCCGCGGGGTTTACCGATTTGATCTTAACAGGCGAAAGAATAGAAGCTGGCATCAAGTCAGCAAAGATTCAGAAGGGTATTGCTGCAAGTGTTGAGAAGAAACCTTTTAAGAAGGAGACAGCTGTGGTATATTCTCAGAGAAGAGCAGGGAAGACGGAGCGTCGGCCAACTGTGGGGGCCGTAATGATTCAAAACACTCCAAGTGAACAGCCTCGCTATAACCAGTCCAGACCAAATCAACAACGAGTGGAACGGCCACAACGGCAGTTCACCCGTATTAATATGACTCCAGCGCAAGTGCTTCCCCATCTTTTGAAGTTAAATCTCGCCACCATCAAGGAGGCACCAAAGAATGTGAATACGTCCTCTCCACATTATCATGCTAATGCTAAATGCGCCTACCATTCAGACAGTGTTGGACACGACACCAATGATTGTTGGGCACTCAAGCATAAAATCCAAGACCTAATAGAGGCGAAGGAGGTGGAGTTCGACGCTCCGGAGAAGCCTAATGTGATATCTGCACCCATGCCGAAGCACGGCCGAAATGTCAATGCCATTGAAGAAGATTTGTATGTTGCTGATGTCAGCGATCTGACTACTCCACTGCTAACCATTAAGTTGAACCTATTAAGGGCCGGGATCTTCCCGGGATGTAAATAAGACTGCTATTGTTGTTACTCTCTGCCGTTTGATTGTCCGTTACTGAAGGAAGGCATCCAAGGCCTTATGGATAGTCGACAAATTTTGTTTGAAAAAGTTTCTGCTGTTCCAGTTCATACTGAAGATGTCTCAATCATAACCATTCACGCCAATCTTTCCAAGGCTGTCACAAAGCCTGTTAAGATTACACCAGCTGCGAAATCTGTTCCCTTGAAGATAACAATGTCGGGGCCTGTTCCCTATGTTTCTGAGAAATCGATACCTTGGAACTATGGCGATGACGTCTACTACCATGGTATCAAACAAATCGAAATAACTGAAGAAAGTTCGGATGATGAAGAAGCCAGCATTAGTAACATTGCGGGCACTAGCAAAATCACCAGGAGCGGGAGAATATTTTCTCCAGAGATTGCCCCTCCAAGAGCAATCTTTGGACCCTCGTCAGCTGATAAGGTCATCCTTGCACCAATAAAACTCTCCGCTAGGACCCCTTTGATTGAGGATGTTGTTGTTCCTAGTGCTGTCTCTCCTACCGCTGCTGACAAAGGTAAGGGAATCCAAGATGGGCTCGTCAGGACGAGAGCTCAACCCTTGGTCATCTCGGAAACCTCCAAGAAGGAAATGGATGAGATTTTGAGGATAATCAAAAGAAGTGATTACGATGTGGTAGAACAGCTGGGGCAAACCCCCTCAAAGATTTCCATGCTGGCACTACTGCCTTGCTCAGAAGCGCACGCTAAAGCCCTGATAAAATTCCTGAAGGCAGCCCATGTGCCCCAGGAGACCTCTACAGATCAATTTCAAAATTGCGTGGCTAGCCTGACTGCGGACAATGGATTAGGTTTTTCTGATGCCGACCTAACTCCTAAAGGTAGAAATCATAATGATGCTTTGCACATTTCAGTCGAGTGTCGAGGAACTACTCTCGCACATGTCTTGGTTGATACTGGTTCGTCGCTGAATGTTTTGCCTAAGAAGGCCTTGGACCGACTAGATTGTGAAGGGTTGGAGTTGAAGCCGAGTGATATTGTTGTCAGAGCTTTCGATGGTTCGAAGAGAATGGTCCATGGGGAGGTTGAAATTCCCATCAAGATAGGAACTGAGGTGTTTAAATCTACTTTCTATGTGATGGACATCCGTCCGTCATACTCTTGCTTGCTGGGCAGGCCCTGGATACACCATGCTGGGGCAGTCATCTCCTCCTTGCATCAGATGTTGAAGTATCCTGTCAAGGGAAAGATCATTACTTTCCATGGCGAAGAAGAGTACATGATTAGCCACTTAAATTCTTTCCGGTATGTGGAGGTTGAAGGGGAATTCATTGAGACGCCTTTTCAACATTTTGAAGAAGTCCTTCCTGAGATAGCAGTAGCAAAGTTGGCAGCTGAGACACCGAGGCAGATGGCCAGGATGGCATCTCTGGAGGACGCGAGGGCCGCAATAAAAGAAGGAAAGAATTCAGCATGGGGGCAGTTACCTGATATTCCGCATAAGACCGATAAATTTGGGTTAGGGTTCACAGCCGCAGGCCAGAAAGCTATGCGCCGTTCGAAGATTGAAAGGGCGCCAGTCAAAATTTCTCCCTACGGAATCAACGCCTTGGAGGACGAGGACAAAGAAAGCAACATTGAAGAATGGATTTATCCAACCGTCAAAGGAGGATTGAGCAACTGGGAGGCAAAAGACTTTGTCCCCATCACTTTTATTCATCATTAATTTATCTGTTAAACATTTCTTATTTGGTCTGTAATATATACTCTCAAACAATCCGTACACTATCTTTTCACCTCATGCCTTGCCCGGGGCATGTAGGTCCATTTGTAAGGTTTTTGATTATTTTTCATATCCATATGCCATGTTTAATGATTCATTGGACGTTTTTCATTTGATAAACTGCTTGTTCTCATTTTCTTTCCTTTTGCATTTTTTGTTTAAGGATGGCTATCCCTTACACACACCCACACTCACCAATGCAGGTACCCATCCACTCTGGATTCCATGGGTGACTATTCTGCTATATCTTACAATAACTCTGAAGATCTGGTCAATCTAGCCGAGTATGAAGATGACGAAGGTTGTGAAGTACCAGGGGAACTAGCCAGACTTATGCAACAAGAGGAAAGGGCCATCCTACCGCACGAAGAGTCATGGGAAATTGTCAACTTGGGAACCGAGGAGGACCGGAAGGAGGTGCAAGTGGGTGCCAATCTGGAACCGAGTGTCAAGGAATGCCTGATACAGTTGTTGAATGAGTATGTTGAAATCTTCGCTTGGTCTTATAAAGACATGCCAGGTTTAGACACAGACATCATGGTTCACCGTCTCCCCACAAGAGAAGACTGTCCACTGATCAAGCAAAAAGTTCGCCGAATGAGGCCTGACATGTGTGAAAAGATCAAAGCAGAAGTAATGAAGCAATTTGACGCTGGCTTTCTGGCTGTTACGTCCTATCCTCAATGGGTCGCTAACAACGTGCCAGTACCTAAGAAAGATGGCAAAGTCAGGATGTGTGTGGACTACCGGGATTTGAATAGGGCCAGCCCCAAAGATGATTTCCCGCTACCTCATATTGACATTTTGATCGACAATACAGCTCAGCACAAAGTGTTTTCCTTCATGGATGGATTCTCGGGCTACAATCAAATCAAAATGGCCCCCGAGGACATGGAGAAAACTACTTTCGTCACACAATGGGGCACTTTCTGTTACAAGGTGATGTCGTTCGGGCTGAAGAACGCAGGGGCAACTTATCAATGCGCCATGGTAGCTTTGTTTCATGATATGATACATCATGAGATTGAAGTTTATGTAGACGATATGATAGCTCGGTCACAAACAGAGGAATAACACCTTGAACATCTGGAGAAGCTGTTTGCCAGGTTGAAAGAATACAAGCTCAGGCTGAATCCAAGTAAATGCACTTTTGGAGTTAGGTCTGGTAAACTCCTGGGATTCATTGTAAGCAACAAAGGCATTGAAGTCGATCCAGCAAAAGTAAAAGCAATACAAGAGATGCCTGCTCCCCGTACTGAAAAGGAGGTTAGAGGATTCTTGGGGCGCTTGAACTATATTGCCAGATTCATCTCGCATCTGACTTCTACCTGTGAGCCAATTTTCAAACTCTTGAAGAAAGATCAGGTAGTTGAATGGAACGACGATTGTCAAGCTGCTTTTGATAGAATCAAGGAGTATTTGCAAGAACCTCCTATTCTGATGCCACCCGTCGAAGGAAGACCATTGATCATGTATTTGACCGTCTTGGATAACTCAATGGGGTGTGTTTTGGGCCAGCATGACGAGTCTGGTCGAAAAGAGCATGCTATTTATTACCTTAGCAAAAAGTTTACCGACTGTGAGACTCGCTACTCACTGCTCGAGAAAACTTGCTGCATTTTGGTATGGGCTTCTCGCCGACTAAGACAGTATATGTTGACTCATACTACCTTGTTGATTTCCAAAATGGATCCTATCAAGTATATCTTCGAAAAGCCCGCCTTATCTGGAAGGATAGCTAGATGGCAGATGATCCTAACTGAGTATGACATCCAGTACACCACCCAAAAAGCTATAAAAGGGAGTGTACTAGCTGACCATTTGGCTCATCAGGCTATCGAAGATTATCAACCCATGAGATTTGACTTCCCAGACGAGGACATCATGAATTTGGACAACATTGAAAGTAACGGACCGTATGACGGACCCGAAAAGGGATCCCGATGGACCCTGTACTTTGATGGTGCTTCAAATGCACTTGGAAATGGTATCGGCGCAGTACTCATTTCTCCGGAAGGTTGTCACACTCCTTTCACGGCCCGACTTTGCTTCAGCTGCACAAACAACATGGCTGAGTATGAAGCTTGCATATTTGGTCTCAAGGCTGCTATAGACTTGGGGATCAAATCTTTGATCGTATTTGAGGACTCGGCTTTGGTTATCAGTCAAATCAAAGGAGAGTGGGATACCAAGCATCCTAATCTTATCCCATACAAAGAACATGTCCTGACATTGTTGCCTCATTTCGAGCAAATTTCCTTCGAGCATTTCCCGCGAGAAGAGAATCAGCTAGCAGATGCTCTAGCTACAATGTCCTCCATGTTTAAACTCGACTGGGATAACGAGGCTCCCCAAATCACCATCGAGCGAATGGATGAACCTGCACATTGTCACGAGATTAATACCGAAGAATTAGTGGAGCAACCTAGGTTCCATGAAATCAAAAGGTATCTCGAGACCAGAGATTATCCTGAAGGAGCTTCCATAAATGACAAGAAGTTCTTAAGGAAATTCGCTGCTAAGTTCTTCCTGAGCAACGGCATCCTTTACAAACGAAGCCATGATTGTGTATTACTCCGATGCATAGACAAAGCTGAAGCAGAGTTGATCATGACTGATATACACAGCGGCACATTTCGCACTCACTTGAGCGGGCATACGATGGCTAAGAAGATCCTAAGGGCAGGCTATTACTGGTCTACCATGGAAGCTGACTGCCATCAACACTCCCGTACTTGCCACAAATGTCAAGTCTACGCTGACAAAGTACATATCCCTCCGGTTCCTCTCAACGTTCTGACTGCTCCTTGGCCATTTGCAATGTGGGGCATTGACATGATTGTAGAAATCAAGCCCACGGCTTCCAACGGACATCGCTTCATCCTGGTTGCCATTGACTATTTCACCAAATGGGTCGAAGCAGCTTCCTTCGCCTCTGTTACTAAAAATGTGGTTGCCCGCTTTATCAAGCAAAATCTCATATGTCGGTATGGTGTTCCAGACAGGATCATCACAAACAACGGTACAAATCTGAATAACACAATGATCACTACCTTGTGCGAACAGTTCAAGATTTATCATCACAATTCATCTCCCTATCGGCCGAAGACGAACGGTGCTGTTGAAGCTGCGAACAAAAACATTAAGAGGATCATTCAGAAAATGACTGTCACTTACAAAGACTGGCATGAGATGTTACCGTTTGCTCTGCATGGATACCGTACGACGGCACGTACTTCAACTGGGGCAACCCCATTTTCTTTGGTTTATGGCATGGAAGCTTTTTTGCCTATGGAAGTTCAGATTCCTTCTCTAAGGATTATGAAGGATGCAGGTTTGAATGAAGATGATTGGATGCAAACCAGACTTGATCAACTCAATCTGATCGACGAAAAGTGACTTGCTGCTATATGCCATGGTCAGGCGTATCAAAAACGAATGATCAAGGCCTTCAATAAGAAAGTCAGACGCCAAGTGTATCAAGTTGTAGATCTCGTAATCAAGCGGATTATCTTGCCGCAAAGTGATCCCAGGGGCAAATGGACTCCTACATATGAAGGACCATTTGTGATCAAGAGCATATTTTCCGGTGGTGCAATGATTCTGACCACCATGGACGGCGACGATTTTCCGCACCCTACGAACACAGACATAGTCAAAAGATACTACGCATAAAGTAACCCGACAAGTCGAAAACCCGAAAGGGCGGCTTGGGCAAAAATGGGCATCCCGGTGAACCGAAAACCCGAAAGGGCGGTTCAGGCAAAAATTAGGGATAAAAACAAAAAAAAATCTGTACACCCGGCAAGTTGAAAACCCGAAAGGGCGGCTTGGGCAAAAAGGGGTTTCCCGGTGGATCGAAAACCCGAAAGGGCGATTCAGGCAAAAGTTAGGGAATTAAAGCGTATGACTATGTCTCATCGGATCACTTCAAAGACAATCTCTTCATCAACCAGTTCCAGGCTTCTGATCAATCCAGTCATCGGCGAACGAAGCATTGAATGGACAGATATTCAGAGTTGTGAAGGCTATAGCGGAATGGAATCCCATGGAATTATTTCACATAGCCATCTTTATTTTGTAGATTTTTCAAATATTTACGACAAAATCCTCTTACTAGGATGATTTTCTCCCTTGTACAAATATACTCATAGAAAGTCAATACAAATATTTTTCCCAGAAATTTGTGTCGCTTCCTTTCCTTTTCTCTTGCACTATTTGTTTTATTTTGAGAAACGTCCGATGTTTTGTTAAATAGGCATATGAATTTGAACATAATCATTTCCTTATGAACTAAGAAAGAGGATTACTGATAGGTTGAGGATACAGTTGGATATCTTGATACCCGTTCGAAAGAAATCCCCCCGAAGATTTGGAATCCATATCCCTGGCAAGTCTTGAAGCTTATCCCCAGTAGATTCTGGAAGCTTATCCCCTGCAGAGTACGGACGTCTCTCCCGAGTTTTATTCAGAGTTATTCCTCACAAGGGCTTATAACTGGGTTATCCTCAGCTTACTGCCACGGAAGATCGCACTCGTCAAATTTATTCCTACCCCCAGCAGAGTTCATCAAAATTCCCCAGCCGAGCTAAAACTTCAAATTATCAATCCCCAGCAAAGCCAGACTAATGAACCTTCTCCCCACAAAATTTTGTGAGGGCAAATCTTGAGTTCCCCAGTGAAGTCGTCAGATATACTTCTCACTAAACTAAAGATTCTCGGTCTTACATCTCCAGCACGAGTCTATTAGATTGGTACTCCCCAGTAAAAGTCATCAGGAATTCCCTAGAAGATTGGTATACAACCCAAGTTCTTTATTCTCCAGTAACAACCAGGAATTATTCTTCCCGGCAGTAGTCAAGATACTCTTATCCTCAGCCATCTCAGATTCGTCTATCCTTTGCAAGACAGCTCTCCAGCTTACATGCGCATTCATTTACATTCATATCATATAACATACATTGCGTCATGCATCATGACATTGCATATAACTAACTCTTTACCTTTTCAGGTAAGATCAGTCAAAAGACTAGAATCACTATCCTCTGAGTTTCTTTCCAGGAATAGTTCGGATGTGACCCAGACACGACAACATTCTAATGCTTATTCCAGATTTATCCAGATGTAGTTTTACACGAGCTCATCATCAGGAAGCCCTACACCGGTTCCTCCTCAAGATTTCTGAAAACAGTTTACGGGTTCTCCAAAGTAACGGATGTTAACCTATCGCTTGTTCAGTTTCTTCTCCAGACTTCTGAAAACAGTCTATGGATTCTTCCCAACAACGGATGTTAAATCTATCGACTTGTTCAGATGCAACCTTTGAAAACAGTTTACGGACGCTTCCCAACAACGGATGTTGCTCTATTGCTTATTCAACTTCAAGATTTCTGAAAACAGTTCACGGGTTCTCCAAGTAACGGATGTTAACCTATCGCTTGTTCAGATTCTTCTCCAGACTTCTGAAAACAGTCTATGGATTCTTCCCAACAACGGATGTTAATCTATCACTTGTTCAGATGCAACTTTTGAAAACAGTTTACGGACGCTTCCCAACAACGGATGCGGCTCTATTGCTTATTCAACTTCAAGACTTCTGAAAACAGTTTACGGGTTCTCCAAGTAACGGATGTTAACCTATCGCTTGTTCAGTTACTTCTCAAGACTTCTGAAAACAGCTTACGGATTCCTCCCAACAACGGATGTCAATCTATTGCTTATTCAGACCCCCAGTTCAGAGATGGTCCAAAGCTTGGACACCTTCCTGATACTCATTCCAGATGACATCTTTAAGCCCATCCCTGACAAGATTCTGTCGCCCCTCCAAATGGCATCTCTAAGCCCATTCCCGCATTCTTTGCTTTGACGAGTGCAAATTTAAGGGCACTCTAGTGGCCAATCTCCTTTTACCCTCGAGTCACGAAAGGCAAACTTGCCAATCTAACTCTTCGGATTCAAGAAGATTGAACAGGGGCAACTGTTGTACCCCAAAATTTTCCCTCCCATTTCTCATTGATTTCTCATCACAAAGCCCTTGAAGATCAGGATCCAGTTAGGGTTTCATCTGCTCAAGACTTCTCCTTGCACTGCTGACCCAAATTAGGGTTTGTGTTTGCACAAAGATGTGTTGACCTAAAATGCCTAAGATGACTTTCATGCTTCATATTGGACTCCCAAGTTTATCCATATCAAGTTTCAAGTCTTGATTCCAAATTTTGCCCAGTCAATTGGACAGTTGACCTAGAAATCAGCTGTATTGGGGAAAAAGTCAACTGTGACCAATTGACAGTCAAATCTCATGAAAATTGACCCACATCAACATCATGAACTCATATGGACCTTTTGATCAAGTTTGGATCACAATTCCACAAGAAATTTGATCAAATCACCAAAAGGGCAAAATGGTCATTATTAGGGTTTTGACTGCACAAAGGCAATTTTTGACTGTTTGACCTAGCCAATGGCCAACCAAGCTCACATATGGACTCAAGGACCCCATGGAATTATCTTGACATGCTCAACAAGTTCAAAAGATCCCAAGTGCACAAGATTGACGGTTGAATTTCTCAGTCAATTGATCAATTTTGACTGTATACTGAAAAGTCAAACTTTGACTTTTTGGTCAAAATCAAGAGTCAAGATTTATTTTTCATCAAAACATGCCAAATCATGAAACTTGTTCACCAAGAAATCAAAAAATGCAAATTAGGGTTAGAAATGGGAATTTTTCATAACTTAGAATTTTTCTAAGTTATGAAAAAACCCTAATTTTTTCCCAACTTTGCCCCACTTTTTCACCAAGATTCATTTGGATTCAAACAAAAGTCAAAACATGAAAGTTGTAGCTTGTTGCATAACCTACAACTTTGATTCACAAAGATTTCCCAAATGAGGCTTGTATCTTAAGTTACAATTTTTGGAATAAGGGTACTAAACCATTCTTAACTTAGTGAAATTTTAACCTATTTTGGCAAGGTTTTCTACCTAACTTCAAGGCCATTTTCCATACACTTCCACTTGGAATTTCAATTTGCATTTCAAAGATGGATTGTAGTACACATTCTAAGCTTTCCAAAATGTCCAAGAACTCATCAAACAACCTCATAACTTGAGAGAATCGAATTTCACAATATGGCAAAAACTCACTTTTGAATTGGTCATGTACATGTTCATAACTTATGCCATTTTCAAGTCAGCTTAGTTTGTGCTACATTACAGGTCCTTAAACCATCCAACACTCAATAATTTAATGCATGTTCATTGTGCTAAGGTCTTGTTTCATGAGCTTATGCATTACATGTTGAATAAACCCATTTATGGAAAAAGCAAAATAGCCATTTTTGTAAAAGCAAGCTTTATGTCCAATTGAAAATCCAACAAGTACAGATGAAATCTAATTGGCACAAGATTATGAGCAAAACACTCTGATCAAGACAAGGTTAGCAGCATGTTTAAGGGTCCCCTACTTTCCTAAAACATCAAGTTGGCTTTGCTTGCTTAAGTGTGAAGAAAAGTATCATAACATACAACAACTTTTATCTCAGCATTAGAACACAGAAGAAAACATTGTAGACACCTTCTAATCATCCAACCCAAGCTAGAACACGAGCCCTTGGCCTCCCAAACACTCACATTCCCAGAATCACTCTCAAACTGCATAAACAGGGCAAGGCCTGCAGATTGAACACTATCTCTCATCCCTTGCATGATTTCTTGCCCAAAGCTCATCAAACACATTCCCTAGCATCAATGCAAGCTAACCAAAACCTAAAACACGACCTGTAATTCCTCTAACCAGTTCCACCATTTTCATTTTCTTGTTTTGCAGTTGAAGTTCTCTAGCACGATTCAAGAAGTTTCAAGACAAAGTAAAGTTTGGAATAGCATCCATGGACCTCAAGGAAGCTATACCAATCATCACCTTGCACTGAAAGCTTCTCCGTTGCCAGATACAACTTCAACTGAACAGGTAAGTTCATGAACTCGTATCTCTCTTATTAGGCATTGTTAGCTTTAGGTTTGTGAAGAAAACATGTCACAATCATAGCCCTGAACATGCCCATATAATTAGATTTCATTTATATTATGTATGCTTAGAGAATTTGATGTCTGAACTTTGAACAAAAATTAGGTTAAGAATTGGGAGAGAAGAAATTCTCCCTCATTTCTGAGAATTAAAACATGTTCTTTATATGTGTGAATTCGTGAGAAGATGCTTAACAGTTTTGATGTTGGAAGTTTTTGCTAAAACTCAAAGAATCAGGACCTTGCAATGGAAGAAAGAGGCGCGTGTTTTTGTTCAAACAGAAGTCTGGAGGTTGAAGAAAGGTCTTCATGGGCTGGGCTTGTGTTGACTTTTCTTTTTGCACCATACATCTGCTTCTGCACCCCCTGAGCCCATTTTGCTTATTTCTTTGACTTTTTGACTTTTTCTTTTTTTGATTGACTTATTTATTTTTCCTCATGATATTAAAAATATAAAAATATTTTTTCTCACCATTTTTGAATTTTATTAGGCATTTATTTAGTTTTCTTTTAGTTTATACACAAATAAATAAATACATATATTTTTGTTTAAAATACTAAAATAGTGCAAATACATTTTTATACATTTTTATTTTTGTTTTACTTTCTGAAAATATTTTATAGAAAAAATACTTTTTTTATTAAATATTAAATATTATTAATATATATATATATATATATATATATATATATATATATATATATATATATATATATATATATATATATATATATAATACATATTTAGAAATTAATACATATATATATATATATATATATATATATATATATATATATATATATATATATATATATATATATATATATATATATATATATATATATATATATATATATATATATATATATATATATATATATATATATATATATATATATATATATATATATATATATTATATATATATATATATATATATATATATATATATATATATATATATATATATATATATATATATATATATATATATATATATATATATATATATATATATATATATATATATATATATATATATTCATTAGTATATTTAGGTTAAAATACAAAAATACTTATATTTTTTATTTTATTAATATTTGACATAAAAAGATACTTTTTTTATAAATATACTTCATTTTATTTTATTTTTGTACATAATAAATAAATACTTGTGTAAATTAAATAATATATATATTACTTAATAAAAATTAGGGTTTTGCCCTTAAAACATAAAAACTCCAAAAATAATACTTTTTTATTTTATTTATTTAACATAAATAATACCCTTTTTTATACATATAAAAATCCTTTTTGCATTTTTGCATCTTTATTGTATTTTCCATTTAATTTATGTAATTAATTACTTGTAAATGTTCCAAAAATGATGTAATAGCTAGGTTTAATTTCTTTGTCTAAATATCCCCCCATTTGAACATTTGTACCCCCTTCCCATGTTGTGATGTAATAATGTAGGAATTTTACTTTTCGCACTTTAAACGCTTTCTAAATATACCATGCTAGAATTAGGGTTTGTATGCAAATAAAAAGAACAAAATAGCTTGACCTAATTTCAAGATAAATAAGCATGAAATATGGACAACACATATCACACTTGCACCCCTAGGGTATTCCACTTTGTTGCCTTCAAATAATTGGGCCATATTGCATGTTAGGTTTCTTTGGTAAAAACAAACAATCAAATGATCATAAGTCCCTCGATGACGCTTTCGAAAAGTTGCCTAAAATGATGAAGTCCCTTTCAAAGAGAAATTGCCCAAAGACACTTAGCACTATTGCAATTATGGTCTAAACGATGACCCGCGCCCGTCCCTTTTATCTCCTAATACAAGATTGTCCACCAAATGCAATGGTGGAACAAAATTGTCAAAAGGTTTAAAACATAACAAAAAAAATCTTTGAGAAACTTTAGGGTAGATAACTCTTAGGTACTTATCAATTTGTAAAAGAAAACACTTGCCTATTTTCAAACCACACTTCACAAACACTTTCAAAACAAACTTTCAAAAAAACCTTGAAACATCTTTAAAAAAGACAAACACCTTTTGTAAAACATTCGAGTAAAGAATTGTTACAAGGGTAGCCTATACAAGGCATATTTTTCAAAACCTTTTCAAAAGTCACGCACAAAGCACCATTTCAAACAATTGAAAACCAAGGCAAGTTGATCTAAGCAAGTACCTAAGAGCCCGTGGATAACCATGGATAGAAAGGGTGCTAATACCTTCCCTTTCTATAATCTACTCCCCGAACCCAAGAAAAATCTCAAAGGGTTTTGCTGTGCTTTTTAAACCTTTCCTTAGGATAAAATAAAAAGTCGGTGGCGACTCTTGCTCAACCGAAACATTTGCAAAAACAAACGCAAAACCATAGTCAGTTCTCCCACCGTATCACACTCTGTGTATGATTTCTTATGCTCCTTTTACTCTTTGATAATATGTTGGAGGAAAAATATATGATTCTCCTCTCCTTTAATGAGTAAAGGTAAAATAGAATGATAATCGCAATTAGGTCACCTTTAACATCCATAATCCTTTCAATGTATTTGCAAATAAAAACTGGAATTTCTTTAATGTGTGTGATTTTTGGTAAAGGGGTGGAGAAGATAGTTTGCTAATATGAGTACCTTTGAGAACACATTTTGAGATTTTGAAACTAGAGAATCCGAAAAATGTGTGTAAACGTGTTTGAAATAGGAAGGAGGTTATTTTGTTGAATTGCCAGTCAGTGTTGGTTTGACCTTATTAGGAGTACCCTTTCTCTTTACGGGTTCCACAAATGGTTTCAAGTTCGTGGTTACTGGATATGCAATCTTTCTCAACTGTTCTTTGATATGTAGTTTTATGATATCACAATCTTTCAAAAATCTCTCTTGAATCACCTCCATATTAAATATCCATGTATCATTCGCCTTAAGGTACCTGTGATACGGTGAGAGAACTGACTTGGGATGTTTTGCGTTTTATCGCAAATGTTGCGGTTAGCAAGAGTCGCCACAGACATTTCTTTTATCCAAAAGGAAAGGTTGAAAAGAACAGGAAAGACCTTTGATATTATTTCTTGAGTTCGGGGGGTAGATTATGAAAAGGGAATGTGTTAGCACCATTTTCATCTATAGTTATCTATGGGCTCTTAGTTGCTTGCTAGATCACTTTCTTTTGTTTGAAAATGTGCTTTGTGGTGTTTTTTGAAAGTATTTTGAAAATGTGCCTTCGTTTAGGAAAACTTTGTAATAGTTCTCGTTCGTAAGAACGTATACAGAGTGTTGGACTTTTGAAAATATTTCATGTTTTGAAAGTTTGTTTTTTGAAAGTGTTTGGTGTTTGTTTTGAAAATGAGCAAGGATCTTTGTTTTGAAAGTGAGCAAGCAACTAGGAACAATCTACCTATTCAAAAGTCTTTGTTCATTTCTTCCTTCCTTTGGTATTGCTATCTTATCATTGATTGGTAAGAAGCCTTATCTTTGGATGTAAAGGGACGGATGTGGGTCATCGTATAGTCATGATAGCAATGTTATTAGATATCTTAACATTTCTCTTTGAGGGACTAAGATCATTTGAAAGGCAACATTTGAAGTGTCATCGAGGGACTATGATCTTGTATTTTTTATTGTTTTTGCTAAGATATCCCACATGCATAACATGACTATTTTTGTAAGGCAACAAGTGGAATTACCTTAATGGTGCATGTGTGAATAGTGTGTGTGATTTCCATTTATCTTGGGTTAGGGTTATCTACTTTTTGATTTTATCTTTCCATACAAACCCTAATTACTAGCATTTATATGTAAGCGATAAATTGCGGAAAGTAAAATTACTATGCTATTACATCATTTGGGAGATGGGGTATACAAATTTACAAATGGGGAATTGCAAAAAATTAAACCTAATTATCTATTACACCTATATTGAATAATGTACAAGAATTGAAAAAAAATATAATATACAAGGATGTAAAATGGAAAGGAAAAGGATCTTTGTTTGGATTTTTGAGAAAAGGATTTTAACCTAATTATCTAAAAGAAAATGATTAATTAAATTAAGAAAATTAAGCCTAAACTAATTAAGAAAAGAAATTAAATTAGAAAGCATTTTTTAGGGTTTTCTTAAGAAAAGATTTTTATATTTAATAAAAATGGTATGGTAATTAATTATTTAAAAGAAACCTAAATTATAAGTTAAAAAAGGAAATAAAATAAACTTGAGTCTAATTATTAGTTTATTTAAGAAAAAGAAATTAAGTTTGTTAGACAAATGTTTTTGGTCTTTTTATCTTATTAAAGAAAATAAAAATATAAATGTGAAAATAATAAATAAAAATATTTTTTTGGATTTTTATTAATAAAAAAATAATAATAATAATAATAATAATAATAATAATAATGAAAATAATAAAATAAAATATATATATATATATATATATATATATATATATATATATATATATATATATATATATATATATATATATATATATATATATATATATATATATATATATATATATATATATATATATATATATATATATATATATATATATATATATATATATATATATATATATATATATATATATATATATATATATATATATATATAAAAAGAAAAGATCAGGGAGGTGTGAAATTAAACTTGGGAGTTTGTTAGAAAAGTGATTTTTGAATCTGGCCCAAATGATGTTTTTGTTTAAAAATCGGAAAAATAAAAAAGGGGTTTGGACCTGTGTGGTAGCAAGCAATCAGGAGGCCCATGCGCGCTGTTTGTAACAAAAAGGAAGAAAAATGTGAAAAAAATAAACAAAAGGTAGCCCTGGGACTTGAACCATGACTTTGCCATACATGCGCACTACCTTTGCCACTGGGGTGGTGGTACATCCGTTAACATAAGTGAAATGATAAATACATAACATAAAACAAATCCTAAAAATGACTTCATCTTCAACCTCCAGCCATGGTTCCAGTAACTTGCTCATTTCTTAACAAAAATGAAAGATGCAAACATGAAATTTGCTCCATTTTTCCATATGAATCCAACCATATAAATATCATAAGCTATAAATCAAAGATGAATGAGAATTTATAAAAGTACTAAATTCTGACCTAACTTTTTTCAGAGATTCAAACCTAAAATTCTCTAAGCTCAATCAATATAAATGTAATCTATGGACATGTGCAGTTTCAGGGCAACGATATCTACATTTTATCTTCACAAATGCAAGCTTAACAATGCCTAAATGAAAAAATAGAAGTTCAGAAAAGATACTTCGAAACTGGAAATCATGAAATGCAAATGAGCTTGATTCAAGGTGCTGCAATGATCAGGTTAGCTTCCTCAAGTTCCCAGGAAGCTAATGCAATGATTAGCTTGAGCAATGGATGGCTGGAATGTCCTGGAGAAGTCCAGTTGCAGAGCTCTATTTTTTAGTTTGGGAGATGATGAAGATGGAGTTACAATTATGAAACATGGATGGAGATGGACTATATTTGATGTATAGAAGCTTTGTGATTGATTAGGAATGAAAACGCACGAGGGAAATATGAGTTTAGGTTTCAAAGTCAGAATATGCACATAAATGGAGGCATCAACAAGGCATAAGCCTTCTTCGCTGTTTACCAGTCCAGGTCGTCGCAAAATATACAAATGTATGTGACTCAATGAATGCACTATCACATACTCACAACAATCATAATTCATCACAAGGCATAAGCCTATATCACCATCATTACCAATAAATAGAGGTAATTCATCGTCATTTAAAATTCCCTGCAACTTCGCATTATCAACAAAATTCACAACAACAATCACAACAACACAACAACATTGGCATAATCCTACAACTTAATAATAATTCAACATAAAACAACATAAATCAACATTGGCCATAAGCCTACAACTTAATATCTGCCCATAATTAGAGGCATCTCAACACAAATCATCAACTTGTGATTTCTCAACTCATAACAACTTACACAGCAACTAAGAAGAATAAAAACTAACTTATACTCCTCGGCCCAACCTGCAACTTTGTTCCACACGACAACAGTACCATGCTCCTCGGCACGCCTCGCAGCCTAATGCCGCTAGACATCCAACACATATATTCCCCGACACACTTCACAGCCTAAACGTTGCTCGACACTTAACACCGTCAGCATCCTCCTCGACCACTAGTTCGGCCAACAACACATAACAACACGACGTCATAATGACCACATCAATACAATTCATAACTTCCGACCAACTGCTCGGAATACTACAGTAATGGGCAACTATATTTTCTATCAACATATTCGGTCATTGTACGCATAAACCCTCTTAATTCGACCACAACAACAATTCCTAATTTCCTGCCAACTGCTCAGAACACCACAGCATCATAAAGACCACACCACCCAGTGATAAACTACACTAACCTAATCATCGATTCTACCAAGAAATGATACAGACCAATCGAAACGACCTAAACATAACAACCGGGTAACTTCCTAAAACACGTTCATCAAAACATCGTACGATAACTCCCTAAACGACCACAACATGAATAAATGGGCAACTTCAATAACAAATCCAGAAACATCAACGCACGCATTCATACAAACGACCAATTCCCACATAATACACGTCATTCTTTCTCCGGCAACTCCTAGCCAGACTACTTTCACCAAAGCAATTTCATTGCCTCTTAAAGTCTTCATTTCACGATCCGCAATTCGTAAAGGAATCGTCTCCACAATAAGATTATCCCGTACTTGCACATCATCCATATGAATCACATGAGATGGATCTGAAATATACTTTCGGAGTTGTGACACATGAAACACATCATGCAAATTTGTAATATTAGGCAGTAAAGCCACTCTATAAACAACATTCCCAACTCTTTCCGAAATTTGATACGGACCAATAAAACAAGAAGTGAGCTTCTTAGACTTCAATGCTCGCCCAACACCAGTCACATGTGTAACTCTCAGAAACACATGGTCACCTGCTTGAAATTCTAAAGCTTTCCTTCGCTTGTCATGATAACTCTTTTGTCTACTTTGGGAAGCTTTCATCTTTTCTCGAATCAACTTCACCTTCTCAGTAGTCTCACGAACAAGTTCAGGTCCAAGCACTACACTTTCTCCAGATTCATGCCAACATAAAGAAGTTCTACATCTTCGCCCATAAAACGCTTCAAAAGATGCCATTCCAATACTATAATGATAACTGTTATTATAAGTGAACTATATTAATGGAAGATAAGTATCCCACGAACCTCCCTGCTCAAGAACACATGCTCTCAACAAATCTTCTAACGACTAAATAGTCCTTTCAGTTTGACCATCCGTCTGAGGATGATACGCTGAACTCAACCTTAACTTAGAACCCAACGCCTCTTGCAAACTCTTCCAAAAATCTGAAGTAAACCTCGTATCTCTATCCGACACAATGCACAAAGGGACACCATGCAACTATACAAATACACTAGTGTAAATCTCTGCCAACTTCGATACTGGAAAACTGATGTTAATAGAAGAGACGACTTCCTAAGCCTATCGACAATAACCCAAATCAAATCATGTCCTCTTAGAGTATTAGGTAACCCCGTCATAAAGTCCATCGAAATGCTTTACCATTTCAATTCTGGAACTTCTAACGGTTACATCAACCCTGCAGCCTTCTGATGTTCAACTTTCGAATTCTGACAATTCAAACATGCATGCACAAACCGAGCCACATCACTCTTCATTCCAGGCCACCAAAAAAAATTCTTCAAATCTTGATACATCATTGTATCTCCCGGATGAATGCTTAACTTGCTTCTATGACTTTCCTCAAGAATTACTTTCTTCATCTCCGCATTATCAGGAATACAAATTTGACTATGAAATATCAACACACCTTACGCATCTAACTTGAAATCACTATTCTCATACTGATCGATCCCAACCATCGAATCTACCAATTTTACATCCAACTCATGAGCTTCTTTGATACTGTCCAGAAAATCATTATTAATCTTCAACATCCCTAACATAAAACTCTACGGTGTCACCTCACAAACTAAGCTTATATCTCTGAACTGTTTAACTTATTCCAACTCTTTAACCATCATTGCTGACATATGTAAAGTATTTTGACTTAACACATCAACCACCACATTCGCTTTTCCTAGATGATAATTCAAACTGAAATCATAATCCTTTAACAACTCCAACCATCTTCGTTGTCTCATATTCAATTCCTTCTAATCAAACAAATACTTTAAACTCTTATGGTCGCTAAATACTTCAAATCTAGAACCATAAACATGATGCCTCCAAATCTTCAACACAAAAACAACTGCAACAAGCTTTAAATCATGCGTAGGATAGTTACTTTCATGAGTCCTCAACTGCCTTGACGCATAAGTAACTACCTTATCATTCTGCATTAGCACACCTACTAAACCCATCTTGGAAGCATCACAATATACCATAAAAGGTTCTCCCGGATTACGTAATGTTAAAATTAGAGCCGACGTCAATCTCCTCTTCAATTCTGAAAAACTTCCTTCACACTGAACATCCCACACAAAAGCTCTACCTTTACAAGTCAACTTAGTTAACATAAGTGCCAACTTAAAAAAACCTTTGATAAACCTTCTATAATAAACAGCTAATCGCAAAAAGCTTCTAATCTCGGTAGCCGACTTTGGAGTTTCCCATTGCAACATAGCATTTACTTTATATGGATCTACAGCAATGCTACTACCTGATATAACATGACCAAGAAAACTATTCTCCTTTAATCAAAATTCACACTTAGATAGATTTGCATACAACTTCTTTTCTTTCAAAATTTGCAATACTTTTCTTAAGTGTTCTTCATGCTCTTCTTCTGATTTAGAGTAAATCAAAACGTCATCAATGAATACCACTACAAACCGATCCAAATAAGTATAAAAGATACGGTTCATGTACTCTATGAATACTCCCGGTGCATTAGTAACATCAAAAGGCATTACTGAATACTCATAATGTCCATAATGCGTTCTGAAAGTCGTCTTTTGGATATCTTCATCATTCACTTTAATCTGATGATAACCCGGTCTCAAATCAATCTTACTAAAAACACGAGCACCCACCAATTGATCCATCAAATCATCTATTCTTGGAAGTGGATACTTGTTCTTCATCGTCACTTTATTCAATTGTCTATAATTAACACAAAGCCTCATACTTCCATCTTTCTTCTTTACTAGCAACATTGGAGCTCCCCACGGCGATACACTTGGTCTTACAAATTTCTCCTCAAGTAACTCTTCCAATTGCTTATTTAGTTCTGACAATTCAGATGCATACATCCTGTATGGTGCCATAGAAGCAGGTCTAGTATCAGGTACAAGATCAATAGTAAATTTGACTTCTCTCTCTAGCGGTACATCATGAATTTCATCGGGGAAAACATCAGGAAATTCACGCACCACTCGTAATTCCTCAATTACAGCTTAATTCTTGACAGATAGCGACGCTATTAATGAGAACATCTGAGCCTCTTCTTGCATCAACTTCCTCAACTATCTAGCAGATAACAGACCAGCTTCCTCTTCCTCAGGAGTAGAAAACCTCACCGACTTGTTATAACACTTAATAAGAATACAGTTATGCTCTAACCAATTCATACCTAATATCACATCTAATCCACTTAAAGGCAAACTAACCAAATCAAAATCAAAGTCTCTGTCAAATATCGACAAAGGACACTTTAAACACACAAAAGACGTAGTCACCAACCCCTTGGCTGGAGTATCAACGACCATCTCTCCATTCATAGAAGACAACATAAGACTCAATCTTTCAACATAATCAGCAGCAATAAAACAATGAGTAGCACAGTATCAATAATAGTAATTAAAGGAGTACTATTAATGAAACATGTACCTCTAATGAGTCTGTCCTCACTAGCCATCTGATTTTCAGCCAAAGCGAACACTTTTACACTGGTTTGCGCCTTCTTTTGTGTCTGACACTAACTACCAATGTGTCCTTCTTCACCATAATTGAAGCAAATAACCTCCTTATGCTTGCACTCAGATGCAACATGTCCAGTCTTACAACAATGGAAACACCTCTTCACCTCAGCAGTACACACATTGCTCTTATGACCAAGTTTTCCACATTTGAAACAAATCACACCGGCAGGAGCATCTCCCCCACTAGTTCTCTTACCCTGAGCAACTTTCTGTTTACCTTTACCAACTGGGGCATCATAAGGCTTACCATAATTCTGTTGGTGCTTACCCCTTTTCTCACTGATAATCTTATAATGAGCATTATTATCCTCTTCATAAATCCTGCAACTATCAACCAAATCAGCAAAGACACGAATCTTTTGGTATCCAACTGCCTTCTTAATCTCTGGGCGCAACCCATTCTCAAACTTGATACACTTCGAAAACTCAACATTCGCCTCACTATAGTGCGCATAAAACTTAGCCAACTCTGCAAACTTTGTAGCATACTCAACAACTGACATACTTCCTTGCTTCATTTTAAGGAACTCAATTTCCTTCTTACCATGAACGTCTTCAAGGAAATACTTCCTCAAAAATTCCCTACGAAACACAGCCTAAGTGACATTTTCACCTGCAGCTTCCAACCTCTGTTACGTCTCTAGCCACCAGTCATCAGCTTTGACTGCTAGCATATGAGTACCATATCGAACCTTATGCGCAGGAGTGCAGTCCCTCACACAGAATATCCTCTCAATCTCTTTCAACCAATCCAATGCTCCACCAGAATCATACTTACCCTTGAAGGTAGGCAGATTCTCCCTCTGGAAAGTCGCCAAACTACGAGATCCAGCATTCCCGTCAATGTTCGGCTGATTCTCCATAGCATACAGCATTTCTTCTAAAGCAGCAGCAAGTGCAGCATCATTCCTTCTAGCCATCTCAACTTATCTCTACAACATAAACAACATTTAGAACTCAAGGTAATAATACTCGATTGTTAGACAACTACGACTCGACAACTTGGTCGGACATACCGACTTGCTCTGATACCAACTTTGTAACACCCCAATTCTACCCAACAATTATATATATATATATATATATATATATATATATATATATATATATATATATATATATATATATATATATATATATATATATATATATCAGAGTTATAAAATTCGACAACCGAATCAGGATGCTACAAATTTTAACTTAAACAATGGCATTCATTGCAGATACATAACACATTAACTTAGATGAACCAACAACAACATAATTTAATCCTTTTTAAAAATCAAAAACTTTCATAACTTCGCAGCGGAATCAAATATTCAACTTAAAAGAATATATCATCTTTGTCCAACTAAACAACTTCAAATAACAAGCATCCAACTAGAAACAACTTAAAGTTCAAAAACTGAAATAATAACAACAATAAACTAGCAAGCGTTCATCCCCATGAGTGTTACGTAGCAGAGCAATGACACTGACTCAAACTACTGAAGGTAAACCACCTTCAGTCTTGATTACCTGCATGTTACCAACAGAGGGCAACATTCAAACAGAAGGGTGAGATATTGAACATTATAATCATATGTATGATAATATTACATTAGAATTAGTCTATGCAAAATCACCACTTCACAACTTTAAACAACATCAATCACAACAAAACATCAACGAAACATAATAATTAATGCATTAACACGACAACTCAATATGCAATGTGAAATGCAACTTATTACTATGAATATGCATGTGGTACCAATGGAGCAGAACTCCCATCTTAAAAACGAAGCAGAACTCCCAACTTAAAAATGGAGCAGAACTCCCATATTAATAATTGCCAATTAATAAAGGCATCAACAAGGCATAAGCCTTCTTTGCAGTTTTCCAGTCCAGGCCTTCGCAAAATATGCAAATTTATGTGACTCAGTGAATGCACTATCACATACTCACAACAATCACCGTTCATCGCAAGGCATAAGCCTGTATCACCATTATTACCAGTAAATAGAGGTAATTCATTGTCATTTAAAATTCCCTGTGTTGTACCCCAAAATTTGCCCTCTCATTTCTCAAGGTATTTTCCACAAATATCTTTGATGACTCAAGCTTGTGTAAAGTACTGACTAGGTCAAGATGTCTCCTCACACCGATGCTTCAAATTAGGGTTTGAGTTTGCGCAAAGACAGTTGGACTCCTAAAAATTCCAAATGACATTCAGGGATCATCCTGGACCCTCAGGATTTCTTTTGTCAAGTTTCAAGTCTCAGATTACAATTTTCCAAGAAAGTCATTCACAAGGGCAAAATGGTCAAATGCATACTGAAAAGTCAAACTTTGACTTTTTGATCAAAATCAAGTTTCAAAAATCATATTTCATCAATACATGAAGTTGTTTCATCAAGAAATCAAAAGTCAAAGATTACTTTGAAAAGTCAAATTTCTAAACACTTAGAAAATTTTCTAAGTGTTAAGAAAATATGATAATTTCATAACTTTGGGCCAGATTTTCATCATGATGCAAGATGATTCAATCAGAACTTCTGACATGAAAGTTATAGATCTCAATGAGATCTAAAACATTGCAGAATAGAAATTCTTCTAGAAAGGCTGGGATTTCAAGTTATAAATCCATGAAGACATCCTTGAAGCTAAAACACTTAGTAAATTCTGAGCATTTTTAAATCAGAATTTGGACGGAACTTCTGGGCCAGTTTTCACACAAGTACAATCAGAACTTGCAAAAGTGATTCAAAAAGGGATGGTAGAACATGTTACAAGCTTTCTATAGAACTCCTTAAGATCATGCTGGAGCAGGGAGAATCAAAGGTCAAAAGTTTGCTTCGTCCCACTCTTCGATCAGAACATGACCCTTCGAATCTTACTCTTCAACATATAAAAGCTCTACTCTTCAATCAGAACATGACCCTTCGAATCTCATTCTTCAATGTATGGAAGTTGTGTTCTTCGATCAAAACATGACCTTTCAAATCTCATTCTTTAGCATATGGAGACTATGTTCTACTCTTCGATCAGAACATCACCCTTTGAATCTCATTATGGTCTTTCCACTCTTCGATCAGAACATCACCAAGCCCCAAAACTTCATTTTGAACAGTCTGTTGTACTACTATGACACAGTCTTGCATCCAGCTGCCACAACACTCCAAAACTGCTGTTGACCCAATCCACGCCTGCATTTTCTCAAACCCCATATTTGCACAAAATTAGCACATAAAAGCTGTATTTAAAAAGCAATGAAACAATATTCCAAAACAGTTCAAATCCCATTTGTTTTCCCCCAAAACCACAGCAAACTCATCTATAAATAAATTGTTCCACCATACATCTAAGGGGCTGAATTTTGGGGAGAGAGTTATTGAATACAAAAAGAGAGAGAAGAAAACACTCAAACACTCTTAAACCCAGAATTCTCAAAACAATACCCTTGTTCTTCCCTTTAAATCAAAGAACATAACATTTATGTTCCGTTTCTTGCTAACCCCAGAACATTCGAAGGCAGCAGCTCAAGTCCCAAACACATGCTTCAGATTCAAGGTAAGTCATTCTGACTTTGAACTTTTCATTCAGAACATCATTAAAAATGTAGATATCATAGTGTTGAAACTGTATATATCATTGCCTAAGTAGAAAAAACTGTGGATCAGAAGTTCTTGAAGAAAACTAGGCTCAGAATTAGGACTAGAACTTCTAAGCTTTTCTCACTGTTGTAACACAGCATGCGGAACTTCTAGGCTTTTCTCACTGTTGCAACACAACACACAGAACTTCTAGGCTTTTCTCACTGTTGCAACACAGCACACAGAACATCTAGGTTTTTCTCACTGTTGTAACACAGCACACAGAACTTCTAGGTTTTTCTCACTGTTGTAACACAGCACACAGAACTTCTAGGTTTTTCTCACTGTTGTAACACAGCACACATAACTTCTAAGTTTTTCTCACTGTTGTAACACAGCGCATAAAACTTCTAGGTTTTCCTCACTGTTTTAACACCCAGAACTTCAGCGTGCAGCAATCCAGAGCTTCTAGTTTCCTCTAACGTTTCTTTCTGAACTACAGTGTGCCTAGCCTCAAAACTTCTGGTCCCTCTCATTTTTGTTTTCGGCAACATGCTGGTCCTGTTTTTGTTATTTTTCCTTGTTTTTCTTATTTTTAGCATTAATACTATTTTTATTAATATAAAAAAGACATAAAAAATATTTTCTTTTTATTAACTAATTACTTTTCTTTTAATTTATTAAGACAAAAAAATCCTTTTTCAAAACAAATCATTTCCTTTTCTTATATTGTAAAATTAAATATGGTTGTAATAGATAATTAGGATTTAAATTCTTGCAATCCCCATTTATAAATATGTATCCCCATCCCTAAAATGATGTAATAGCTTAGGATTTATTTTCCATATTTTTATTGCTTTCATACATTGTTAGTAATTAGGCGTGTACGGCAAGACATAAAATTAATGGTAAGATAGAAACATCTAAAGGGGGGGAGGGGGAAGAACATTAAGACCTTTTGAGTAGATAGGATGCTCCTAGTTGCTCGCTTGCTGTGATCGGTGGATCTGGAACTGACTGTTTAACGCTGGTTCGCGAAATGTTGCGGAAGCAAGAGTCGCCACCGTCTTTTATTTTTCTCCAAATGGAAAGGACAAAAGCACAGAAAAATTCCTTATAGAGATTGATCTCGGTTCGGGAGGTAGATTATAGAAAGGGAAGGTATTAGCACCCTTTCTATCCATGGTTATCCATGGGCTCTTAGATACTTGCTCATTGTGTTTTCAAAAAATGGTTTGTTTGCTTTTCAATTGTGGGTTTTTAAAAAGTTTCTTTGAAAATTTCAGTTCGACTCTTGTATCGGTCCTCAAGAGTGTTTGAAAAGTTTGCTTTCGAAAGCTTTTTTGAAAAGGTGTCGGTGTGAAAAGTATTTTTTTTGATTTGTTTTGAAATTAGAGCAAGTATCTAGAGTCGTCTACCTACCCTAAGGAATTCGTCTGTGTAAATATCCTTAAAGTAGTGCCATCCCACCATTGAGAGGTAGGTAGCACCACCGTTGGAGGTGTTCGGGTCAATTCGAGGTTCGGGACATGGTGATCACCAGAGCAATAGGAAGATACCTTAGAAGCTACCCTCATGCCAGGTTCCCGGATCATGAGGACTTACTAAAACATCCTCTACTCGACGATCACCTTTCGAGGGGCAAGGCAACAGCGAGGCGTACCCTAGGGGTGGTGTATGATTTGTGTGTCGTTTTCAGATATTTTGTCTTGTTCATGTCATGGGTGATCTACGCTTTTGTTTTTATTTTAACATTCATTCTTGCATGCAATTTATTAGCAGTTAAAAAGTTGCGAGAAATATAAAGTTCCTAAACTATTACAAAGGCGCGGGTCCACATCGCCAAATTAAATCCAGGACCCGATTTGACATATAAAATAAAGTAAAGTGCGAGAAATATAAATATCAAATTTACACGGCTTTGGGAGAATTACATAAAAGGAGGAAATAAAATAAACGCGCGAATTGGAATTACGGTCGAATGCGAGGGCGTTGGACCATTTTTAATGAAATTAAATTATGATTAACAAATTAATTAAATTAAAGTAAAAAGAAAAGATTTTTGAGTTTTTGTATTTATGGATTTTTAATAAGAGAATTAAATGAAATTAAAAAAATTAATTAACCCTAATTCTAACTATTTTTATTTATTAAGAAAAAATATTAAAATTGAACCTAAAATTAAACCTAATTAATTAATGCAATTTTATTTACAAGAAAATAATTAATAATTAATAATGATAAAAGAAAAGAAAAAGATAAAAGTAATTAAAACCTAATTCTACAAATTTTAAATTTATTAAGAAAATGTTAAAGTTAACCCTAGAATAAAAAAAACTAATTAATTAATAAGACCTTTTTTACAAAAAAATAACATTAAATGAAATATTTTAATTTTTATGACTTTCTGATTTTTATTTTTATTTTTATGTTATGAAAATATTGATTTAAAGAATTAAATTAAAATTAATTAAAACAAATAAAAGTAGAAAAAATACAAAAAAAGATGAAAGAGCAAACCAATGGGGGGTTCTGTCCCCAAACTGGAGGTCTTTGGCTAGCAATCAGGCCCAATGTTCCAAGGCCTCTTTTGACTTTCCTGGTCACGTGTGTCTGCATTGACTGATGCCTATTATGTTCTTCAAATCTGGACCTTTGGATTGGGATCATGGGGTGCGTGGCATGCCTGGATTGTGAGCGTATGGTAGGCTTTTGGAGAGAACGCTGCACGCAAGTATGGTTAGAAAAATAATATGGAGAGAGGAGGGGGACCTGGGAATCGAACCCAGGTCCCATTGCTTACCAAACCAATACCTTGCCAGCTGCGCTATTGTGTTGCTTTGTACATAATATGACAAGTGATCAATATAACGTAACACAAAGATTAGTGGCATTTTTCCGCGCGAAATTCAAATACACCAACCATCGCCTTACACCTCATCTTCTTCCCCACTTGCTTGCTGTACCTGAAACAAAAACAAACTGAATAGCGGGGGTTTTAAACCCCCACTAAATGGCAATTACAAAAACAGCGATTAGAATATGGTGGCTCATAAATTGAGCGCGAATAGTGTGTTAAGATTGTCCAAGCTTCCTGAGTTTAATGGTCTAAGTCTCACGTCCCAATTTTTCCATAACTGAGAAACCCCAATTCAAGGTTTCTGAAACCCTAGGCATCGTTCATGGCAACTCTTCATATATGCAATAATTCTTCAATTAAATCAAACTACTAGCTTCAGAATCAACTCATTAGTATAAATCAACAATAAAAATGCATGGATATGGCGTGTAGATTTGAATACGATTAAAGGAAAAATCAGGTACAGGGTAACTGCGTTCTACCATTTCTTTGCGTTAGAAGCAGTGATTTTGATCCAGGAAGCTTCCTTGATGTCTCAGGAAGGCAATAGGATAGTTTTCTTGCCTTGAAATGCCTTGGAACCACGTTTTCAGTTTTTGAATTTTTCACAAAAAGTGCAAACTTTGTTCTTGTTGTCTGGCGCAGCTTAGAGGTCTCTTGGCATTAGGTTTGCATCTTGCTTATGTGTGGAATGTATTAGGGTTAAATTCTGAGTCCACAAATCCTTGCATTGATGAAAACAATATTTGATTTTCATGGCATATCTTCCAAATCTTTTTTCACATGTTTTTGATTCCAATCATGGCAAAACCTTCCAATTTTGATTATGCACGAATCTTGAGCCTTTAAGAAGAGTTTATCTTGCACAAAAAGATTTAAAAACTTTGGTTTAGTATTTTTCCATATTTTATTTAATTTAAATGAATTAATTGTAATTAAAAATTCAAATAAATAAATAAAAATGATGAATAAATCCCCTTTGGGCCAAATGGTCGTTCCTATGCTTTGGGTGATGAATCTTGGAAGAAAATGTGGCCCATTAGCAATTTTAAGACATTTGAAGCAAAGTTGACTTTTTGAAATATCCAAAAATTTCCCAACTTCCACAAGGCATATCTTGCTCAATTTTTAAGATTTTCTCATGTTCTTGGACATTTTGGAAAGGTCTTGAAGTCCTCTAACCAATGCTTTTGGTCCCATGTCATTTTGATGTACCAATCTCAAGTTATGTCCTTTGACTTAAAGTCCCTTTTTGTTGACTTTTGAAAATGACCTATAATGTTGAAATTGATAACTTTTTGTGAGAGCATTTCTTGGACTTGAAGTGTGAAGAGGAGTTGTAGGAAATGTCTTTCTCTTCAAAATGAGCTTTGGATGGAATTTTTCTGACAAACCATGTGGAAGTTGTGCCTTGGTCAAGTTACAGTTGACTTTTTCAACTGTCCAAATATGGAAACTTTTGCATCTTGAGACTTTTTGAGCCAAGCTTTGAGAATCATGATCAAGCATTGATCAAATGATGTTTATGGCTTAAAAATGAGATGTTGACCAAAAATTTGAACTTTTGACTATTAAATGACCATTTTGCCCCTGCAGTTGACTGTAGAGCAATTAGGGTTTTTGACTGTGCAATTTTGTGTTGTAAGTCTTGAAACTTGGTATGAGGATGCTTGACCATGTTTATAGGCATGTGGGACTTGATTGGACCCTTGGAAACTTCAATTACTTTGCTAGAACCAAAACCCTAATCTTTGACTGTTAGGAGACCCCTGAACTGTGCAACCTTTGGGGAGATTTTTGAAGCTTTGACTTGGCGAATTTTGAAGAATATGGGAGGGCAAATTTTGGGGTACAACAGTAGCCCCTGTTCAATCTTCTTAAACCTGAGGATGCAGATTGGCTGACGTGCCTTTCGTAATCCGAAGGTGGAAGATGATTGAACACTAGAGTGCCCAGAAATTTGCGCTCACATAGTAGTGTGATGATGGGAATGGGCTTATAGATGCCATTTGGAGATTGATGGATAGGAAGATGGGCTTATAAATGCCATGCTGAGAGATGATGGATGGGTTGATGGGCTTATAGATGCCATCTGGATGTTGATCGCGTAAGAGATTCCTTAGCGAGAACTTGCGTACCTGCAAAAGAAAATGATTACTTGGCCCGTTACAGGAGCTGGTCTTCAGATTCTTTGTATAGATGTGTCCTGACTGGTTACAGGAGCTGGATCTGGATCTTCAAAAGGTGATGGATGAACCAAGGATGGTTACTACCTCAACAGGAACGCTGAGAGAACCTTGGACGATTACTACCTCAACAGGAACGCTGAGAGAATCTGGGGATGATTACTACCTCAACAGGAACGCTGAGAGAACCTTGGACGATTACTACCCCAACAGTAACGCTGAGAGAATCTTGGATGTCTTCAACTGAGTCTTCATCAGGAAAATCTTTTAGGGGTCGATTTAACTGGACTAGAGAAGGCCTTTGACTGGATAAGAAACAGAAAAATCTTAGGGTCGATTTAACTGAACCGGTCTAGGTCTTGAAATCTTCAACTGGATAAGAAACAGGGAGATCTTAGGGTCGATCTGACTGAACCAGAGAAGGCCTTTGACTGGATAAGAAACAGAAAAATCTTAGGGTCGATTTAACTGAACCGGTCTAGGTCTTGAAATCTTCAACTGGATAAGAAACAGGGAGATCTTAGGGTCGATCTGACTGAACCAGAGAAGGCCTTTGACTGGATAAGAAACAGGAAAATCTTAGGGTCGATTTAACTGAACCGGTCTAGGTCTTGAAATCTTCAACTGCATAAGAAACAGGGAGATCTTAGGGTCGATCTGACTGAACCAGAGAAGGCCTTTGACTGGATAAGAAACAGGAAAATCTTAGGGTCGATTTAACTGAACCAGGCTAGGTCTTGAAATCTTCAACTGGATAAGAAACAGGGAGATCTTAGGGTCGATCTGACTGAACCAGAGAAGGCCTTTGACTGGATAAGAAACAGAAAAATCTTAGGGTCGATTTAACTGAACCGGTCTAGGTCTTGAAATATAGTTGAGAACTTAACTGAATCTTTCCTGAAAGGTAAAGGTCGGTCATATGCAATGCATAGATGCATAGATGCATGCTATAATGTATGAAAATATGATGTTTATGAATGTATCTTTTTGTCTTTTAGGAAAGTAAAATCCTTGACGGGTGCCGGGAAGTCACTCCTGGGCTGATGTTGAAGAATAGACTTTTGCCTCCGCTGGGGATGATAGTTGCAAGAATACCGGTAGGGGAAGATGACTCCGTTGGGGAATGAACTTGGCGAATGGATTACTCTGCGGGGAGAAAAGTACTATAGCGATCTTGCTGGGAAGCAATACTCCGTGGGGAGAGAGGTACTTTGTTGAGTTGTTGATAATAACTTGCTGGGGATACCCTTGTTGTGTTGGAAGTGTTAATAGACTTCGCTGGGGGTAAGAAGACTTCGTCGAGGACGCTCTTTCCGTGGCTTTTGGCTGAGGATAACCCAGTTATATCCTGGTAGGGAAATAACCCTTTGAATAAAGCCGGGAGACGCGTTCATGCTCTGCGAGGGATAAGCTTCCAGAATCTACTGGGGATAAGCTTACTGCTTGGGGAGATGGAGTCCAACTTTCCTGGGGGAGCTGGATTGGACTCTCCTGGGGAAATTTTTGAACTGTAATTTTGTAAGCTGAAAGAGGGAACCTATGTAGGGTTGCCTGATGATGAGCTCGTGTAAAACCGCATCTTGGAAAGAAGGACACCTGTGTAGGGTTACTTTGAGGTTGGGCTCGTGTGGAGCTGCATTTGGAGTTGAAGGAAACCTGTGTAGGGTTTACTGACAATGAGTCCGTATAAAACTGCATCCTTGAAAATAGAGGACCTGTGTAGGGTTTCTGGGTGACGAGTCCGTGTAAAACTAACATCTGGAGTTTTGAGAAGGAAACCTGTGTAAGGTTTACTGATGACGAGTCCGTGTAAAACTACGTCTGGAAAGAGATAACCTGTGTAGGGTTACTTCGCGATAAGTTCGTGTAAAACTTCTGGAGGAACCGGGGTAAGGTTACTGCAGGGTAAGTTCGTGTAAAACTTCTTGATGAACCGGGGTAAGGTTATCTTGAGATAAGTCCGTGTAAGACTTCTGGAGGAACCGGGGTAAGGTTACTTGTGGGGAGTGAGTCCGTGTAAGACTTCGTCTGAACATTGAGAAGGAACCGGTGTAGGGTTACTTGATGATGATTAAATGGATGATTATCCTGTTTGGTTTCGGATGTCAACCCATGATCTGGAATTTGTAAAGGTAGATGGTAATCATCTTTGTATTAACCTTTCCTTGGTACTTTGGTTGACAGAGCAACTGGATTGCCTGGACGACTCGTTATTGCCCCTGTTCCTGAGGTGAGGGGAAAAGATATCTTGTGGAGGTAGTTGACAAATCTTCTGGTAGACAGGTGATTATATGCCGGGACATAGTCGTACGCTTAAATCCCTAACTTTTGCCTGGACCGCCCCTTCGGGTTTTCAGTCCACCGGGATACCCATTTTTGCCCAAGCCGCCTTTTCAGGTTTTCGACTTGCCGGGTGCACAGATTTTTTTTCTTTTCATCCCTTATTTTTGCCCGAACCCTTTTGGTTCGTCGGGAATCCCTTGTTTTTGCCTAGGTGTGTCAACCTAGCGGGTCTTTGATTTTGTGTAGTATTTTTTTTTCGACTATGTCCACGCTCTCAGGATGTAGGGAGGTGCCCCTGTTGTAGCATTGTGTCGCCATACCAAAAGATTTTCGTTTGATCGTCCAATTCCCCAAGTGATCCAGATGGAGGTTTGCCCCTGGCTGTTTGGCCTTTTGAGAGATCCTCCGAATCTTGACTGGACTGTCCTAGATTATGGGCAATGATCCTGCCATGCCCCTTGATTGGAAGTACTTTTATTCATTAGATATTCTTAGTGCGAACTTCTATGCTGTTCAAATAAATAGTCATATGCAAACAATGTTATATCAGAAATGCAAAGCTTATGTCTGTCTTGAAGATTTTGAAAATGAATTCTTTTTCATAAAACAAGTGAATGTTTGTAAAACGTGATGTCAACTCCGTATTTACCGTAGGCCTTAAGGAGTCAGGATACCTTTCGTAACAGTATGCTTTCGAACTAACCCATGCTTCAGCTAGGACTTTTAAGGGTTATAACATGGCTTGGTTCACGGTTTAAGAAACAAAGGATAAAGGCTCAAATTATTTGTACCCACCCGTTCTTCGTGATGTTCTCCAAACCTAAACTCAATTGATCATACGTTAGACCTTGTTTGAGTCTTTGCTTTGATATTCTGGTGATGGTTCGGACATTGACAATTTATTTTGAATAGGCAGTCATTTCTTTTTTTTTTGTTGAGGTTTTGTAGGACCTCTTTCTTTTTTGATTTTGTTATCCCTATCTTTTGCCTAACCTATTTCTTTTGTGATTACAGTCAGCGGGATGCCCCAGCTTCGTAAGTCTCCTTCATAGGTTTTGACTTAATGGGTTCTTATTTTGAAAGATAATGACTGCCTTTCTTTATTATTATTCGGAACCATCATTGTCTTTTTTTTTTTGTAAGGACCTCTTTGATGCCATTTGTTATGCACTTGGATCAACTGAGAGAACTACCCTGCCCCAGGTTATGATTAAGGGTTTTAAATTTCTAAAAGAAAAACTCCTACTTCTTTGGCTCAGAGGGGTTGACGAGGGATTATCTTCCTTATAACTCCAGTGTTTAGGGATTGAAACAATGCCTGTACCTCATCAGCGGGGTCTGTTCAAAAGCATACTGTAAAGATCGTGGTATCGTTTTCGTCATCCTCCCTCAAGAGGCTTAGCGTTATTAATCGAGCGTTGATCATCAGAAAAAATATGAAAATAATTTGCGTTTAGGGAATACGAATATATTGCTTCAAAACAGACATATGCGATGCATTAATGAAATAACAACGTTTTAACATGAGTAAATGCTTGAACAATCAAAAGAAAATTACAACTTGAAAAATTCTAATGAACAAAAGTTTTCATCTCAGGGCTTGTTACTTCAAATGGTGAGCCTTGGAGGGATGATAGAAAAATTCAGCCTGACCATCTTGTGTGAACTCCAGTGCCCCTTCATCAATCAAGTCCTGGATCTTGTTCTTCAGGGCCCAACACTCATTTGTATCATGTCCTGGACTGGCAGAGTGGTAGGCACACCTTTTATTGGGATCATAGACAGGAGATGCTGTGTTGGGGTTCCGGGGATGAGCCCTTAATGTGATCAGATTCAACCTCAATAGGCGTTGTAAAGCTTGAAACAGTGACATGTTAAGCTGGGTGAATTGCCTCCTGGGCTTGTCTGGCTGAAGCTGGTGAAGTTGCTGTTGAATTTGGGACACTGGAGCCATTTGAGGAGCTCTCCCCTTATCTCCTTGTCTCAAAGATGGTTGGATGATGACTGGATCTTTACCCTTAGACATTTGCCCCAGTTGGTTACCCCGAAGCAGTTGGTTGACGAGAACCCCGAGCTCATCTTGTCTTTGAGCTAAGTCTTGGATGATAGTCACCTGCCCCAGCATCTGGGCTCTCATTGCATCCACTTCCGTTTGCAGATGTTTCAGTCGTTCGTCCTCAGCGTTGTTCCTGACCAAAATCTCCATGAGAAGTGTCCTTAGCTCCTCCTGCCCCTTGGATAGATTCAGGAGGATTTCCCCGAATCGAGTCTCTTGAGCAAGAAAGTCCTGGTTATCTTGTTGGGAAGCCATTGCTGAAATAAACAGCGAGAAAGGTAAGTGACCTGCAACAAGGGTACCTGCAATGCAATGATATGTATGATATGCATGCAATGTTTTTAAGGACCTCGCGGGGTAAACAAGAAACCGTTAGAGTTTGAATTTTGTAGCTTGATTGAAGGAACTGCATGTTGCTGAGAGTCCTTCTTCAAGGGGTCAAAGGCTCACCATATCCAGTGGGTCATAGCCCCTGACTTTAGTCATCATGTCTAGTTTTGGTTTCCAAACAACCTTGGTTAGGGGAACCTTCTTCAAGAGTCAGAGCTCACCATATCAAGAGGGTCATAGCCCCTGACTTTAGTCATCATGTCTAGTTTTAGTTTCCAAACAACCTTGGTTAGGGGAACCTTCTTCAAGAGTCAGAGCTCACCATATCAAGGGGGTCATAGCCCCTGACTTTAGTCATCATGTCTAGTTTTGGTTTCCAAACAACCTTGGTTAGGGGAACCTTCTTCAAGAGTCGGAGCTCACCATATCAAGTGGGTCATAGCCCCTGACAACTTTGTCAAGAGGAAAATAAATCCTCTTTGCCCCTGGCTGGGATAGTTGATTCACCATGACCTGCATCACAAGCCCTTGAGATCCTTGAAATGGGTTAGGATGTATGCAATGGTATGATGTTATGGTATGCATGAGGTGATATAAATAACCCTGTTATGAGTCCAGATTAAGGACTGCCAACCAAAACCTGCAAGAAACTTAGTAGCCCCTGTTATGAGTCCCAATTAAGGACTAAAAACAAACCCTGCAAGTAGTTCATGTGTCAGATAACAAGCATGCAATTAGTCAAGTACAAAGGCACACAAGTCACACAAGAGAAGCCCTTAGAGTTTAGGCCAGCATGGGGTCTGGGTATTACCCTCTTGAAGTTGGTGGGCTCAACCTGTCCTATTAGAAGTAACCGGGTTCTAAGGGTCCCAATATCACCGGATTGCTTTCATTGTTCATCGTTTCGATTTAGCCACTGAACTGGCGACCGAAATATTCCAGGAAAGCAGCCCTCAATTGAGTGTAGTATCGAGTATCAACCAACCTCGGACTGCACCAAAGTCAGTTATCTCACTACCCTAAAGAGGCCAAGATAGTTCAATTAAGGTTCCTAAGGTCTGTTGATGCTTCACGACACCACGTGGAGGCCCCGTACTCTCCTTGACTGAACTCAAGGGTTACCGGTACACACCAAAGTGCCACATCAACGTAGCAGACTGTTTCAACCATGTCGGTATACCCTGCACAGTTCCCTCACAGCCTTGTTGCTACTTTCTAAGAAGGTATCCCCAGATCCGGGTTAGGATCTATAGAACTCCCAAGACAGTCCCACAATTTAAAGCAAGCAAATCAATACAATTGAAAACACAGTTATGAACTAACCCTAAGGTACACCTCACTTTAAGTTAAGTCCCCAGCAGAGTCGCCAGTTCTGTGATCGGTGGATCTGGAACTGACTGTTTAACGCTGGTTCGCGAAATGTCGCGGAAGCAAGAGTCGCCACCGTCTTTTATTTTTCTCCAAATGGAAAGGACAAAAGCACAGAAAAATTCCTTATAGAGATTGCTCTCGGTTCGGGAGGTAGATTATAGAAAGGGAAGGTATTAGCACCCTTTCTATCCATGGTTATCCATGGGCTCTTAGATACTTGCTCATTGTGTTTTCAAAAAATGGTTTGTTTGCTTTTCAATTGTGGGATTTTAAAAAGTTTCTTTGAAAATTTTAGTTCGACTCTTGTATCGGTCCTCAAGAGTGTTTGAAAAGTTTGCTTTCGAAAGCTTTTTTGAAAAGGTGTCGGTGTGAAAAGTATTTTTTTTGATTTGTTTTGAAATTAGAGCAAGTATCTAGAGTCGTCTACCTACCCTAAGGAATTCGTCTGTGTAAATATCCTTAAAGTAGTGCCATCCCACCATTGAGAGGTAGGTAGCACCACCGTTGGAGGTGTTCGGGTCAATTCGAGGTTCGGGACATGGTGATCACCAGAGCAATAGGAAGATACCTTAGAAGCTACCCTCATGCCAGGTTCCCGGATCATGAGGACTTACTAAAACATCCTCTACTCGACGATCACCTTTCGAGGGGCAAGGCAACAGCGAGGCGTACCCTAGGGGTGGTGTGTGATTTGTGTGTCGTTTTCAGATATTTTGTCTTGTTCATGTCATGGGTGATCTACGCTTTTGTTTTTATTTTAACATTCATTCTTGCATGCAATTTATTAGCAGTTAAAAAGTTGCGAGAAATATAAAGTTCCTAAACTATTACAAAGGCGCGGGTCCACATCGCCAAATTAAATCCAGGACCCGATTTGACATATAAAATAAAGTAAAGTGCGAGAAATATAAATATCAAATTTACACGGCTTTGGGAGAATTACATAAAAGGAGGAAATAAAATAAACGCGCGAATTGGAATTACGATCGAATGCGAGGGCGTTGGACCCTTTTTAATGAAATTAAATTATGATTAACAAATAAATTAAATTAAAGTAAAAAGAAAAGATTTTTGAGTTTTTGTATTTATGGATTTTTAATAAGAGAATTAAATGAAATTAAAAAAATTAATTAACCCTAATTCTAACTATTTTTATTTATTAAGAAAAAATATTAAAATTAAACCTAAAATTAAACCTAATTAATTAATGCAATTTTATTTACAAGAAAATAATTAATAATTAATAATGATAAAAGAAAAGAAAAAGATAAAAATAATTAAAACCTAATTCTACAAATTTTAAATTTATTAAGAAAATGTTAAAGTTAACCCTAGAATAAAAAAAAACTAATTAATTAATAAGACCTTTTTTACAAAAAAATAACATTAAATGAAATATTTTAATTTTTATGACTTTCTGATTTTTATTATTTTTTTTATGTTATGAAAATATTGATTTAAAGAATTAAATTAAAATTAATTAAAACAAATAAAAGTAGAAAAAATACAAAAAAAGATGAAAGAGCAAACCAATGGGGGGTTCTGTCCCCAAACTGGAGGTCTTTGGCTAGCAATCAGGCCCAATGTTCCAAGGCCTCTTTTGACTTTCCTGGTCACGTGTGTCTGCATTGACTGATGCCTATTATGTTCTTCAAATCTGGACCTTTGGATTGGGATCATGGGGTGCGTGGCATGCCTGGATTGTGAGCGTATGGTAGGCTTTTGGAGAGAACGCTGCACGCAAGTATGGTTAGAAAAATAATATGGAGAGAGGAGGGGGACCTGGGAATCGAACCCAGGTCCCATTGCTTACCAAACCAATACCTTGCCAGTTGCGCTATTGTGTTGCTTTGTACATAATATGACAAGTGATCAATATAACGTAACACAAAGATTAGTGGCATTTTTCCGCGCGAAATTCAAATACACCAACCATCGCCTTACACCTCATCTTCTTCCCCACTTGCTTGTTGTACCTGAAACAAAAACAAACTGAATAGCGGGGGTTTTAAACCCCCACTAAATGGCAATTACAAAAACAGCGATTAGAATATGGTGGCTCATAAATTGAGCGCGAATAGTGCGTTAAGATCGTCCAAGCTTCCTGAGTTTAATGGTCTAAGTCTCACGTCCCAATTTTTCCATAACTGAGAAACCCCAATTCAAGGTTTCTGAAACCCTAGGCATCGTTCATGGCAACTCTTCATATATGCAATAATTCTTCAATTAAATCAAACTACTAGCTTCAGAATCAACTCATTAGTATAAATCAACAATAAAAATGCATGGATATGGCGTGTAGATTTGAATACGATTAAAGGAAAAATCAGGTACAGGGTAACTGCGTTCTACCGTTTCTTTGCGTTAGAAGCAGTGATTTTGATCCAGGAAGCTTCCTTGATGTCTCAGGAAGGCAATAGGATAGTTTTCTTGCCTTGAAATGCCTTGGAACCACGTTTTCAGTTTTTGAATTTTTCACAAAAAGTGCAAACTTTGTTCTTGTTGTCTGGCGCAGCTTAGAGGTCTCTTGGCATTAGGTTTGCATCTTGCTTATGTGTGGAATGTATTAGGGTTAAATTCTGAGTCCACAAATCCTTGCATTGATGAAAACAATATTTGATTTTCATGGCATATCTTCCAAATCTTTTTTCACATGTTTTTGATTCTAATCATGGCAAAACCTTCCAATTTTGATTATGCACGAATCTTGAGCCTTTAAGAAGAGTTTATCTTGCACAAAAAGATTTAAAAACTTTGGTTTAGTATTTTTCCATATTTTATTTAATTTAAATGAATTAATTGTAATTAAAAATTCAAATAAATAAATAAAAATGATGAATAAATCCCCTTTGGGCCAAATGGTCGTTCCTATGCTTTGGGTGATGAATCTTGGAAGAAAATGTGGCCCATTAGCAATTTTAAGACATTTGAAGCAAAGTTGACTTTTTGAAATATCCAAAAATTTCCCAACTTCCACAAGGCATATCTTGCTCAATTTTTAAGCTTTTCTCATGTTCTTGGACATTTTGGAAAGGTCTTGAAGTCCTCTAACCAATGTATTTTGTCCCATGTCATTTTGATTTACCAATCTCAAGTTATGTCCTTTGACTTAAAGTCCCTTTTTGTTGACTTTTGAAAATGACCTATAATGTTGAAATTGATAACTTTTTGTGAGAGCATTTCTTGGACTTGAAGTGTGAAGAGGAGTTGTAGGAAATGTCTTTCTCTTCAAAATGAGCTTTGGATGGAATTTTTCTGACAAACCATGTGGAAGTTATGCCTTGGTCAAGTTACAGTTGACTTTTTCAACTGTCCAAATATGGAAACTTTTGCATCTTGAGACTTTTTGAGCCAAGCTTTGAGAATCATGATCAAGCATTGATCAAATGATGTTTATGGCTTCAAAATGAGATTTTGACCAAAAATTTGAACTTTTGACTGTCAAATGACCATTTTGCCCCTACAGTTGACTGTAGAGCAATTAGGGTTTTTGACTGTGCAATTTTGTGTTGTAAGTCTTGAAACTTGGTATGAGGATGCTTGACCATGTTTATAGGCATGTGGGACTTGATTGGACCCTTGGAAACTTCAATTACTTTGCTAGAACCAAAACCCTAATCTTTGACTGTTAGGAGACCCCTGAACTGTGCAACCTTTGGGGAGATTTTTGAAGCTTTGACTTGGCGAATTTTGAAGAATATGGGAGGGAAAATTTTGGGGTACAACACTTGCTCATAAAAAAAACATTTTATATACCAACACTTTCGTTTGAAACATTTTCAAAAGTTAAAACACTTTGTACGTTGTGATACGGTGGGAGAACTGACTATGGTTTTGCGTTCGTATTCGCACTTGTGCGGTTGAGCAAGAGTCGCCACCGACTTTTTATTTTATCCTAAAGGAAAGGTTAAAAAAGCACAGCAAAAACCTTTTGAGATATTTCGTGGGTTCGGGGGGTAGATTATGAAAAGGGAAGGCATTAGCACCCTTTTCATCCATGGTTATCCATGGGCTCTTAGTTACTTGGTTTTTAGATCACTTGCCTTGATTTTTGATTGCTTGAAAATGGTGTGTGTGTGAGTGCTTTTGAAAATGTTTTTGAAGAAGATGCCTTGTCATAGGCGACCAATTTATTTGACTCGTGTTTGAGTGTTTTACAAAAGTGTGGATCTTTTCGAAAAGATGTTTCAAATGTTTTTGAAAGTTTGTTTGACAGTATTGTGGATTGTGGTTTTTGAAAAGAAGGCAAGTGTTTTTGCAAGTCAATCTTAAGTAACTAAGAGTTTTATCTACCCTATTGTACTCAAAGGTTTTTTGTTATGTTTTAACCCCTTTTAACAATTTTGTTCCATCATTGAATTTGGTGGACAATCTTGCGTTTAGGAAGTTTATTCGGGACGGGCGCGGGTCATCGTATGGACCATGAATGCAACGATGCCAAGTGTCTTTGACAATTTGTTTTGAAGGGACTATGATCATTCCGTTTAGGCAGCATTTTGAGGGACTTAGGATCATTTTGATTTTGTTTTGCCAAAGATTCTCGACGTGCAAGCATGGCCCATTTTGGAAGGCAACATGTGGGATTACCCTAGAGGGTGCAAGTGTGATTGTGTATTGATTTCATGTATTTGTCTTGTATTAGGTTATCTAGCGTTTGATTTTATGTACATGCAAACCTTAGGTCTAACCATGGTATAATTGAAAGCGGTAAATTGCGAAAATGTAAAGTCTACGCTATTACAAATAGTATCCGGGAGTGGGGGTATAAATGTACAAATGGGGATGAGACTTATAGTATCCAATAAGTTACAACCAAATCGAATTTGCGATCAAATGTAAATATCGAATATACAAATATAAGATAAACAAATGTGTATAGGGCAATGTGAATGTATTTGTATTGTGTAAGTATGAGATGTATTGTGTAGGTATGTAATTATTTACAGGTGTGACAATATGATTTTAAGAAAGTAATGTTAGGTATTTGCTTTGACCTAAATATGCGTTTAATGAGTCTTTGATTTGTATATTTTAATATGCACAAAAGAAATGTTTTAATTGGATGTTTAAGTTCTAATTAAATTGTGTATAAAATGTACCATTGTTTATTATATACAAAAAGTGTTTTAATTAAATGTTTATGAATTTAATATTAGAAAAATGTGTTTATCTATTATGTACAAAGATATATTTTAATTAAAAGAATAGAAAGAGTATTTTTCAATTTTTACTATATGATAAAAAATGTATGTTTATTGTTTGTGTACAAATAAAGGTATTTTCTTAAAAGAAAAGAAAAAGTTTTACATTTTATTGTATTATATAAAAACATGTATTTCAATTATTAAAAAAAATATTTTGATGTCAAAAGGGTTTTATTGATTAAAATGTAAAAAAAGAAAATAATGTTTTGTCTTTAAGCATTTGGAAACCAAAACATACCAAAAAATGGAAATGGGCTTTAGACATTCAGAATGGGACGAAGCCCATTTACTTGAAATGATTTTTAGGGTTTGCTTGTTTTGTTTCAGTTGGGACGAAATACTTTAGGGTTTGCAACAGCGGCGGCGTTCGTACTTTTCTCCTTCGTCTTTCTCCAATCGTTCTTGAATCTAACTCCTCCGTCCAGCCACCAGCACTACCTCTTTCTCCCCCCCCCCCCCACGTTAGCTCAGGCAGCGGTGAAGCTAGGTAACAGCATGTTTCGAACTTATTACACATTTTAGATTTTTGCATGTTAAAATTCTTTGATTTGTTGAATCCGATTCTGTGTTCTATTGACTAATGCATTTGGTTTGTCTTACGTGAGGTACGAAAGGAAAGGAGAAAACGAAAACTACCTTGACGGAGGGGAGGAAAAAGGGAAGTGCTCAGGAGGCTCAGCGATAGAGGAGGACGCGATTGTGAAGCTAGCTTGGACGACACTTGGTACTTCTGTATCTTTTCTCCTTTGCTTATGGTTTCGTGATGATTTGAACTGAAAACCTAATTTTGATATTCATCTCTTTCTTCTTCTCTTTCGCCTTTACTGTCTGCTTGTTGCTTTGAATTGTTGCTTTGAGACTGTTGAGCCTTTTTGCCTGTGTTGAAACCCTCTTCTGAGGCCTTTGAATTACCTTGAATGATTTGCCTTGGATTGTTGATTATGATGAACGCCTATTTTGCTCGTATGCTAGCATTGCTTGCTTTTCGGTTGTCCTATGATGATACTTTTCTGAGGACTTTTGGGTTTGGAAATTAGTATGCTTTGATGTTTATTGCTTCTGAACGAATTTTGGGTTTATGTTCCCCCCTGAATACTTTCTCTCTTCTTCTCTTATTGCTTCCTAAAGGCCAATGATGAACCCCTCTGAGGCCTTGACGCCTGATATATTTGGGTAGGCTTCTGCAAGTCTTGGTCTTGGACCTGCTTTTTCGTTTAGGCTTGTTCTTGGCTTGAGTCGATTAAGGCTTTTGGTTGATGGCTTAGGCAAGTTCACTTAGTGTTTCAGCAGGTTAATACTGGTATGGTGACAGGTTTGTATGTTTTGGTTTAGGCTTTGACTTGGTTCTCTTTGTGTTTGAGTCATTGGCAGGGTTGTGGTGTTTGTATATGCTTTATGGTTTATGCAGTATGGTGAGGGTTTTGACAGGTTTTGACTGATGTAGGTTATGGGTTTATACTGGTTTTAATTTGCTTCAGATTTTTAGGCCTAGCAGGTTATTTGCTTCAGCAGGTTTTGTATATGCAGTAGGCTATGTTGGTTTGTATGGTTTCAGCAGGTGAGCTTGGCCTGGTTTTGGTTTGCTTCAGCAGGTTGATATGTTGAGGCCTTGGCAAGTTATGCTGTGGGATTTTGTATCAGTTCTGGCTTTGAGCTTTCAGGCCATTTGCAGGTTAACTGGCTTATTTGCTTCTTGCTTCAGGCTGGTTTTTATGCTTATCAGGTTTGAAGGCTTAAAGGTACAGGCTTGGTGTTTCTTGTTGATGGCCTCAGCATTTTGTATGTTGAGGCAGGGTATGCTTTCTTAGCAGGTTTTGAGTTTGTATATTTTATGTCCCCTCTTCCTCCTGAACTGTGTTTGTTCTTGTGTTATATCTTTTTTTGTATGCCTGCCTAAAGCCTAAAGCCTGCATCTTTTTTCTCTCTCTCTCTCTCTTAGTACAGTTTAAATATTAAACTATGCTTTTTTATGTACTTTTCTGAAAGTGGCTACTGATGGGAAATGATGAAAAAGAGAAAGCTTGCTTGCATAATTTCTTACTTCTGCATTCTTTATCTTCTTGACAGCTTTTGTGCTTTTTGATATCTTTGCCAAATCCTTTCATGACAGCCTTGAATAGACTTTGTACTTTTGACAGCAAATTGTACCTCTTTATCTTCTTTGATATCTTTGTGCAGTAACTTATCCCTTTTTGGATTTTGACAGAAAGTTGCATTTTGGATTTTTCAGTTTGGTTGAACTGGGACTATGCAGTTTTGACATTTTAAAATTATGCATTTTGACATTTTGCATTCATGATAAAATTCTTCCCTCTTTGTGAACCGGGAGAAATCCCGTGATTTGCAGAGAGGGTTAACTGATCCCAATCAGTGGCCCTTAATGATGATTGCAATTTTATCTGTCTTTAACTAATTATCAGTCACTGACTTTTCTTCTTTTGCAGATAAAAATGGATGGAGGGGTACTAAATGAAGACTGAAGAATTAGAAAAATAGGATAGTTTTCTTTTTATTTAATATTTAAATTAATGTAAACCATTGTTTGTAATGAAATTATAAACAATATTTGTACAAATAATTCGAATATCAATAAAAGTCTTTATTATCCAACCAATTCTAATTCCTCTTTCTTTATTGTTTATTTATTTATTTAAAACTCTTTGAATTAAAATAATTGAAAAAATAAATTTCAATCACTTAATTCAGAATAATAAATAATTTAAATAAACAATACTTTAGCACGTTGATCAATTAAACCTGTCCTTTCCAATATCCAAAGCAAAGCAGCAGTTAACCAAAATAAACTGATCAAGCGCATTCCCTCTTCACTGATTTTCAACAAACACTGTGAATCCAATACTGCATACTTCTTTTGACTGGCTCAAACTAACTAATGTGAATTCAAAACAACTGTCTCTTTTACTGATCAAAACAATGCGAATTCAAACCCGAATCTTGGGATAACTTGCAAAGTGCTGTGGAATTTTAATCTTTCTGAGAATATGCCCACAAGACCCTTAATTCCTGATTAAATGCCAAATAACGTTCGCCTGATCAAAATTGAGTCAAAGTCAACCAAAACCCTAAGCCAACTTGTGAACTGTTCTAGAGCCAGGAAAACCAGTAAAACCCTAATTTTTGTTTGACTGACGAGAAAAGTCCATTTGTCCGATTCTTGAGCCAGTTTGAAAAATCAGGAAACGCCTGAAGCTGAGATTTCTGGTGGAAAAATGCGAGGGCAAATTTTGGGGTACAACATACGTGTTCTTTTAGAAACGAGAACAATTACAAAGACATCTTTTCAAAATCACTTTCAAAAACACATTCCACAAACACCTCTTTGAACTATTTTCAAAACCAACACTTTGTACGCGTTCTTATAGAAACGAGAACCATTACAAAGATGTTTTCAAAATACTTTCAAAACCCACACCACAAGCACATTTTCAAACAAAAAGCAACTGATTTAGAAAGCAACTAAGAGGCCGTAGATAACTACGGATGAAAAGGGTGCTAACACCTTCTCTTTTCATAACCTACCCCCCGAACTCAAGAAATGATCTTGAAAGATCTCTCCTATTCTTTTCAACCTTTCCTTTTGGATAAAAGAAAAGTCGATGGCGAATCTTGCTATCCGCAACAATTTCCATCAAACACAAAATACCCAAGTCGGTTCTCCCACCGTATCACACCCTGCAACTTTGGATTATCAACAAAATTCACAACAACAATCACAATAATATAACAACATTGGCATAAGCCTACAACTTAATAATAATTCAACATAAAACAATATAAATCAATGTTAGCCATAAGCCTACAACTTAATATCTTCCCTTAATTAGAGGCATCTCAACATAAATCATCAACCCGTGATTTCTCAACTCAGAACAACTTACACTGCAACTAAGAAGAATAACAACTAACTTATACTCCTCGGCCCAACCTGCAACTTCGTTCCGCTCGACAACAATATCGTTCTCCTCGGCCTGCCTCGCAGCCTAATGTCGCTCGACATCCAACACATATATTCCCTGATACACTTTGCAGCCTAAACGCTGCTCGACACTTAACACCATCAACATCCTCCTCGACCACTAGTTTGGACAATAACACATAACAACACGACGTCATAACAACCACAACAATACAATCCGTAACTTTCGACCAACTGCTCGAAATATCATAGTAACGGGCAACTATATTTCCTATCAACAGATTCGTTCATTGTATAAGGCCGTCACGCATAAACCCTCTTAATACAACCATAACAATAATTCCTAATTTCCCGCCAACTGCTCGGAACACCACAACATCATAACGACCATACCACCCAGTGATAAACTACACTAACCTAATCATCGATTCTACCGGGAAATGATACAGACCACTCGAAACGACCTCAACATAACAACCGGGCAACTTCCTAAAACAGGTTCATTAAAACGTCGTATGATAACTCCCTAAACGACCACAGCATGAATAAACGGGCAACTTCGATAACAAATCCAAAAACATCAACACACACAGTCATACAAATAACCAATTCCAACATAATACATATCATAAATCCCATTATAAGGTCAGAACGCCCACCCTTATCTGGATTGAATTTCGCTCAACCAAAGCTTCGGTCGTAATCCTTGTTTTGCTCTGCTCGACACTGGGCAACTTGATCCTTCCTCCATGCAACTCTTACGGTCAGCGTACAAACCCTTAATCACCAACTAAATCAAATCCTTGTGTCAGCTTAACCTTATATCATTAATCTATTGGGCTTAACTTTCACACCCCCACTTTACTACTTCCAACCAATAAAATAGGCCCAACACAATTATTCCATTAAATCCAACATTACTATCATTATTAATCAACTAATTAATTAATTAATAATAATCTAATAACTTATACCAACAATTATTAACATCTCACAACTTTTCAACAAATAATCCAAAAATAATTTAATTAAATAATTAATTAAGTAAGCGGGCGTTGCAATTCCCATTTGGGTTTTGGGCGGGGAATGGAGATTGTTTGGGGATTCATGTTTGGGTTTGGGGGAGGTAATAACTATCCTCGCCTCGTTGCCATGCCTAATTGGAGAATATGGTCACAAATAGAAAACTCATATTTAACTGTAAATTGTCTTCCAACATCTGCATGGATAACACTTGGTACATGGATATCGCCTAATTTAACATCCATAGATATAATAGCTTTGGGGACAAGGTCATGGTGCACCATTTCTTAATAACATAATTAAATTAAAATTAAATATGAAAATAATTCATATTTTTTTCCAAAACAATATGCAACATAATATGAATTTTAAAATCTAGATGCAACATTTGTGTTTCAACAAAAAATTAGATTCTTACAAGAAATGAGGAAGAAAATACATATACATTATCTTGAATTCCAACTTATTTTACTCCTTTTGATGTGGAAAAATAAAAGAATATGGTTTTGAGGTACAAAACTTGATTGAGAATGGAATGTGATTTTGGTAAGATTTTACAAATATGGTGGTATGATTATGAAATGAAGAGTCCATGCAATATTATATTATATTCAATTTCTCACTTGGTGTTTTCAAATATTTGTATCCAAAATATATCTAAATATGGCAAAATACTCATTTTGGTCCCTTAACAATAGGTCATGGTTTACTTTGGTCCCTTGTCTTTTTTTTGTGTCAAAATGGTCCCTTAAGTTTCAAAATGCAACCACGTTAGTCCTTCCGTTAGTGAAACGTTAGTGAAATACAAAATGTAGACTCCAGGTGGCAGTTGTCATGCTTGAAGTGGCTTGTTGGAGGCAACGTGGCAGAGAATAAGGACACACAATCTCCTAAATCCCAAGATAACATATGCATGTTCTATTTGCCCAAAATAAAAGCCAAAGGAAAGAGGAAGAGGCTTACGAAGAGGCTTGCAAAGAGGAAGAGGCTTGCGAAGAGGAAGAGGCTTGTAAAGCTTGAGAAGGTGATTCCATATGTGATTGCTTTCCAGGTATGTTATTCTTGTTTTGTCTTCATAACTGAATATTTATTATGGGATTCTGAACATTTGTTATGGGATTTCTGGGATTTAGGTTTAATGGATGAATTTCTGAAACTCGTAATCCACCATAGTGGTGAGTTCGTTGATTCAGAGTATAGTGTCTATGAAGGAGGCTTAGTATCTGAATTATCAGTAGATGTTGATAGGTTAAGTTTATCCTCCGATTAACTCATTACCATCCTCAATGGAGTCGTTACCAAAAGTTATCGCAAAATCTGGAATCCGACCAGATAACAATTGACTCCTTTCTCTTCAAAAACAAGTTACTACGAAGCCTAGACCCGACCAGATAATAGTTCAACTTCATACGAATCCTGGATCCTACCAGATAATAGTTCAACTTCATTCCTATCCAAGCAAGTTACTACGAATCCTAGACCCGGCCAGATGCTAATTCAACTTCATCCTATCCATAAATTGCTGTGAAACCTGGATCCGACCAGATAATAGTAAATCTCAATTTTAAGTTACTAAATCCTCGACCTGACCAGATAATAGCTTAACTTCTTCAGTTACTACAAATCCTGGACCCGACTAGATAAACAGTTCAAGTTGCTGAAACCTGGACCTGACCAGATAAATAGTTCGAGTTGTTGAAACCTGGACCCAACCAGAATACAATTTAACTTCTTCAATTTTCTGCGAAACCTGGAATCTGACCAGATAACAGTTAATTCCCTCTTCCCCAGTAGAGTTTGCCACTATCCCCAGTGAGTTGCTGTAAATCCTGGAATTCGACCAAATAATTGTTAATTTCTTTATCCCCAGCAAGTTGTTGTGAAGCCAAGAATCCGACCAGATAACTTCTAAACTTTCTTCCTCTCAAATCAAGAGATAGTTCCCCGATAGAGTAATGGACAACTAAAACTCCTGAACTCTAGTTCTCAATCAGAAATCAACATGCTCCACAGAGTCTTTCTCAAAACCAAAGTTAATGTTCCCCAGAGGAATTCTCCTCAACAAAACAGGAATTCCCAACGGAAGCATTATAAGCAAAACTTGAAGATGCACATATTATTCATCCTCAATGGCCATATAGGATTTAAACTTTCCAAGGCTCCCTAACACTTGTCGAGGATTTATTTTCCAGACAAGGATACACTTCAATAATATTCCACATTCATAATATCATATTACATACATCACAAATGCATACAGCACAGTCTCATTTATTTTGAGAACATCATGCATACATCTGCATGCAACTAATCCCTTTTCCTTGCAGGAAAAAAGTTCAATCAACAATCAGAGACCTCTTCTGGTTAAGATTTACTTCTTTCAGTTAAAGACAGGATAACTATATGCATGAGCAGATTGAAGATTAACTCCCGAAACATGACGGGGAAACTATCTTTCTTTCTCTTTGGTCAGAGATTAATTCCTGAAGCAAGTCGGGGCAACTATCTCTAGGACCAACAAAAAGAGAGTTCCAGATTAATACCTGAAACAAAACAAGACAACTATTTATGGACAACCGATTATAGATTAATACCTGAAACAAGACAGGACAACTATCTACATGAGCAGATTGAAGATTAACTCCCGAAACAGGACGACGAAACTATCTTTCTTTCTCTTTGGTTAAGATAAAGACCAATTCCCGAAATAGGACAGGGAGACTATCTTTATCACCAATGGTATGAACTCCCGAAACAGGACGGGTTTACCAGCAAATTGATTGTAGATCAATTCCCGAAACAAGATGGGTCAACTATCTACATGACGAGCACTTCCTTCAAGACATCTATTGTTTTAGTTTAAATCGACTATTTATTTATCCTGATTTTTTTCCAGTATACACTTTCCCTGGTTCAGTTAAATCGCTCCGAAGATTTATACTGATCTGTTATCCGATGAAAAATTATTCAAGACATTTGATGTTTCAGTATAAGCCGATCAAAGATTTATTCTGATATTCCTTCCGATCTCTACCTACAGTCACTTTGAACGACATCTATAAGCCCATCTCCTACAATTCTCTGTCACTTCTGGATGGCATCTATAAGCCCATCTCGGACTTTTCTCTGTCACCTTTGGATGACATCTATAAGCCCATCTCTAATAGTACTTCATTACTTTCCAAATGGCATCTTTAAGCCCATTCCTGACACAATCAACTAGTACATCAGCGAGTGCAAATTTCTGAGCACTCTAGTGTTCAATCATCTTCCACCTTCAAGCTACAAACGGCGACATGCCATTATCGCTTTTCAGATTTAAGAAGATTGAACAGGGGCAGTTGTTGTACCCAAAAATTTGCCCTCCATTTTCTATGAAAAAATTCTCTTAGAGTTTCTAGCCATGCGAGGTTGTTCTCCTCAAATTCGCTGAAGGCTTTGGAATCAAAGTTTGGTTTCAATCTCAATTTATTTTCTTCTGCATCTCAAAATTAAGAAGATTAGCTAAGCCTAACCACTTGATATTTTCAAGAGAATTACAAGCCATCATTTGATTTATGATAAAACTTGATGAAGGGATTAGTCACCATTTTTGGGAGTCTTTCCTTTGATTTGAATTTTTTAAGTCAAGTTAAGTTTGAATTTGATTGGATTTGAAGCCCATTGGATCATCATTTTTTTATTCTCATTACAAAGTCATCCGGATGTAATGAAACAAATAATGAAGTCGCCATCGAACGTATTTTATCCCGCCAAGAGGGAAAGGTAAACATCGAGAAAACCCGAAGAGGGAGAAATCACGGTCTTTCGACCGAGAGATCGGATAAGGGAGTCTGTTACGCGAGGGGAAGGTATTAGCACCCCACACGCCCGTAGTACTCTACGGTATCCACTCTTGTTGTATAATCTAATGGGTGTGGTCAAAACCTATGTCTATGGCTTAAAGCTGAAAAGGGAATGCATGCGAAAAAAGAAAACAATGTAGGGAAAATAAAAGTTGTGCTCGGTTGGGCCCTACCCCTTTTCCTACGTATCCCTTTTAAGGAATCAGAGCAGCCGTAGTTCGGCTCATATATTTTGGTTGGTTTGTGTTTTTTAGTTAAGACAACAAAAACAGTCAAGATGGAAAAACATCAAATAAAATAACAAACAAATGAGATGGTAAAACATCGACTGAATAATAACAAAATAACAGGTTAAAGATAGTGAAACACCAAATGATAAAACAACACACCTAACAATGACATTGAGAGCCAAAGCAGGATAACCAGTATGTGCGATGGCGAAACATCGGCTTCAATCAAATGTGCGATGGAGAAACATCGGCTATAAGATAACAAGATATCATGGCAAAGATGGCGAAACATTAATAACACGGATGATAAAGCATCACACCTAACAATGATATTGAGAATCAAAGTAGGATAACAAACATGTGCGATGGCGAAACATCGGCTTCAAACAAATGTGCGATGGCGAAACATCGTCTAAGAGATAACAAGATAACATGGCAAAGATGGAGAAACATCAATAACATGGATGACAAAACATCACACCTAGCTATGATATTGAGAATCAGAGTAGGATAACAAACATGTGCGATGACGAAACATCGACTTCAAACAAATGTGCGATGGAGAAACATCAGCTAAAAGGTAGTAAAGCAAAGTGGCAAAGATGGCGAAACATCAATAAAATGGATGGCAAAACAATACACCTAACAATGATATTGAGAATCAAAGTAGGATAACAAACATGTGCGATGGCGAAATATCGGCTTCAAGATAACAAGATATCATGGCAAAGATGGCGAAACATCAATAAACCGGATGGCAAAACATCACACCTAACAATGATATTAAGAATCAAAGTAGGATAACAAACATGTGCGATGGAGAAACATCGGCTTCAAACAAATGTGCGATGGCGAAACATCGGCTAAAAGATAATAAGGAATCATGGCAAAGATGGTAATACATCAATAAACCATGTTTAAAAAATAAATCCAAGAGGCGCACAAACAAATAGGATTGGTTTGTATCTTTTACCTTGAAGAAGGGTTTGAGTTTATTAGAGGTGTTTTATGATTTTCCAAGAAAACCATTTTTGTTTTAAGATGCAAAATGCAAAGGAAGGAAAAACAGCTAAGGGAAACTAGCCTAGCACTATCCCTAGTGTTATCATACAATGGTTGATCCTAAGGTTGAGGATAAAGGAAAATCCTACCCTATGTTAGCATACATGGATTCCTACCTTAATCAACATGTCAAAGAAAGCTTAACAAAACTATCCTATAGGGAACAGGCAATGAGAGTGAAGTCATGATCTCAATTTCTAAATTGAGTGACTCATCTATCAACAATTAAAGACAAAAAACAATAAACATCCTATAGGGAACATGCACTGAGAGCGAAGTCGTGATCTCAATTTCTAAATTGAGTGACTCATCGATCAACAATTAAAGAAGAAAAACAATAAACATCCTATAGGGAACATGCACTGAGAGCAAAGTCGTGATCTCAATTTCTAAATTGAGTGACTCATCGATCAATAATTAAAGAAACAAACGCAACACATGTATTAGACAAAAACAGAGGGCCTCCTGACATATATCAGCAACAGAGGTCCCATCATGCAACATAGAACTATGCAAATAGAAGAAAGGAAATAGTGCAATACCAAACGAATAACTATCCGTAGCAACTGAGCAAGAATAAAAGAAACCCAGAGAACTTCAAGCAAGCTGGCATCAACAGACAAATCAAGTCAGAAATTACGCCATCAGGATGTAAGTATTGAGATTATCAGATGTGAACAGATCCTATGGGCAAGGTGTAGTATTCACAATCACATGTATATATCCTGCATAGACTATCAAATATGCCAAACACAAAAGTAGTGCCAATATAATAAATTGTGTTCCACAAATAAAGTGAAACACAATAACCTCAAGTCAAGACTAGAAAACTTTTCTCAAAGTACCTCGCACATTTAACAACCAAGTTAGTATTCCCATAAATAGCATGATGATTCACATAAGGGATGGATGATAACACCATAATGAAATGAGAAAACATGATAGCAACTATCAAACATTAGTCATGATAGACAGAAGGAAACAGGCATAAGCACAATTTGGTCAAAAGAATCAGAGGAATGTAGCTCCTTTCTATCACCATGTTGAGTTGACAATTGAATATAAATCAAGGATCATGGGAGCTTGAGAATAATACAATAAAAGACTAAGAAGGTCAGTAGAAACCACAATTAAATCATGCACAATTAATTCATCACAACTCACAAGCATAATAGAAAAGGAATTCCACACAACGCATCACTTGGTTCAATCATTCAAACATGAAGCATTAAGTGAAATGACTTGAGTTTATGTGGATAATCAGAACCAACATGATCATTAGGTGCCCAATTCTAAGCCTCTATCAAGTTCATTGGCCATCAAACAAATTGCAACAAGATGTGCAACATTAATTGGGTACCTTCACTTCAAAAATACATCAAAAATAGAAAAGGATTTCAATAATTCAAGCCAAAAAAATCTTAGCATCCTTGAAGTGTGTAGAAGTCAGAAAGCAAGTCTTGGGTTCATGAATGGTTGAGGAGTGGATCAAATAAGGCCCAAAGTTCAAAACTAGTTGGCCAAACTAACAAAACTAGATAAGTTTTCAAAATAATTCATGGAAAAATATCAAACCAAGTTAAATAATTCAAGAAAAATGGTTTTCAGATTCTCAATGCATTCATGAACCATAATCAAGACCTAAGTTCCATTGAAAATCTAGGGCATAATGATTTTGAAAATGAAACTTGCACAATAAGCAACAAAACCCTAATTTTTTACTTCTAATCTTAAATATTGATTAGATAAGATCAAAATTCAAACAATTCAAACCAAGACCATGCAAAACACAAGGAAACCCTAAATGTCAGAATACATATTTTTTCACATTTTTTGAATTAAAGAAAAGTCAAAAATAAAATCAAATCCAAACAATTAATCAATTAAACAAATAATTACATCTCAAAATGGAATTCTAATCAAAAATCAGAAGAAAAAAAACATCCAACCAAAATTATATTCTAATATTAGAATTAAAAAACACACATCCCTGATTTTTTTGGAATTTTTGAATTAAAGAAAATATTAAAATAAAAATCAAACAAAAAATTAACAATTAAACTATTATTTAAGGGCAAAAATGCAAACCCTAGCCAAAAGTCACAAAAAGGTCAAAATAAAAAATATATTCAGATTCTATGATTAAAAACAAGCTTGCATGATTTTTTTGAGGATTTTTGTATTAAAGGAAATATTAAAACGAAAATTATAAAGCAAAAATTCAAAATAAACTTCTCAAATTAAATTCATAATCAAAAATAGAAAAAATGCTAAACAAATTTCAGGATCAAATTCTACATTATTTTATTAGTCCAAAATATTTTTTTATGGAATTTTTAGATCAAAGAACTATTAAAATAAAAATAAACTTTAAACAAACAATTAATTAAACTTATTAATTTTTAAACCAATCAAAACATTTTTAAAAATTCCAATAAAATTAAACAAGATAGTAGAAATTATTTTGAATTTTTGATAATTTTTTCAGAGTTTTCCAAATTGTTTTGATTAAGAAAATAAAATCAGAGAATTAATGAAAATTAAATATCAAAAACAAGAACAAGGCCAGTGAGATGATGCCACGCATCATCTTCAACCTCCAGCTGAAGCAAAACACTTGCTTCCATCAGTTCCAACATGCTTACTTCAGATCCATCAAACAAACACGATTCTCAACCAAAATCCATGAGATTAAGCTCAAATTAAAGCTAATATATCATACTACATCATGCAATTCGAATCAAACTCAGAGATCAATCATAGATCAAGAAATCAAATCTTAAAAACTGGAAAAACACACTGCAAACATTAAAACCAGAAACACGATTTCACCAAATCTGCTTGAATCAGAGCTCAAATATACATCAATCCTAATGATTGGCCAGGTATAAACACAATGCACACCACAAAACATTCTAATTCATGCTCAAATCGAGGTTCAGATTCAGTGAGCATACCTGTAAAAGTGAAAAATAAATTCACTTGGTGCCTCTGAAATCTAACAAGAAACCCTTCTAAATAGCTTCCTTGTGCTCCAATGAAGGTGTTTGAGTAAAGAAATAAGGACTGGATCAAGAGAATTGAGCTCCTCAATTCAAGTTGCAGAGCAAGAAAAATGAGAAAATTCTGAGGAGCTTCTTCCAATGTCGTGCCTCCTTTTGTGAAAGGAGAGCTTGAGCAGCTTATATAGAGTGTTTGGAGTGAGGTTAGAGTGGTAATTCAAGTTGAGAGTCGTTGGATGGAAAAAAGTGAATTTTCTATCAAACCAAAACAAGTGTGATGGCCATTTGCGTTTTGCTTGGTATTCAGGCCATGCTTGCAGTCGTTTTGAGCAACAAAAGGAGAGTGTGAGTGAGTGAAAAAGCGTGATGAGGTGATATGTCCTCTCTTGCACATGGGACTGATTTTCTTGAGTGAGAAGTTTCCCATTTTGTCAAAAATGTGAAAATGAGAGAGGCACGAGGTATGCACCTAGTTTGGCCTTTTTTGGTGAGCACACGAGGTGTCCAATTCGTGCCAAGCATGTGCAAGTGGACTCTGAAATGACTTAATCAAAACTGAACCAAAACTTGAAAATTGCCATGGCCAAGAATAGACCAAAAATCAACTGACTTCCAACTGAGGCCATTTCAAATTGGCTCGTGCATTTTCCAAATTTCTTTGAGCCAATTAAAATTCATATGATAAGCTTCACAATGATCTTTGATTCATCAAAAGTGGTGGAGAAATGAAAGAGATGTGGACATTAGGATTCCTGGGCAAGTCAAGCCAACTTACCCAAGACTGCGCGCGTGCTGGCCTACCCATGTGCCTTCAAAAATCCGGTTTTTCCACCCAACTTCCTCAAACCACAACTTCCTCAATTTTAAACCAAATTGAGTGATTCCAAGTTTAATGAGAAGCTCTCATGGAAGACAACAAAATGCTCTTTTTAATTTTCCAAATTGAGGCTTGAGTCACAAGAAATTGATTCCACAAAATGGCATGCCAAGTGTTTGATGAAATTACGCGCGTGACTTGCCCAAGAGAAGTCATCTTGACACTTAGAATTTTTTTTTAATTTTTAAGTTACTTCTTGAACAAGTTACACTCAAATTCACCATTTCTCATGATTCAAAGATGAATTTGGGTATGGAATATGAAAAGAGGATGCTTAAATTGATGGTTGACCAAAAGTCCAACTTAGTCAACTCCTGATTTTGACTGATTTTGACCAAAATGACCATTTTGCCCCTTTTGATCAATTGAATCATTTTCAATCCAAATTGAACCTCAATTCTTCAATCCTAACTGCTTAATAACATATGGTGAATCATGGAAACAAGTTTGGGTGAAAAAGTCAGAGAAATCCTGATTAAATCCAAAACCCTAGTTTTGTACCATGTACTAGGAGATAGTTGATCAAGCTTCAAAACCCTGATTCCACTGAGCATCATGAGAGACTCTTTGATCAAATTTGATTCTAATGATGATAAGATAACGATGCTTCATGAATTGGCTCATCTAGACCCCAATTACTTCAACTTGGACCAAACCCTAAATTTGATTGATTCCTCAAAGGAGAGTGATGAATCATCTTCAAAACTTCACATCCTCTGGATATCTTGACCAATTTCTTATACAAAGACTTTTCAAATACCAATGAGATGTTGTAGATTTCAAATCAAGACTTGTACATTGATCAATAGCCTTGATCAAGCAAAACCCTAATTTGACTGGTGAATTAAAAGAGTGATTCTTCTTGTAATCAAACACAAACTTCAATCCTCTGATGATCCAAAGAGATGGATAAAATATCTTGAGATATGTAATAACTTTTGAGCTTGAAATATCCATAGGTTTAGATGATAAGATTCTTTTTGAGCAACTTGTCAATGCAATCAACCTTCAAAGCTTGAGGAAGACTTGATAACCAAATTACTTTTATTCCATCACAATGTATGAATGCAATGCAATATGATATTCATGATGAAACATAAGCCTAAATCAAGAGGGTAAATTTTGGGGTGCAACAGTAAGCAAACTTGAAAAATAAATAAAATTACAAATGCTTTAAACTCATCATTAGGGTGGTTTCAAGAATCAAAAAATAGGGTATTTTTTATGTGCTAAGGCCTCAAACAATTAGTTTATATCATGGGCCAATGCTATTGCAAATCACAAAGTGTTTTAGTTCACAATATAGGGAAAAGGTGCAAACAGAATTTCAAGCCCAACAGAATTTAGCCCAAATGGATTCAAATAGAATTCAAACCCAAAAGAAAAGCCTCATACAAAAGTCAGAATTACATCACTGGCTAGGAGCAATGTTATTGCAAATCACAAAGTGTTTTGGTTCACAATAGAGGGAAAGGAAAAACATCGTTTTTGTGTTAGGCATTGAAGGATGAGAAAACACTTAGAAGGGGGGGGGGTGAATAAGTTTTTCCTTTTTTGCACGCAATACTAATGGAAGGACACAAATATTTTTATCCTGGTTCGTTTGAAACTCAAACTACTCCATTCCACCCACCAAGGTGATTTCGCCTCTATCAACGAGGACTTAATCCACTATAATCAAACTGATTACAAATGCACAGCCAAACTGTTGTGACTAACAATACAATGCACAAGTTAACTGCAAGTGACTAACACCTCTAAGACTCAACTAGTCCTAGCCCTCTTGAGAAATCTAACCCAACTGGTCTCTCAAGGAACACTTACAAAAATTATCTCTTAACAATAGTGAATCAGAATGCTTCTAATAAGTTATATCACAAACTGTGATTTATCACTAAGATTATTGCCCAATACTTAAGATTTACCCACTATACAATATTAGTTTACAAGAATGAAAGCAGTGAGCGTTAGTATGTTTCTCGTGGATCAGTAACCTTTCTTTGAAACAAATGATCTTCTATATATAGCTTTCAGTCTTGACCGTTACTGCCTTGAAGAGAGTGTATGCATTAATGAAGCGTGTTGGCTTGGTCTTTATGTTTCCAATGTTCTCGTGCGTAGTACCACTTGAGTGCGTTAGCCGTCTTAACATTAAATGACCAACGGTACTGTCAGAGCTTGTCTCTGGAAGTTTAAGAGTTTTCTTGCAGCGTTGCCACTTCAGAGTTTACTTAAACTTTTCTTCTATCAGAGTATTCTTCATATTATGTTCATCAGAGTTTGCTTCAGCTTGCATTATCAGATGTTGCTTTCAGCGTGCTTCTTTCAAATCTTTGCTTTAGCTAGCTTTATCAGAGGTTGCTTAGGATTGCTTTTCATCAGAGTTTGTCTTGGAGTGCTTCCTTCAGAGTTTGCTTAGACTTGCATAGAATGATGTTTCTCTTTTAATATGCATGATTCAGAACATCATTTGTATCTAGAGAACGTACACATCAGAGTATAAAGTATATTTTACAAAATTTATTTCATTGTTATCATCAAAACTCTAAGATATGATTAAAACCAAACTTTGTTCTAACAATCTCCCTCTTTTTGATGATGACAAAAACAATTCAGATTTTGAAAAAAAAATTATGCAAGAGTGAGAATCTCCCCCTGAGATTGATAATCTCCCCCTGAGATTGATACTTCTTCTTCTGAAAAATTAATTAAAGAATTTAAGAGCATAAGGGAAACTTCCTGAGATTTGTTCTTTAGAGCTTTGAGACATTTTTATTTCAGAGTTTCTTTAGCAGTTCTTTTCTAGATAATGTTCAGAGCATAGTCTTTCAGAGTCTTGAGGTACCTGCATATCTCTTAAACAGAACAAAGCTTTGTATTTTGTTAGAAATGTTTGAGATTTAGTCCCATAATTGTTATCATGGATCAGATCAAAATCTTATTTTCTCCCCCTTTTTGTCATAATCAAAAAGTAAAAAAAAAAATAAAGAGATTCAAAATGTTTGTATATTGAGGATTCAAAAAGACAGAGGTACAAAACAAAAACAACAAGAAAAGTAAAAACAAATTAAAACTAGGATTGACGAGAGACAAGAGAAAGAATAAGATTCTTGATTTCATTTGAGGATTCCTCTTATTTCATGATCCAAGTTCTGATTTTCTTGTTGGTTTCATCCTGTTTGTCCAAACGTTCATGGATGGCTTCATTTTCCTTCTTCATTTCATTCAGAGTATCCATCACCAGCAAAGAAGGAGCAGATGTTGAAGCGGCTTCAGAAGATACAACCTTTGGAGCAGAAGCAGCAGAGCCAGACCCTACAACATTGGAGAGGAGGGTGCCAAGATCAATCAGAAGAGTTGGCACTTTCTTAGAGGCAGCTTGAGCATAAGGTTGGTGATACAAAGTCATTTCCAAGGGATTTGGTTCTGACTCAGATCCATCTTTAGATTCATCTTCTGAAATTTCCATGTGGTCGGCAAGTGGTAATGGAGCATTGGTAATCTGCAGTGGAGACTATTTATCCCAGATATTTATCACTTCTGTCTTGAAGGCATTTAGATACTGGGTGAAATTCTCAAGAACCTGAGAATAGCACAGATCTTGCAACTTGAAGATTTCACCATTGAATTTCCTTCTGAATGTTTCCCACTGAAAATCACATGTAGCTGGGTCCAGGTTGCTGGCACTATTTGCCTTCAGCAGGTCTATCCACGTTTTTATTTCTGTTGCAAAATTCTAAAAACGTACAGTAACATCTGGCTGAACAGGTTTTGGGTTGTTTTGGGAACAGCCTTTTTGGTGGATATTATTTGTAGATAAAATAGAGCTTCAGGATCAACTACAATCCTAAGGAAGTCAGAAGGTTCAGATGGTTCAGGAGGTTCTGATGAGGATGGACTAAAGGTTGGTTATAGAGAGTGAGGTGGTGAGGGTTTAGGTGAGAGAGGTGTGTGAATTGTTGGTGACATATGAGGGGTGATATCAGGGGAGATGATGATGGTGGTTTAGGATGAGGAAGAAGGAATAGGTGCAGGGGATTCATTCACAGCAAAAATGTTCTCAGAGGGAATGATGAAGGATGGAGGTTGTGTAGCCAGAGGCACATTTAGTCCTGGTAATCTTCACGAACCATCATACCACTCAGAGGATCTTGGGGATAAAGGTCTGACGGGGGATGTTGGAAGAGGGTTTTCAGAATGAGTATTTGGATATTGTTGATGGGGAGCAGAAGTAGACGAGTCAGGTTGAGTTATATGTGGAGAAGGTGGTGGTTGTGGTTGAGATTGTGTAGGAACTACAGTATAAAAATTGTCTATGTCAGATAGAACCTGATCAATTTGAGGATTATTTTGGATGGGTTTAGAAGGAATGGTGAGGTCTATGTCTACTTCTATATCTCCTAGAGTTTGGGGTTCAGCAGATGGTGTTATACGTACAGAATTACAAACAAAAATTGTTTCAGTGGACATACCTGAAGATTTCTTCTTCTTCTTCTTCTGAGTACGAGCAGAGGGACCTTCTCCAGCTTGCCTTTTCTTCTGCTTCTGGAGAAAAACTTCTGGAGCAGGTACATTCCTTCCTTGAAGCCATGCCGGGTCAATGGGAATGCCACTCTCCTTGCAAGCTTCAATGAAATGCAGAATGATCTCAGGATGATCACCAGAGTTGAAGAGAGGAAAATCTTCTACAGGGATTCTCCTTCTGGTGACAGCTGCTGACACATAGGGAGTAGGTTCCACCAGAAGTTTGTCAATCAGCTTCCTTTTGAGAAGGTTCTTCCCAGTCAGAGATTTTCCACACGCGGCCTTCAATTCTCCAAGCAAGTTGGCGTCTTCTAAATGAGCTATCAGACCATTCTCTGTCAGAATGTCTGAGATTAATCTTCCTAGAGGGATCCAGTTTCTTTTTGAATTAGGGTTTTTTACCCTCTCAGCTTCCCTGGTTTCCTTCACATGCATCCAGAGGTGGTTGAACAAAAGATATGGCAGATCAATCTTCACATTTGTGCCAAGACAGAATAGAAGATATTGTTGGTCAGCATTAATGTAATCAGGAGAACTGGTTTCCTTCCTGTGATGAATGCAGCCATGAATGATTCTTGACCAGATTTTATATTTGTTCTTCAAATATCTAACTTTGTTGGAAGCTTGTCCAGTAATAAAAATTTCAGCATAGACTTTGGACATATCCATTCTTCCACTTGAGATTCCAGTAACTCCATTTCCTTCAAAGCCCATAAGCCTCCTGATGAGATTCTCAGTGATGGAAATCTCTTTGCCCATGACAAATGAAAGGATGACCTTTGGAGAAGCAATGGCATGAATCCAGAATTTCTTGACAAGATGAGGGAACACTGGTCCAACTAGACGATCAAAGAAATTTTTCCACCCTTGGAACTCCACAGTCGGAAACAAGTCAAACCCATTTTCTTTCAGATTATCAAAATCGACCATAAGTTCACTAACCACTTCCAAGCTATCAACAGGTATGAGCGTTGTTCTCTCAGGAATGACATATCTTTCTACATGTTGAGAGTCGCTTGATGAAACTGTAATGCTTTCGGAAGGGGATGAAGATGAAGCCATTTGGAACATTTAGGTTTAGGATTTTGAAAAAAATAGAGAGAGTTTGCACAAAACGCAGAGGCGATTGAAAATTTGAGAGAGAGAGAGAGAGAGAGAGAGTAAAAAGTAAAAGAGGGGAATTTTGCAAGGTATTTATAGCTTGAGAAAAAATTTTAGAGTAATAAAACAAATAAAGAATTTTGAACGATTGAAATTAAAAAATAATCATTACTAGCAATTAATGAAATATGAAATTGAGGGGAGGCGTGAGATTTCATCAAATCTGAACAATTACCTAGGAATGGTGTCTCAATAGCAGCGCATGAATGCGTGACCTTTCAGAGTTGAAACACGCGTTCAACTTCTGAGGGTAGTGTGTGACGGCTGTTTTAATATAATGAACTTCTGAGCCATTCGTGTAATGAAATGTTAGACACATTTCAGAACATGATGAATGGCTTTTGATGTAACTCCTCTTCTCACTTCTGAAGAGTAGTTAATCAGAACATTCATTTAAGAACATTCTGGAAACACATATAGAGAGAGAAAATTCATTCAGGAAAAAATTCCATACTGATGTTTTTTAGAATGAATTTAAATTTATCTTCAGAAAGGGGTTTTATGAAAATATCAGCCCATTAATGTTCTGTGTCTATGAAGTTTAAACTAAGGATTCCTTTCTGAATGTAGTCCATTATGAAATGATGTTTAATTTCTATATGTTTTGCCTTAGAATGTAAGATGGTATTTTTTGAAAGACAAATAGCAGAGGTATTATCACAGAAGATATGAATCTTACTTTCATATAGATGATAATCTTCCAGCTGGCTCTTCATCCAGATCATCTGAGTGCTACATCCAGCAGCAGATATGTATTCATCTTCAGTGGTTGATAGTGCAATAGTGGCTTGCTTCTTGATGTACCATGAGATAATGTTATCACCCAGAAATTCACAGCTTCCAAAGGTGCTTTTGCGTTCTATTCTATCTCCAGCAAAGTCGGCATCACAATAACCTACTAGTTTAAAATCTTTGGATCTTCTGTAACACAGTCCAAGGTTAGTAGTACCTTTCAGATACCTCAGAATTCGCTTAACAGCAGTTAAGTGAGATTCTCTAGGATCTGATTGGAATCTTGCACATAAACATACACTGAACAATATATCTGGTCTAGATGCAGTCAGATAGAGAAGAGATCCAATCATACCTCTGTAGAGTTTCTATTCTACTTTCTTACTTACCTCATCTTTTCCCATAATGCATGTAGGATGCATTGGTGTCTTTGCTTCTTTACTTTCTGATAGCTGGAATTTCTTCAGAAGTTCTTTAACATATTTTGTCTGATGTATGTAAGTACCTTCTGGAGTTTGATTAATTTGAATTCCCAGAAAGAATTTCAGTTCTCCCATCATGCTCATCTCAAATTCAGCCTGCATAGACTCAGCAAATTCTCTTCCAAGAGAGACATTAGAAGTTCCAAAAATAATATCATCTACATATATTTGATAGATTAAAATGTCATTTTTAAATGTTTTTCTGAATAAGGTTGTGTCCACTTTCCCTCTGGTAAAATTCTTTTCTAAAAGAAAATTACTCAGACGTTCATACCAAGCTCTGGGAGCTTGTTTCAGGCCGTACAGAGACTTTTTCAGTTTAAAAACATGTTCTGGAAATTTTGAGTCATCAAAGCCTGGAGGTTGGTGAACATAAACTTATTCTTCTATGTAACCATTTAAAAAGGCACTTTTAACATCCATTTGATATAATGAGATGTTGTGTTGAACAGCAAAAGAAATTAACAATCTAATTGATTCTAACCTGGCGACTGGGGCAAAGGTTTCATTATAATCAATTCCTTCTTGTTGACTATAACCTTGTGCAACCAGTCGTGCCTTGTTTCTGACAACCTCTCCTTACTCATTCAACTTGTTTCTGAATACCCATTTTGTTCCTATGATATTGAATCCTTTGGGCTTTGGAACTAGATCCCACACATCATTTCTTGAAAATTGATTTAGTTCTTCTTGCATAGCTAGGATCCAATCATTGTCTTACAGAGCTACCTCTATTTAGGTTGGTTCAATCAGAGAGACCAACTCAAAAAGTGATTCTTCAATGTTTCTGAAAGAGGATCTTGTTCTGATGGGATCTTCTTTCTTTCCAATAATCACGTTTTCTGGATGTGCTGATGTGATTTTGGGGAATTTATTCTGTGAGGTTTGTTCAGAAATTCTTATATTTTCCAGAGCGTTTTCAATAGGAGGGTCTTCTGAGTTTTCCTTTGCTTCTGACTCTTCAGAGTTTGTAAAATGATCTTCTGTACCTGTAGGATTTTCGTTCTACTTTGGCTTTTGCTGGCCAAGCTTATCATCAAATCTGACTTTGATTGATTCTTCAACAATCAGAGTTTCTGTGTTGAATACCCTATAACCTTTTGAGCGTTCAGAATATCCAAGCAAAAAGCACTTTTGTGCCTTAGAATCATACTTGTTCAGATTATCTTTAGTATTCAGAATATAGCAAGTGCATCCAAAAGGATGGAAATATGAAATGTTGGGTTTTCTGTTTTTCCATAATTCATAAGGAGTCTTTTCGAGAATAGGTCTTATAGAGACTCTATTTTGAATATAACATGTTGTGTTCACAGCTTCTACCCAAAAGTGTTTAGCCATATTAGTTTCATTAATCATGGTTTTGGCCATTTCTTGCAAAGTTCTATTCTTCTGTTCTATAACTCCATTTTGTTGGGGAGTTATAGGATAAGAGAAATCATGAGAAATGCCATTTTATTTAAAAAACTTTTCAAAATAATGATTTTCAAATTCTCCTCCATGATCACTTCTAACTTTTATGATTCTAAAGTCTTTTTCATTTTGCACTTAGTTGCAGAAGTCTAAGAACACTGAATGTGACTCATCCTTGTGTTTTAAAAACTTAACCCATGTCCATCTGTTGTAGTCATCAATAATGACCAATCCATACTTCTTTCCTCTAATGGATGCAGTTTTAACTGGTCCAAACAGATCAATGTGAAGAAGTTCCAACGGCCTAGAGGAAGAAACAACATTTTTTAACTTAAAAGAGGGTTTTGAAAATTTTCCTTTCTGACATGTTTCGCACAGAGCTTCTGAGTTGAACTTCAGATTTGGAAGTCCCCTGACCAAATTGAGTTTATTAATTTGAGATATTCTTCTCATGCTAACATGCCTCAATCTTTTGTGCCAGACCCATTGCTCATCGCTAACAGACATAAGGCATTTTGCATTATGAGATTTAAGGTCAGAAAGATCAATTTTATATATGTTGTTCTTTCTCTTGCCAGTAAAAAGGATTGATCCATCTTTTTGACTAACAACTCTATAGGATTTTTGATTAAAGATTATGTCATAACCATTGTCACTTAATTGACTTATGGACAGCAAGTTATGCACTAATCCTTCTACCAACAGAACATTAGTTATAGAAGGAAGGTTACTGTTTCCAATGGTTCCAGAACCAATAATCTTTCCTTTTTGATTTCCTCCAAATTTGACATCTCCTCCAGATTTAAGTTCCATACTTTGGAACATAGACTTTCTACCTGTCATATGTCGCGAGCATCCAGAGTCCAGGTACCATGACTGGTGTTTCAATTGAGTTGTTAAGGACATCTTCAACATAGATTATTTTCTCCTTAGGTACCCATTTCTTTTTGGGTCCTTTTTGGTTAGAGTTTCTAAAGTTCTGGTTGAACTTTGATTTTTCATAAGAATTTTCAGAGTGAGAGGTGTATTTGATATCATGTGTATGCCCAAAAGTAAATTTTTTGTGTAGTGGTTTATATGTGATAACCATTTCCTCAACAAGCTTAAGTTTATATGATTCTTTCCCTTTAGGAGTTTCATATCCAATACCTCTTCTGTTATTTCCACTAACACCACAGATCATTGAAGCCATTCTGCTTCTGTCTATGCTTTTAGCAAGAAACTTTTGAAAACTAGAGTCGTATTCTTTAAGAATATATTTTGAACTTGAAGCAGAATCTGAAATAAAGATCCTTTTAAATTTTTGAACTTCCTCTTTGAGTTTAAAGATGTTTTCTTTAAGTTCAGAGTTTTCTGTTTCAAGTTTCTCAAAATCAGATGCAAGATTCTTTTTGAGTTTCTTGTATTTGATTTTGAGTTTACTGTAGTTTTCAAGAAGTCCAGATAAGCTTTCAGCAAGTTCAGTTCTAGAAAATTCAGAGAATACCTCTTTCGGTTTTGAATCAGAGTTGGATTCATCGTCATCTGTTGTGGTAGCCATAAATGCTAGGTTAGCGTGTTCATCTTCTGAGTCAGATTCAGCTTCAGAAGATTCTGAATTATCCCAGGTGACCATCATGCCTTTCTTTCTTCCAAACTTTTTCTTTGGTCTTTCTCTTTGCAGCTTAGGACAATCACTTTTGTAGTGTCCTGGTTCTTTACATTCATAGAAGACTATATCTCTCCTGCTTGACTTCTTATGTCCATAAGATTCTGGTTTACCTTCTGACCTCTTGTAGTTTCTGAACTTCTTTTGTCTATGCTTCCACATTTGGTTAATCCTTCTGGAGAGCAGAGATAACTCATCTTCTTCTGATGCAGAATCTTCAGAGTTTCCTTCTTCTGCCTAAAAAGCGTTAGTTTCACATTTTTTAATAGATTTAAGGGCGACAGACTTACCTTTCTTCTGAGGCTCATGTTCGCCAAGTTCTATCACGTGACTTCTTAATGCACTAATAAGTTCTTCAAGGGATACATCATTCAAATCTTTTGACACTTTGAATGCAGTAACCATAGGTGCCCATCTTCTGGGTAAACTTCTAATAATTTTCTTAACATGGTCTGCCTTGGTGTATCCTTTGTTCAGAACTCTCACGCCAACGGTCAGAGTTTGGAATCTTGAGAACATAGCTTCAATGGACTCATTTTCTTCCATTTTGAAGGCTTCATACTTCTGGATGAGAGCCAGAGCTTTTGTCTCTTTTACTTGAGCATTTACTTCATGAGTCATTTTGAGAGACTCAAACATGTCATGTGTTGTGTCTCTGTTGGTGATTTTCTCATATTCCGTTTTAGAGATAGCATTCAGAAAGATGTTTCTGGCTCTGTGGTGATTCTTGAAATCTAACTTCTGTTGTTTATCCATGTTCTCTATGTCAATCTTGTTTCCGTCTTTATCTTTCGGATGTGTGTAACCATCTAGGACCATATCCCATAGATCAGCATCATGACCTAGAAAGAAACTTTCTAGTCTATCCTTCCAATATTCAAAGTCTTCTCCATCAAACACAGGAGGTTTGGTGCAGGTGTTGTTGTTTTGTTCAGTTGCCATAGTGTTTTCCTTCTGGATCTTTTTCTGACACTGTTAGGTGTTTGCACCCAGAACTAGAGCTTTGATGCCAATTGAAGGATGAGAAAACACTTAGAAGGGGGGTTGAATAAGTTTTTCCTTTTTCGCGCGTAATAATAATGGAAGGACACTGATATTTTTATCCTGGTTCGTTTGAAACTCAAACTACTCCAGTCCATCCGCCAAGGTGATTTCGCCTCTCTCAACGAGGAATTAATCCACGATAATCAAATTGATTACAAATGCACAACTAAACTGTTGTAACTAACAATATAATGCACAATCCAATTACAAGTGACTAACACCTCTAAGACTCAACTAGTCCTAGCCCTCTTGAGAAATCTGACCCAACTGGTCTCTCAAGGAACACTTACAAAAATTATCTCTTAACAGTAGTGAATCAGAATGCTTCTAATAAGTTGTACCACAAACTGTGATTTATCACTAAGATTATTGCCCAATACTTAAGATTTACCCACTATACAATATTAGTTTACAAGAATGAAAGTAGTGAGCATTAGTATGTTTCTCGTGGATCAGTAACCTTTCTTTGAAACAAATGATCTTCTATATATAGCTTCCAGTCTTGACCGTTACTGCCTTAAAGAGAGTGTATGCATTAATGAAGCGTGTTGGCTTGGTCTTTATATTTCCAATGTTCTCGTGCGTAGCACCACTTGAGCGCGTTAGCCGTCTTAGCATTAAATGACCAACGGTACTGTCAGAGCTTGTCTCTGGAAGTTTAAGAGTTTGCTTGCAGCGTTGCCACTTCAGAGTTTACTTAAAATTTTCTTCTATCAGAGTATTCTTCATATTATGTTCATCAGAGTTTGCTTCAGGTTGCATTATCAGATGTTGCTTTCAGCATGCTTCTTTCAAATCTTTGCTTTAGCTAGCTTTATCAGAGGTTGCTTAGGATTGCTTTTCATCAGAGTTTGCCTTGGAGTGCTTCCTTCAGAGTTTGCTTAGACTTGCGTAGAATGATGTTTCTCTTTTGATATGCATGAGTCAGGACATAATTTGTATCTATAGAACGTACACATCAGAGTATAAAGTATATTTTACAAAATTTATTTCATTGTTATCATCAAAACTCTAAGATATGATTAGAACCAAACTTTGTTCTAACAGGCATTTGTATAATGATTTCAGGAAGAGGTATCCTGGAAAAACATTCAAGGATCTTATCTGGAAGGCTGCTAAATCTACATACTCACAAGCTTGGGAAAGAGAGACGAGGGCAATGAGAATGATCAGTTGAGAGGCATATCTCCATATGATGAAGACTCCACCAAGATATTGGTCTAGATCATATTTTAGGACTACCAACAAGTGTGATGTTGTGCTCAATAATATGTTAGAGGCCATTAGCGGTGTTATTGTTGAAACTAGGGCTAAACCACTTGTAACAATGCTTGAGGAGATCAGAACTTACATGATTGAGAGATGGACAAAAAATAGAATGAGGTTCCAAGAAATATCTGGTAATGATATTTTTCCCAACATTAGAAAGAAGATGGACATAAAAGTGCCTACACAAACTTATGGCTTGTCAGGTATGGTCTGTTATTGTTAATGTTAATTGCAGACTGTTAATTGTTAATTGCAGACTGTTAAATGTTATTGTTAATGTTAAATGCAGAATGTCATATGAGCATATGTTTGAAGTAAGGTATGTGGAAAATCCAACTGAAACATTCACTGTGAACTTGAAGGATTCTTGTGCTCCTACAGAAGGTGGGAACTCATAGGACTTCCATGTGTCCATGCCATGTCATCCATGAAGAGTAGGAATTTTAAAGTTGATGATTACATTCCAGATTTTTATAGGGTATCTAGGTACAAGGCAATATATAGGTTTGTGCTTTATCCTGTGAATGGATCCAATTTATGGGCAAAAACTCCATATCTTGATGTGCAACCACCTAAGTTTAGAAAGATGTCTGGTAGACCAAATAAAAGGAGAAACCTTGAGCAAGGGGAGATTGATGGAACTGACAAAAAATTGAGAAGAACTGGTTTTATTGTAAAGTGTTCCAGGTGCAAGAAAACTGGACATAACAAGAAAACCTGCAAAGTCAATGCAACACAAGGCACTGCATCTCAAACCACTGAAGATCAAGGCAATGCATCTCAAACCACTGCATCTAAAGGCAATGCAAGGCAAGGAAATGCATCTCAAACCACTGCAGCTCAAGGCAATGCAACTCAAAACAATGCTACATAAGGCAATGCAACTAAAACCACTTTAGCTCAAGGCAATGCAACTCAAACCACTTCAGCTCAAGGTAATGCAAGGAAAGGCAACACAACTCAAGGAAGTGCAACACAAGGCAATTCAACTCAAGGCAATGCAATACAAGGCAATGCAACACAAGGCAATGCAACTCAAGGCAAGGCAAGGAAACACAAGGCACTACAACTCAAGGCAAGGCAAGGCAAGGAAATGCAAGTCACGTTGGGACCAATGCAAGTCAGATTGGGACAATACAAGTTTATGCATCTCAAACCACTGCAAGTCAGGTTGCAGCAACACAAGCATCAGTTGCACAGGGTTACATGACTGCAACTCAATCTTCACAAGGGAAGGCAGTACCAGGGCAAGGCACAAAGGAGAAAGTTAGAGGAACTGGAAATCTACAAAAACTAGGTGTGAGAAGGCCCTTTGTACCCCCAGGACCAACAATAAGACTCTCAACAGCCAAGAATGCAACTGGTCCTACCACTAGGTGATCTACTCCAACCAAGAGAAGAACATCAAAGAAGACCATCTAGTTATAATTTTAGGGTTTATGAATTTTGGAACATGTTTATGTAACATGTCATTCTGTCAACCTTTTGGAACATGTCATTTTGTCAACCTTTTGAAACATGTCTATGTAACATGTCAGTATTTTGGAACATACTTATGTAACATACTTATGTAACATGCAACTACGTATTTTCAACTTAAGTAATCTGATGTGTTCATCTACTGATAAAATATGCCCAAAATTATGTTGCTACAATTAACGATATGCCAAACTGATATGCTTTGATTAATGATATGCCAAACGAAATAAGTTTTATTAAACTTATAACATGTGTTAAAATTACACATAAGCTTGCACATAAATTTCCCAAACTGATAAAATTACACACAAAGTTGCTACATACTCCTACTTCTAATACAACTTAATGACAAATACACATAACATTATAAAATACAAAATCTTCAATATTTTTTCCACTTCAACATCTTGTTGAGTTGAATTTGAAGTTCTAACACAGCATCCCCTAATTCTTCATTTCTAACCCTCAATTTTTTGTACTGATTCTTGGTTTCATCTAAATCTTTTGCTATGCTTTCCAATCTATTACTCAATACTTGGTTTATGTCTTCTGCCAATTCCTCTGTCAATTCCTCGTGAAATCAATGGAAGAAGCCACATCCTCTTTGTAAGGAGCCCTGCAAATTTCACAAATTGATCAAACTATGTTTACGATCTTCTAACATACCCAAACAAATATTAGAGCTTACCTTGTAATTGTGACAACTCCAAAATTTATTTCCATAATTCTTCTTACTGGTTACCCTACGAATAATAGCATTGTCTCTGCAACGACAAAGTGGTGCAATTCGTGAGCTACTGTATACACGTGACCCAACACTTTCAGATTGACAGAGGTTCGTTGGGGAAGATGAATGCTTCGTATTCATGGAGAAAGGGCCGAAGATGAAGAAAGTACAGAAAATTTTGGGAAGAAGAACGTTAAGAAAATTTTGAAGCAATGTGAAATACGCATTTTGCATATAAAGAAGATGAAGAAATCTGTCAGTTCATCTGCCACCTCACGCAAATAAACGGACGTTGGAGGCCAATTAACAAAAGGACTAACGTGGTTGCGTTTTGAAACTTAAAAAACTATTTTAACACACAAAAAAAAGATAAAGAACCAAAATAAATTATAACTTATAATTAAGGGAGCAAAATAAATATTTTACCTCTAAATATTGAACTCTAAACTATTTAATATGCGCGTCCAGATAAGGTCATTTTAAGGTTTCATAAGGGTGGCTATCCACCACTTAAAGTTGGAAGAGCAATCCCCAAAATAATAGATATCAAATCAATTTTTAGATGCAATGATGGCTTTTAGCCCAAGTAATCATTCAATTATTTTAATGGATCAATTTCGTGAGAGAATATTAAATTGACATAATTAATTGCTTATGAATTATGATGAATTGCTGTTTAACAATATTTTTCATGAATTGTTTTATTGAACTTTATTTTTTAATAGATTGTAATGAATTGTATTATTAAGTTATGTTTAATGAGAGACTCTTATCTTTAAGATTTTATTTGAGAATTTAGAGAGAGAAAATGTAGTCTTCTAACGAAGAAAATTTGTACAAAATATTTTTAAAAGAATGATTTTACATATAAATATTTATTAATAATCTATTTTTAATTTTTTAAATAATATAATTACATAGATTATAGTTGATTAATTTATCTAATATAGAGGTATTAGAGGTAAGGGCGTGAACTTGAATCGCCGAAATCTCAAATATTTATTTTTAAAAATTGAAATTTCAATCATTGAACTATTAAAAAAAAAAAGTCTATAAAAAGTTGGTTTTAGTAATGAATTTTGTCTGTCATCATAAGTCAATTTTTTTCTATCAATTTATTTTTTTAATCTTTCAAAACACAACATTTGTTTGAATATGGATACATAAAATTTTAGGTTTAAGAATTTTTGAAAAAAAACTTCTATTGATATATAAAATGACATTTAATGACATTTTTTCTGTCCATGTAAATCAAGTTTTCTTCAAATGTTTTAATCCGAAGTTTATAAAATAAATTTTTTGCCATGAATGTTCAAAATAAATATTTTGTTTTGTAAAACTTATGATAATTTCAAAAAAAAAATCATGTTTTTTTTCTTCAGATCATTAGTATTTAGAACATAATATATAATACAAAAGAATTGTTTGAAATGATTTATATTTGAGAATTTCTTTTGTTCATTCTATGGTTAAAAAAATATCCTATGTTTTTTCTAAAATGTTTTAAAAAATCGGACGTATATTTTCGGTGCACACCTTTTTCTGATAAACTTTGACTAGAAATCGAAAATACATTCTCAAAGTGAACGGATATATATTTTCGATTTTTGTGCAGATAGTAGCAGAAAGATTTATGTTGACAGTGGATCTTTTTGCGCGTTGTTTCATATTGAATACAAAGACGTATACAACAAAACATACTACAAAGACATATATAACAAAGACATATATAAATAGATAGCAGTAAACAGTACAAAAAGGTGTTTGTATCAATATAGGGGGTAACCCAAAATATTATCCAAATACAATCAAAAAATGATAACCAAAATATATACAACAACAAAGACTACTGCGTACGGCGGACTTTGAGTCGGCTTGTCACCCTCATGGCGTTCCTCCGCTGCCTCTTATACTACAAATTCCCCTGAACCTCCACCACGATAGCATCCAAAACACCACTAACATCAGAGTCATTAGGAAACAGACCTTCACCAATACCCTGTTGTGCAATGTCCGTGATACGACGGCACCTCGGCAACACATCAGTGGCATGATCAGTCGTAGCCTACTCCTCCTATAGAATCTCCTGATGAGCTGGTCTCGATGGGTTTCCTGTAGTATCATGTACCAGGTATGGATGAGATACCCTGAAGAATCATATGATATAACTGTCCACATAGCTCTAGACATTTGGAGCAATGATACTTCGAGCCTCATCTGGAACAAGATGATTCTCATAATCATCAAACAAGTCATCCATATCTCTGCGTTTCACCAGGGAACGAGCAGATACAATAGGATCTCAGAGAATGTACTGGGTGTACCTAAACTGATGCATGACGCGCTCAAGCATATAAGCAGCCATCTTGTACGGCCCGTATGCCAACCATCCCGTAAACAGCTTAACATCTTCAAATGGTATTGTGACACGGTGATCAATGTATGAATGGAAGTGTATGTCGTTATACATTAGCCGGTGAATATAAACCCAGAAAGGCTTTGTCGCTTGGTTCCTTCGGAGCGGTTCGTATGCAGTGGCACGCAACTTATCTTTAGTATAATCCGTAGCAAGTGACCAATCCAAAATGTGGGGGAAGTGATGTAGGATCCAACCCTGAAATAACAATAATTATTAATTAGTAACAGAATCACAATAATTAATAAAATGCCACAAAGACCAAGAAATTTTACTGTCAGTGGTGTGATGATACAGGTCATCTGCTTCGTCTTCCACTTACATCTGTCAGACAGCTTCGTATGCAAGTACACCAAACAAGCAGCCCTCCAGTTCCACTGGTGGATCTGCTGAAAATCATCAAAGTACCCCAAGTACATCACATATGTGTAAGTGGACTAGTGTCCATAAAAATATGTGTGTCAACCAGAAACAAAAGGTATGCTCTCATAGAAAACCTCTGATGTAGGGTAACCTGCTCGGGATCACCATCAGCCTCTCATGCACGCCTTATCTCATTCGTGAACATCGTCTTCAAATAACTATATCTGACGTGGACATCACTGGTGAAGTCCAACTCAACCATTGCACTCTCAGGGGTAACTCCCAATTTTTGTACCAACATATACAATACCTCCTATTTGTCAATCCTATCATGGTCTAAAAATGTCCCTCTAATCGGAAGATACAGCAGAGACGCGATGTCATCCAGTATGATTGTCATCTCACCATGTAGTAGGTGGAATGATGACGTCTCATGGTGCCACCTCTCAACAAAAAGCGTTAATCATACCCCAATTAAGGACGATATAACCATACTTGGCCAAATCTTTCAATCATGTAAACAACAATAGCTCATTAAACCATGGCTCAATAGGGGGTTCGAGTTTACTGATCTTCCTCCCATGATTAATGACCTTTAGCGGGTCACGCTCCTGCATACATGGTGTGACAAAATTCATACAACAAAAATGTAATAGAAAAAACAACTCACAATTCATACCTCTATGTCTCATATATGTCTAACAACATAGTCTGGGTACAGAGGCAGTAAAATAAATCAGACAATCCTCCTCTAAAACTCTGAGGCGCCGCAGGTGTCGGCTCAAGTGCCTGGCATGCAGGCTGTGATGTCTAGGGTGGCTCAGGTGCCTGGTATGTCTTGGGTGGCTCAGGTGTCGACTCAAGTGCATGAGATGCATGTTGTGGTCGGGCCTCTGGTGTCGGTTGGGAACCAAATACCTCTCCCGCCTCAAATACCATCGACGAGGAAGTGCGTCTATGGGAGGACGGAGACGGGAAGGGATGAACTAGAGAATCCCGCCTGCTCTGGAAGGACGATGAAGTCGGAGTAGAAATAAGAACACCAGAGGTAGAGGTTATAGTATGCGCATCCGACACAACATGTCCAAAGGCAGAAGGAGCCTGGGATGCCTGATTTTTTTCCCTCTGCACAGAAGCATGATGTGCAAGCTTGTTGTGAACCTAGATGCACTCTTAGCCATTACACTTATAGAAGTACAAAACAAATGTTAACACAAAGACTACTGTTCAAAAAAAAGAGGAAAATAGATACAGACTAAAATCAGAAAGCATTTCCGATTTTCTTCAACGTTAAAATAAAAACCGAAAATACATTTCTTGTACGACCTGCAAATTCAAATGTATTTTCAGGGTTGAGTGTTTTTTGTTTGAAAGTTTCTGTAAAGGGAGAGGAAAATGCAGCACGCCTTTAAGCCTCAACACAAACTAGAAACATACATTTGGTTGCAACCATAAATATATTTTTGGTTCCTATAGTGGATTGAGCTTGGATTCTAAGGCCACACAGTTGTTGTGTGTATTTGGGTGCGTGTTTGGGTGGAACTGAAAATACGTTTACGGTTGCAACCAAATATATAATTCTGATTTACACCAAGTTTTTAATACAATTTATAATTGGTATAGTGCGTACCAAAAATATATTTTTTATTTTAAAGAATATTTTTGAAATTTCGCGTGGCACACTAGAAAATTATAAAGTAAAAAAATTCTCTTATATTTAAATAGAGGATATCGCAGGGTCGGCCCAAGGATAAGGCGTGTTAGGCCCTTGGGCCTCATAATTTTGTTTCTTAAAGTGAGGCCTTAAAATGTTTTTTAGATAAAGAAATTAACATTTAGTTGCTTGTTTAATTCAACCGGTAAGCAAATGACTAATTATTTTGAAAGTCATGTGTTTAAATCTGATGGAGCTATAAAAGACTTTTTTTTTTTTAATTTCTGGTTGAGATATAAAACATAATTTTTTTCTATTAGAATTAATTGATTTTTTTTGTTCTTTTGCTTTTTTTTAACGTTGCTCGTTTTTCTATCGATGAAAATATATTTCACTATTAATTAAAAAAAAATTGAATACATAAGTTGCTCGTTTTTTATATATAATACCAACATAATATTTAACTTTACAATTAAATATATTTTTAATTTTAATATTTTAAAACCTTATATAAAAATTAAAACATAAAACTAAAATTATACTTAAGTCATAATTTTAATTTAAATAAATATTAATAGTTATAAATATTAATATCTAAATAGTTTTTATTTTTAATTTTATAAAATTTAATTTTTCTCGTATTACTCTTGCTTTTACATAAAAGACAAATAAATTTTTTTAGTTTAGCCAACATAGTATGTGGTAGTTGACAACATGATTCATTATATAAAGAAAAATTTATATTCAATTTCTAAAATCAAATATTTTGAGAAATAATTTAAATTTGGTAAATGTCGGTGCACAAAGAAGAGATGAAAGACAAAAGAAATATATTTAATGACGGCTACAAAAATAAGAAATGATGGTTTACAATGAATTACATTGACCTACCTCACTAGACTATTTATACACAAAATTAGGGTATAATAAAATCTTAAATATCCTCTAACAAAGATTTAAAAAGATTTAAAAGGATATTTTTAAAATATAAATTAATATCTAAAAAGATATTCCTAAAATATAAATTAATTCTAACATCATCCCTTAATTTATATTTATCCAAAACTGACAACACCAATTCCATCTCTCAAACTAAGAAATTGATCAGTCTTGATAGCCTTTGTTAGAACATCTGCCAGCTCTTCTGGGTGCTACAGTGCACAACTTATAATATTCCATTTTGAACCTGATTCCTCAGAAAGTGATACTTGGTCTCAATGTGCTTGCTTCTCCCATGCAACACTGGATTCTTGGCAAGATTGATTGCAGACTTGTTATCAATCATCAGCTTCAGAGATTTATTTACCTCAATCTTCAGATCTTGCAGCAAGTTCAGAATCCACATAGCTTGGCATGTAGTCAGAGCGCCTGCAATATATTCAACTTCACAGGTTGACAGCGCAACAACACGTTGCTTCTTGGAACACCAAGAAATAAGACCTCCCAGAAATTTGAATAAGTACCCAGAAGTACTTCTTTTGTCAACTCTATCTCGACACCAATCAGAATCTGAATAACTCAGAAGTTATGATTCGATCTTTCTTCCAAACGGAAATAACACTCCATACTTCAGAGTTCCCTTCACATACCTCAGAATCCTAACAGCAGCTTGATAATGAGACCACTTTGGTTTACTCATAAATCTGCTAACCATTCCAACTGCATAGAAAATATCAGGTCTGGTATTACACAAATACCTCAAAGAACCAACCATTTGTTTAAGGGTTGTAACATCCACATCCTCTCCATCAGAATCAGAGTCTAACTTCTGATTTGTATCAGCAGGTGTGGTAGCAACTTTGCAATTCTCTAGCTTAAATCTCTTCAGAAGCTCAAATTCATACTTTATCTGATGCAAAATGATTCCTTTCTCAGAGTACATAAATTCCACCCCTAGAAAGAAACTCATTTTCCTAAGATTTATCATCTCAAACTCATTCATCAGAACCTTCTTAAACTCAGCTATCTCTTGTTCAGAACTTCCTGTGAGCAATATGTCATCAACATACAAACATACCAGAATCATATTACCTTCTGAAGTGTACTGAACATAAATACCACACTCCATCTCATACTTCTGAAACCCTTGTCCCTTGAAAAATGAATAAATCTTCAAATTCCAAGCTTTGGGCGCTTGCTTCAATCCATACAAGGCTTTGTATAATTTGAACACCATCCCTTCCTAATTCTTTTTCTCAAATCCAATAGGTTGTGATACGTGTACCTCTTCTTGTAATGGACCATTCAGAAATGCAGATTTTACATCTAAGTGCATCAGAGGCCGATTCCTGTTAACAGCTATTACAATCACTAGTCTGATTGTTTCATGTCTCGCTACAGGTGCAAACACTTCAGAGTAATCCAGCCCAAGCTTCTGTAGAAAGCCTCTTGCTACCAATCTTGCTTTGTGTTTTCCAATTGATCCATCTAGCTTTAGCTTCTTCTTGAAAACCCATCTAACACTGATGATTTTCTTTCCTTTTAGAAGTTCTGTCAGCTTCCAAGTCTTGTTTCTCTCTATAGCATCAAGTTCTTCTTTCATGGCCTGTAACCAGACTTGCTGCTTAAGAGCCTCTTTCGTACTCACAGGTTCATAGTCTACTAATATTACACACTGAATAACTTCTCCTTCGGAGTTTACTTCAGTATCTTGCTACATGTCAAACTCTGAAATCTTATTGGGATGCTTCTGACTCTTTGTTGCCTCTGAACTGGAACTTCAGGACCTTGGACACCAGAACTTTCCCCTTCAGAAGCTCTTACTTCAGAATTTTGACTTTCTCCAGAAACTTGACTATCTTCAAAGTCTAGAAAATTCCCAGAGTCTGAATCACCATCGGAGTCAGAGTCAGAATCATCTTCTCCTTCTGTATCTTCTTCAGAGTCAGAGTCTTTACCAGCTTCAGAAATATGTGTTTCTGACTTTTCTTCAGGAGTTCTCTCATCAGAGTCAGGACGAGACCTTTCCCAATTCCAAACTTCTGATTCTTTTACAATGACGTCTCTGCTGAACTCAACTTTGTTAGTTTCTGAATAATAAAGTTTGTACGAACTTGTACTATGGTACCCCACCAGTAACATTACTTTACTTCTATCATCCAGCTTTTGTCTTCTGGCTTCTGGAACATGTTTGTAGCATACAAAACCAAACACCTTAAGATGACTAATACTTTGCTTATCTCCAGTCCACTTCTGAATATGAACTATTTCCTTCAATTTCTTCATTGGACATCTATTGAGCACATAACATGCAGTGGCAACAGCTTCTCCCCACGGAGTATGAGGAAGCTTCTTCTCTTTCAGCATGCTTCTCACCATATCAAGCAAATTACAGTTTCTTCTTTCAGCAAGACCATTGTGTTGAGAAGTATAGAGAGCAGTAACCTCATGTTTAATTCCATTCTCCTCATAGAACCTTCTGAATTTTGTGGAGTTATACTCACCACCACCATCAGTTCTAAGAATCTTCAGAGTCTAGCCACTCTGATTCTCAACCTTCAGTCTGAACTTCTTGAATTCAGCAAACACCTTGTTTTTGAACTTTATGAGAGATACCCATGTCATTATGGTGAACTCATCAACAAATGACACAAAATATTTATTCCCTCCAATCGATGCTACTGGAAATGGACCGTATACATCATAATGCACTACTCCCAAGGCAAGCTTTGCTCTTGGAGCTACTTCTGATGCAAATGTAATCTTGGTTGCTTCCCTTCCATGCACACCTTGTATGAATTCTCAGGCTTACTGATTGTAGGAATTCCATGTACCAAATTCTTTGATTTCAGATGCCCAAAGCTTCTGAAGTTCAGATGACCAAATCTTTTGTGCCATAGCTTACTCTCCTTGACAACACTTGTTGCACTAAGACATTCAGAGTCTGTAGTTCTAACATTCACCTTGAATGTTCTGTTCCTTCCATGTTCTGACTCCATAATCAGCTTTTGATTACATTCATACAACTTTAGAATATTGTCCTTCATGGTAACCGAAAAGCCTTTCTCAATCAGTTGTCCTACACTCATTAGATTACTTTTCATGCCAGGTACATACCATACATTTTGGATCACTTCTGCTTTCCCATTGTTTAAAATGACTCTGACATTTCCCACACCTTCTGCATTGAGGTATTTATCATCAGCACATCTGATCTTTGTACTCTTCCCAGAATCAAAATCAATCAACCATTTCTTGTTTCCAGTAAGATGGTTTGAACACCCTGTGTCCATATACCACCATTCTGATGAATTCATATTATCAGATTCAGAAGCCAACAATAGCACAGGTTTATCATCAGACTCTCCTCTGGCTATATTTGCTTCTTCTGACTTCTTTTCTTTGTTTCACCAGTAATATTTGGCATAGTGACCAAAGTTCTTACAACAGTAACATTGAACATTCTTCTTGTCAGACTTCTCCTTTCCCTTATGGATATTCTTCTGCCTATCAGAGTTTGAAGCTTCTGACCTTTGACCATTATTAGTTTTCTTCTTGGCTTCTAACCAAGTCTGCTTCTGATACTTCTTAACAGAAGTTACTTTCAGAGCCTGCTGCTCTACTTCCCTCTCAGAAGTTCTCGCAGTCATACGCAACTCATGCGCCTCTAAACTACTTTCCATCTCTTCAACTCTCATGATGCTCAGATATTTGGAATGTTCAATTGCTACCACAATGTAATCAAATTGAGAAGTTAAAGATATCAAGATCTTCTCAATGATTACTTGTTCAGAAAGGGTTTCTCCCCAAGCTTTCATCTCATTAGTGATCAGAATCACTCTAGAGATGTACTCAGAAACCTTCTTATTGTCCTTCATGTTGAGATTCTCATATTTCTTTCCGAGAGACTGAAGCTTCACCTTCTTCACTGATGTGTCACCACCATAACATCTGACCAGTGTGTCCCATGAAGCCTTTGCTGTTTCAGAATCAACAATCTTCTCAAACACATTCGCATCCACACATTGATGGATGTAGAACAACTCCTTCTGATCTTTCTTCCTTAGCGCCTTCAGTGTTATCTTATGTGCCTCTATTGCGTCTGCTTCTAACATATCATAGCCATCAGTGACAAGATCTAACACATCTTGAGAACCAAACAACACACGCATCTGGATCTTCCAACGATTCCAGCTTTTTCCATCAAATACTGAAAACTTGGAATGGATATCGTCGTCATTTCCGTTCATCTTCTACCTTGTGCAATTTACGCAGAAACTCAATAAAGCAGTGTTTCCCAAATTACACAGATTCAGAATATTGTAATTCTAAATCACACAATACTTTCCCCGTGGGTTTTGAACCGGGGCTCTGATACTAATTATTGGTGCACAAAGAAAAGATGAAAGACAAAATAAATATATTTAATTACGACTACAAAAATAAGGAATAATGATTTACAATGAATTACATTGACCCGCCTCACTAGGCTATTTATACACCAAATTAGAGTATAATAAAATCCCAAATATCCTCTAACAAAGATATAAAAAGATCTAAAAGGATATTCCTAAAATATAAATTAATATCTAAAAAGATATTTATAAAATATAAATTAATTCTAACAGTAAAAAATGCAAGTATTTAACTATCGACTTTAATATTAGTTTCATAGTAAATACCAAAAAATTTAATCGTAAAAATATCTTAGAATGTCTTCTAAAAATCAAATGTTTTAATCATAGTAGATGAACAAAAAAATGCCTCCTTTTAATAGTCACCTTAGGCCTTACATTATGCTAGGACGACCCTGGGATATTGGTTCAGCTAGGAGGATATGGAAATTACATTTTTAGCCTCACAACTTTAAGATCCAAAATTAGGCTAAATATAATGAGTTTTTAGCCTCACAACTTTAAGATCCAAAATTAGGCCAAATATAACAAGAATTTATATTGTCATCCTCTTAGTTGACCTGACCTGACACCCCCACATTTTTTTTCATAATTTACATATTATCCTTGTTAAAATGTTAAAGTCCGGACAAAATATCTAGTAGAAGAAGTGAAATATCGGTTTCATTAAAAAAAATCCAGTAGTATGCTTAAAAAATCTGGTGTACAAGTTATTTAAAAAATCAGTATATGGAGAAACTTACCGATTATTTAAAAAGTACCTTTTGTTATTAGATTTTTTTCAAAATTTGGAAAAATCCTCTTGTAGATACCAGGTATGTTAAGATGCCAAAAAACCAGTAGTGTTAATTCAAGGGTTGGGATTTTGCTGACACTTTTATACAATTATAATTGCACCAACTGTTTTATGTGGTCCAGAATCAATCCAAACTTATATAAATAGGGATCATGTGTTGTTAAGAAAAATATCTTACAATGCTTCAATATTTGTTTAAGGAAGAAGTGTACTTCAATAGAGTGAAATATCCTATTGAGTTTGGTCTCCTAGAGGACACCACATGTCTTACTCTTCTGAGATCCAAATTGAATAATATGTTTTCTAAGACTGAGAATAGAAAGGTTAGTAAGATCGAGTTTCTTGCACCATAGATTTATATTGATGGAAGGGTGAAGTACAATCATATTAAGTTGAAGAGTGATGAAAATTTGAAGGTTATGTGGAGAACATATCACCGTAGGCTAACTAAGGGATCAATCGAGTTTGATGCAATAATTTCTAGATATGCCAACGATATAATCAATATGTTGAAACATATATAATCATTTGGTATTATTTAGTTTTCTTATTTATTATTGTTATGTTAAGTTATGTAATTATTTGTTGAAGTTGTGTAATCGTTTCTCAAATGTTAGGTTATGTTCATCATACAATAATGGAAATGCCAAAATGTTATCCAATAAATTATGTTGTGAAAATGTCTGATTAACCATACACATAATATACAAATAATACAAATAAGATAATAACATCTAAATAGGCCCCCCTCGGGCTAAGTGTGATGCATGTGATACCAAAGTATAAACCTCACCATATAAGTTTACCAAATACATGACGTTATCCATAGTGACTTTTAACATCTGCATATGTTGAGCGTCATCCACACCATGTGGAGGTGGAGGTAGTGGCATGTCATCAGAAGGCCCCCATCATAAGAAGGTCCAACATCATCTTCATGATTCCTATGTGGGATGATGCGAGGTTGTGATACATTAGTGTACCACTCTAAGTACCCATCTACACCCTGGAAGGGAATTGAACTTCCATTGCATGATCTCTAAAGGCGTAGGGAGAACCCAAAATGTCCCTAACAAACCATCTATCAATGCCCTCATATGGAATAACAAGGATTGGTTGTGGGATGTTTTGGACATATTCAAATTGGTGCATACACCTCTCAAGTAAGTGTCTTGCCACTAAGGTCTCCCATCGTAGATAACCAAAAAAGTGAACTTTCATTGAACTCATAATGCACTATATGCTCTGTGTAGAGTGTCCATATGACATCATCTACAACCAACATATCATTCCTCATCATGTACTCCACAATGCCTCATGGGTGTGTATGCCTGGACTTCCATCTCTTGGCCAGTGTGGAGCCGTGAGTGATATGAAGAACTCGCCGCCCACAAATAGAAGGGAAATACTCGTATATCCAACATTGTACAAGATCATAGGCAAATAAATAAGAACCAAGAAATTTCATAAATAAGAACCAAATAAATAAGTAATAAAAAATTCATACCTGAAATAGACTCATATAACTGGCAAGCTGCCTCGTCTCAAAGACAGTCGCCTCTCCAAGTGTAACTTATAACATTGTCAGTGCAACACACCCCTATTCCTAACTGACATAGGGTATGATACTAAACAACCAAATATATTTCAAATTAATATATACACGAGACTTATCTGTTAAGATGGTAAATCCTATAAGATGTAGCATGTATACCCTAGCAGCAGCCTCATACATAGACTGACACACTAGCTCGCCATGCCTATCACAGAGCCCAAGTGAGAACCCTTGTTAGTTCTAAACCCCTATTTTTCCTGCTCCCTAGTAACTCCCAAGTCTTGTACAACATCAATATGTGCTACCTGTTGGCTAATGAGTGGATTGGTGAAGAAACTACATACCAAGGGAAGATGGAATATAACAGAGAAGTCATCCAAGGTAATCGTCATCTCAGCAAATGGAACATGGAATGAAGACGTCTCCTTATTCCATCACTAAATAAATGACCGTTGATCATCGTTAGCGAACAACCCACCAGTGAAATGAGACTGCACCTTTTGACAATCTCCATGACATACGTATGAAGCAACTAGAAAAATATCAATGAAGTTGCCATCGAATGTTATTTTTCTCAAAGAAGGTAAAGGAAAACATCAAGTAAACCTGAGAAAGGAAAAATCAATATCTTGTGACCAAGAGAAAGGTACAGGAGTCGATTATGCAAGGGGAAAGTATTGGCACCCCTCACGTCCGTGGTACTCCACGGGATCCATTCTTGTTGTTCTAATCAAAGGATGTGTTGGCTAAGCTAATGTATGAACCATTTGTTAACAAACAAAAAGAAAGTTTTAAATTAGGGTGCTCGTCTCGGTTGTGAAACCTCGTGCCTACGTATCCCATGAAGGAATCAAAGTGTCGTAGTTCAACTTAAAAGTTTTGGTTTACTTATGTTTTTTATGGGTAACAACCCTTTTGAACAAGTTTTCATAAGAAAAGCCTAGGCGGCAAAAGAGAGTTTGATTGGTTGAGTGTTTTTATTGGGATGATAACAAATGGATCCCAATGCATGAACACTTACTAATTCTCTGCTAATTTTCAAAAGAGTTAGTGATTTGAATCATACAAAAGACTATGGTTGAAAGAAAGAACAAGGTTCAAAATGCACCACCTCATCCTTTTCCCACCACTTAAGGCTCGTTGCATATGATTCGCATATTTATTCATTAAGTATTTTAGATTTGCTTGAGAAAATGATTTTAGTTTTACATATATGCAATGCAAGAACTAAACCAAAGCAAAATGGATCTCAATCCTATTTGTTATCATGCAAGTGTAGTCCTAAGGTTAGAATACAAGGAATCCTACCTAATTGTTATCATGCTTGGTTTATAAAGCTAGAGTCTACTTAATTCAAACTAGGGTTTTTCCACTTCTAGGCAAGCCACATGTTACGAGAGTAACTGAAGTCATCACAAGTCTCATAGGTCAATTGGACCCCCTATTATAGGGAATAGCTTAATCCACTCACCTCCACTATCAAGTCATAGCTAGAAAGCGTGTGGCCAAACTCATAGGCATAAGAGTTATTCTTCTCAGCAACCCCTGAATCAAATAACCTAGGCTATCAATACCTTTGCTAGATAACTAGGTAACATATTCACTCTTTTAGAGATCAAAACAGAAAATCCATCTTGCTGTCAAGGTAAGCCCTATTTTACCTACCTTAAGTAGAGTCATATTGAGGTCAATTGAGATGAACCAAACCACATTTAAAAAAGTTTATCCAGAAGCAAGCTGATGCAACACTCTGCACGCGACTCCATAATATCCTTTCAGGTTATCCAAATCTAAGATATGCCTTATATAGGGATCCATATAACCCTCTTTGGACTATCCAAACCTAAAATATGCCTCATTTCAAGCTTCTTGGAAATCTTTCTAAAAAATCCAAACGCTAAAAACACCTCATCTACGGGTTCCCTAGAATCATTCAATTGTGAATTTCTACCCGAGCTCAAACTCAGGATAAACCCTTTTTAGATAAGATTTGTCCAATAAAATCGATCCATCCAAGCTAGGCCTGGAACATAACCTTCATAGGCCCAACTCTTTAATATCAACATCAAATCTCCAGAATTAATTCTCTCAAACGACTTGAAGGGAAGTCCAATCGATATGTTATCGACACAAAGTTGGGGGCAAAGACAACAAATGCGACAACAACAACGATATCAGGGACTGTGATTTGACACACTTTTCTCATAATTATGGTCATCAAGAAATAACTATATAAAACCTTTTAGTCAAAGTGTAAGTTACAAAACATCTTATTCAATACCTTTCACTTTGTCTTTATTTACTAACTTAAACTCGAAATATTTACATGTATTATCCTTATCTTTGTTTATTAATTTGGACATCAAAATATTTGCATGTATTATCCTTCACCGACAACTAGAAGTGGAAAAACATATCCGACATGTTGGGTATGCATGTGGAAAAACATATCCTTAT